>CAHIKZ030000131.1:100000-135000 GCA_903632075.3 Acanthosepion pharaonis | reverse complement strand
GATTTACGTAGATGAACCCTCTGGGATTTACTCCATCCACTTATCAGGGGTTATACGTAATTGACTGCTACTTTTCTTTTTTACGTGCAATTTTCATTGGAATAATTTTTTTTTTCTTCTTCTATAACGTATGTAGGTGATCATGCGTGTGTGCGTGCGGCCATGTTTTCGTCTATGATTATTTTCTAATTGATTTATTTAGCTCAAAGTTGAAATGACGATCGCTCTTCCTGTTGTGACCTCCTGATTCCATTTTCCTCTCTACTGTACCGTCTTTTTTTTTTTAAAACTGATTCACCGTTTTCTTGATGGTTCTTGAATGGACTTTGCAGATGGAAGCCAGGATATGAATGTTGGTACCATTACTGAAGCCCTGAATGATCTTTTTCCTCTCATCATTGCTCAATTGGCAAGACATAGTAGGGCTGACACAAAATAGTTTAACCTTTTCTCTTTCTAGTTGAATAACTCAAAGGTTTTTTTTTTCTTTTTCACTGCTCTTTGGACTGTCATAGCTGAAATTCCTCTCTCACGTGCCGAACATTTTATGAATTGAGTTGGATCTTTTCTAATTGATCTCTTTAGCTCTAAGTTGAAATGATGATCTCTATTGCTGTTGTGAACTCCTAATCCAGTTGTTTTCCTCTCTACTCTTCCCTCTTTTTCAAATTTATTTACTCTTCTCTTGATGATTCTTGAATGGACTTTGAAGATAGAGGTCAATGAATGAATGTTACTGAAGGCCCGAATGATCTTTTTCCTCTCCCCATTGCTCAGTTGGTAAGATATAGTGGGGGTGGCACAAACCGATTTAATCAGTTCTCTATCTAGCTGAATAGCTCAAAGTGTTTTCCAGTAATTTTTACGACAAATGGACTCAAGATGGTCAAACCTCTTTTCTGAAAAGCTGGAAAAAAGAAACTCAATTAGTTTAGTGGTTTTTATATATTAAACATTTTCTGGGATGGACGCAATTTGGACAATTTTGCTGTTACACCCGGTATATAAATGACTAGCAGCATGGCTCGGCGTTGCCCGTGCTTGATTCAAAAATCGTACGACTCACACAACAATCGCTATCACTTGACTTAAAATATTTTTGCCCTTCATTGCCTTTAAAGGAGTGCCCTTTGCCGTGCTGATGTTGCTACATGCTTTACTTCTTGCCTATCTCACACTGCGAATATTTTCGAAGCTCTATACTAAACATTAAATCTGTTACGAAAAAAGAACTAAACAAAATGAACACAAAACGATCAGCTTTAAAAAAGGACTCGTAACTAGAAAAACCGAATGAAAAAAAGAATGTTAACAACGAATACTTTTTCACATCCAACCCAGTTCTGCGAAATCAGAATCAACGTTGAGTTTAAGCAAGCGAATGAGCCAATTGGAGTAAAGTGCCATGCAGATTTAAAATTTTCCCACTTGTGACGAATGCAGCTATCGATTTTTTTTCATGCTAGCATGTTAGTTAACATTCGTGTCAGTCAGCTGTTGTCTCTCACGCTGGCCAATAGAATCTTCCTGCCTATTCGTGGCAGCCAGCTATTGGCTCTCACTCTGGCCAGTAGAAAATGGCCGAAAACCACATGAAAAGTGCTGTAGAAGCATGAAAAAAATCGATTATTTCCACTGTCGATGGGAGTTGGGAAATGCAAAGTCGGTGTTGGCCTTTCCGCTAACTTGGAGCATGTGCATGTAAATTTTGGTGCAAATCCGTCGAAAATTGCGGCCGTGCATTCGTTACACACACACACACACACACACACATCCTGCCTTTTATAGATAGAGATGAAATCTTACCTTCATTCGTCATGCGGGGGTGACAGACAACCCTGAAGAAGGCAAAGCGTCGTCTGCCTTCCCCGACAACTGAGCTACAACTGCGCCATACTAAGGGCTACACACTCCTGTTAAATTAGGTGAAGTTGCCAACTCGGAATTATGAGTACGTTAAAAATTGTAAGGTCACAAAACACCCCATATCACTAACAGGTTAAATACGAATGCGTGTGCGCAGGAACGGGAGCGCGCACGCAGGTGTATGTATGTGTGTGTGTGTGCTTGTGCGTTTTATGTTAAATTTTACCTTACAAGGTCTCTTCACCAGCAATTCATATGTTAAGCCGGCTCTTGCCCACCCGTTTCTCTATCGACTCTTTTGTATCGCTAACAGGGACAACATGCTCTGTATATGGCCATAGCAAGACGCGTAATTGCTGACCCCTAATCGAGTTCCAACGCCAGTCCAATCGCTCTTTCCTTCCTATCGAAGGAGAAGAGAGCTATTGAAGCCCTTCTCTTGTCCTTCGCATACAAACACGCGCTCAAACGTGAGCCACAAACCTATTTATCTGCTCCTTCACGTAAATAAAACACTAAAAACCTTAAACCTCAGGGCAACTTCCTGGACACTAGCAATCAGAATGCAAGTGCTGCCGAGGCTGACAATAAGTGCAGCAGTATTTTTTTTTTCAATTGTTTTTAATGGTTTTACTAGACCATTATCTGCTCTATTCTGGCATGGTTGAGATGAGACCTGATATATAGCAATAAGATAAATCATAAAGGTGGCAGGTGAGCCAAGATTCGTTATTTAGATAACTTATCAGCGTGTATTGGGTTAATAATAGCGAATATCTTAAAGGACAAAAATTACAAATAAATAAATAGGTAGATAAAAGGTAAACATAGGTCTGGTGTGTTCTGCAGTCAAAAAGGTCGACATATGTCAGCTTTCCACTTGACTAGAAAAGACAGACATAGGTCCGGTTTACACCTGACTCGGAATGGTAGACATAGGTCCGGTTTACACTTGACTCGGAAAGGTAGACATAGGTCTGGTCTACACTTGACTCAGAAAGGTAGATATATGTCAGGCTTACACTCGACTCGAAAAGACAGATATAGGTCCGGTTTACACCTGACTCCGAATGGTAGACGTAGGTCCGATTTACACCTAACTCGGAAAGGTAGACATATGTCAGGTTTACACTTGACTCAAAAAGACAGACATAGTTCCGATTTACACTTGGCTCGGAATGGCAGACATACATCCAATTTACATTTAACTCGAAAAAGCAGGCGTAGCTCCGTTTTACACTTGACTCGAAAAGTTAGACATAGGTCCGGTTTACACTTGTGTCAAAAAGTTTTTTGTCGGTCTCATTGTCATTTGAGTAAAAAGGTATTATGGGGTCCCTTGGTTCAAAAAAGATATCGGACCGGTTTAACGGGGCCTCAAGTAAATGTTTATTCATGCCTTTTGTAAGTAAACACAAGCAGCTACGGACGAAATCGAATTTGATTTGTTTAGGTTAGATTTTTTTTTTCATTGATGCTAAACTTGACAGTGGATTCGATACTCACTAGGATGTTATTTTTTTTTCATTGTTATTATCACAATATTTTGGCCGACTCTCTTGTAAGGCCATCTTTACACTTGAGTGGATATACCTGTATACGTGTGGGAGGAATGTGTATTATTTTTTTTTTATTGTCCTCGTCTTTGTCGCCATATTTATTACAACGTTTCGGCCGTTGTACGCTCCGGCCTTCTTCCGGTAGCTGTAAAGTCGAACTGAACCCTTTATTTCTCTCGCTGAAGCAGACTATTCTAGTTCCACGTGCCATGTCTAATGGATGCCAATTATCAGTTATATCCTGTTAATTCCCCTCTCCAAGTTCTCAACTGCCTTTATATGGGTATTGAACTCACAATCTTTGGATCCTGTCGCTGGATCTAACTAACGCTTTTATCCACTGTGCCATGTGTCCTTGAAGAGATCTGTGTATGGATTTCTGGGTATTATAAACCTAATGTCTTCAGCAACCATTTTTTACTAGTGCTTATATTACAATTTTTTGCTGTTATCAGAAAATGTTTTTTACCAGAGCTCATATTGCAATTTTTCTTCAACCACCTGAAGAAGGCCGGAGTGTACAACAGCCGAAACGTTGTAATAAATATGGCGACAAAGATGAGGACAATAGTCCGAATAATGTAAATAGTGTACATAATACCTCATCTCAGAAATATACACAGATACTGGGGAAATTTATTTAAATAAAGGATAATTTGCAAACTAGTTCTGAAATAATGAACCTGGATTAAAACTTAACCGTATTTCACAATTATCAGCTAGAATATATCAGTAGTTATGCATATTGTTGACCATGTTCACCATAGTCTATGAATATAGAATACAGCGTAGTACGTAATCTGTTCAATGAAACAACGTTAAAGATTAACACTCACGAGTCAGACACTCTACTGAATCTGACTATATCGCCAATACCACCAGCAGCTGTTCCGTAATTCTTCAGGCTTCAATATCAAAGGCTATTTTCGATATATAGCCCCCCACTCGAGCACGAGGGTTATATGTGGCACAAGGCCGGGATTAACGTGGCATCTCCGAGCCCGTAGGCTCGGCCAAAAATATTTCCTATTCGAACACGTATAAACGGGTTCAGCGGCAGTCAATTTCCCCGAACGAGACTCTGCCCTTTGGCGGAGCCGCGTCCGGGTTATCAAAGGATGGCAGTGATATTGCACCCCCCCCCACACACACACGAGGGTTACATGTGGCAAAAGGCCGGGATTAACGTTGAATCTCCGAGCCCGTAGGCTCGGTCAAAAATATTCCCTATTCGAGCGCGTATAAACATGTTCAGGGGCAGTCAACCTTCCCGAACGAGACTCTGTCCTTCGGCGAAGCCTCGTCAAAAGCTGGCAGTGAATATTCGGGAAAAAAAACATGGCCGCCTTTATACACGTCGCATTGAATATTTTGAGCCTTCTGATTGGTTAATCCTTCTATTGGGGAACTATAAAATGAGTCAGTTCATTTTGGCTGGCTCACTAGTACACCAGGGTACCCAACAATTCCAACACATATAGCAATGAAACAGTAGATAACATGTAAAACTAACACATAACAAAGAACTACTAGCTCTCTATGTCTCTTACTGAATGAAATACTAAGCCAACACTGACAACTTACAGACCAATAAATGGTATGTCAAACTGAATTTGACAAATAAAACAGTCTGCAAGGAGAGATGGAAAGAGAAGCGGTGACAGCCGGACAAATATTTTAGAATACTACCGATGCTGCATTGCTCTCATTGTGTGGAGCTTTGAAGATGGTCACGTGATATCTATATATTTTGCAGACCAGATAACCATGTAAGGATGATTCATGTCTCAGGAAATGCAGATGCTGAGAACATCAAACTTTTCCTGGATATAATTGTTGTTATAAAAGTAAATCAATTTTTTGCAAGGCATAGTCCAATGTTTCTTAATAATATCTCGTGCATTAACACCCCGACGTTGACTGCATGCTAAACGTATGAATTAGCCGGCCTCCTCTCTACAAAAGCCTGTTGGAAAACCTGTTTACTTGCTGAAGGGCAGACCATGAGGATTTATGATATCAGTAATCCCCGTAAAGTGACCAGACATCAAAATTCAGCTAAGCTTATCATTTATTTATGTCTGGTGTTACACGAAGCTTAACTCGATATATACTTTTAACTGGTTTTACAATTTTGCGTCCTATCCGACTAAACTATGTATTATTTATATTATTTACATTGCGGGTAAGAAGATATATAAGCACCCACCTTTTAAGTAGAAATAGCGATCCGAATAGTAATAGAGGATAGACTAGACATGAGGATCGTTATTCTCAGTTGTTGTTCATGATGACGGTCGTCTTTGAGTATAGAATCCAGAGGTTAGCAGTGAATATTTCGAAGACAGTAGGAAAGCGTTGTTCAGGTTAGCAGTGGATATTTTGGTAAAAGTAGTAGAGCGTAGTTCTTCCTTCTGTTTCTCTTCGACTGACAAGCTGGCACTGGACATTCGGATAGAGTAAACAAAAATGGCCGCCTTTATACACGACGGATTGAATATTCTACGTCTTCTGATTGGTTAACCTTCTATTGGTGGACTATAAAATGAGTCAAGTCATTTTGACTTGCTCACTAGTAAACATATATTCACAAACAACTGCAACATCAGTTACTTCCTGCATATATGCGTTTCCTCTGTGGTCTGCTTAATTCAATAATGGGATCGCCTGTGTTTACGCTCACTGGATGATCTATATTTAAACTTAGGTGTAAGCAGTGACACTTTATTCCTATATAACAAATTTTCACAATCATCCCCACTAATCTCTATTCATTCGCTTTTACTACCTATAACCTCCCAGCATTCAAATGGCTTTATCGTCTTGCCTGAGGGAAGCAATTAAAAAAGAATCCACACGATAGATTTAGTCTCGGGTACTTCTTAGTCCGTACAATGATAGCGAAATTAAATTTTATCTACCTACTGGCAAAAAACAGAAATAAATTATATCTGGAAAAAGGTCAATGGAACTTATTAGCACAAAGTGAAAAACGCGTGTGCAATAATTAAAATACTTCATCTTGAATGAATTCGTGTAATATTCGTTTTTTCTTTCTTTCTCTCTTTCACAAACTGTGCAACCCACTAGCGGATCTATTTTTCGCGTATGAATACATCGTCACTTTTAGGAACGAAGTCACTAAAAAAAAAAGTGACACTAAACACTAAAAGCTTTCAGCTATATCCCTTAGGCCTCAATATCGACAGAGACTCCCCGATAGGTGAACAAACAGTTTTTTTTTCCTTTACAATGGAAGCCATGCGATTCCATAATGCCTCCTTTTTAGCAACGACACGTAGAAAATTTATTAGTCACACGCAGCCTTACGAATTTATTCAACCCACTGAAAGAGCTTGATTGTAGAAAGAGAGAATTTCCTGGTTTGTTTTTTTTTCTGTGTGTCTTTCTTTTTAGTTATTTTTTTTCTTCGACAAAAAAAGTTTACACAAGGTCAGGTCAATGAATTCTGATCCAATATATACGACGATGTTTATTAGAAGTGATATGGCCCAAATCAGCTTTCTGAAAGACATTATTATTTTGCGGGGTTTCTTCGATCTATTCACGGCCAATACTCGATATGTTAGTCACGCGGGGGCTTGATCGTGTCACCGCATATAACCATTTATAGGAGTGTGTTTAAAATAATATCCTTGGAAAAAAGAAATTTAATAAGTGCCACGGGTTTGTTTTTATATGACAAAAAATGTATAAATAATAAAATTTATGTTTGTCAATTGAAATACATCCATTGTTTTTAATAGACCATAGTTTGAAACATGGTCGAACATCCAATAAGGCTATTTATTCAACTTAGTTTTCTGATGAAACGCTATAATATTAGAAACCCAGTCAGGTTATTTACAAATCTCTATCTATAAAAGGCAGGATGTGTGTGTGTGTATGTGTGTGTGTGTAACGAATGCGCGGCTGCAATTTTCGACGGATTTTCACCAAAATTTACATGCACAAGCTCCAAGTTAGCGGGAAGCCCAAGACCGACTTTGCATTTCCCAACTCCCATCGATAGTGGAAATAATCGATTTTTTTCATGCTTCTACGGCAGTTTTCATGTAGTGTGCGGCCATTTTCTACTGGCCAGAATGAGAGCCTATAGCTGGCTGCCACGAATAGGCAGGATGATTCTATTGGCCAGCGTGAGAGCCAACAGCTGACTGACACGAATGTTAACTAACATATTAGCATGCAAAAAAATCGATAGCTGCATTCGTCACAAGTGGGGAAAATTTAAATCTGCATGGCACTTTATCCAATTGGCTCATTCGCTTGCTTAAACTCAACGTTGATTCTGATTCCGCAGAACTGGGTTGGGTGTGAAAAAAGTATTTATTGTTAACATTCTTTTTTTCATTCGGTTTTCCAGTTACGAGTCCTTTTTTAAAGCTGATCGTTTTGTGTTCATTTTGTTTAGTTCTTTTTTCGTAACAGATTTAATGTTTAGTATAGAGCTTAGAAAAATTCGCAGTGTGAGATAGGCAAGAAGTAAGGTATGTAGTAACATCAGCATGGCAAAGGGCACTCCTTTAAAGGCAAGGAAGGGCAAAAATATTTTAAGTCAAGTGATAGCGATTGCTGTATGAGTCGTACGATTTTTGAACCAAGCACGGGCAACGCCGACCCATGCTGCTAGTCTTACAATAGTCTGGTGTTCTGGTGTAAATATGCAGTAGTACATCATGTATGTGTGTATTTACACACTTGTAACGATTACTAGGTTACTATATTCAAGTAGCAAGTAATGAAACTTGGTCTCACAACGATGACGATGATATAAAAACATAAAACGTATTTACCGAGTTTTAGTCACATACACAGTTAAGATATTATAGGTATTTTTTTTTTTTTTTAGCCTGTTCTACGATATATCAACCTACTCTATGTTATTTTATTCCGGATTCTATCGTACTATAGAAAGGTACATAACGGTTTGGTTCGCACGAAACTCAAGAAGGTAGAAATGCGTTTTTTAGATAAAAAAAAAAAAGATTGACATAAGTTTGGTTTGTAAGAGAATAAGAAAGTGAAATACCGACTTGGCTTGCACTAATGTCAGAAAGGTGAGGTTTGTTTTGAACGAGTATCAAAACGTTAGTCATGAGTCTAGTTTCTACTAGTGACAAAGGACAAATCCGTACAATAAACACGAGCCCCCTTTAAGAAAACGGATTTTTTTTAAGCATTTCACCCCTAGCAAGGCGGGAAACCACTAGCACGCAAGGGATTATAGAGGATTTGGAGCGAGAGCAGATAGGAATGATAGAGGAAAGGATGGGGAGAAGGATAGTGGATAGATCAAGGCAACTGGAGATGTCGATTGACATTACATTTGAATAATTGGAGATTATAGCTATCAGGGAAACAGTAATAGGAAAGGATGTTCCACAGGCGAGAGTTGCGAGATATGAAGCTATTGGAGTAAAAGAGGCAGCTACATTTAACAGTTTCAACAGTGAAAGGGTGAGAGCGGGAAGCCAGCCTCGTAGGACGCTTGAATTCATGGAGTCTGGGAACCAGTGAAAGCAGCTCATCAGAGCAATTGCCATGAAAGTATTTGTAAAAAAGACAGAAAGAGGCGACGGCATGTCTGTGAGAGAGCAACTGTAGACGAGATGCCAGATCAGGGCCAGTTACATTGCATATCCGTCTCTGGATCTTAGCAAGAACCCCGAGGCAAACTGATGTTCACGAGATAAGGAATAAAAGGAGAATAAATAAATATAAGCAGTCGCAATATGAAAGAAGGTAAAAAAAAAGGTACCAATTGTTGTTTGAAGATTAATTGGAAGGAATTGTTGCATATTTTACGAACGGCTACCAATCAATAAATTATCGCACGCTGAAATAGTCATTAAGGAAAAGAGAACCGAATTTTGACTCCATTCTTTTGAAAATAGGCTTCATGGCTTCACACATTTCTCGATATCTAAATACTATTGTTTGTTCGTCAGTCTGTCTATCCAAAAAATAATACTTTACCATTTAAGCGCGAATTAATATATTAATAACAAAGTAAAGAAAAACGTGCGCACGTTTGTATAGGTCTATTTGTATGTATGTGCACACACACACACACACACACATATATATATAATTATTTATTTAAAAATATGATTCCAACGCTACATAAGAGTTCTCATGTTTCAAAACAAGAGCCGAAAACTTCGATATAATTACTTGAATTAAACTGAATTAAAGTACTAAGCTCTGTTCCATCTTCAAGCGAAATTTATAAGCATATTATAACCAGATGGAGGTAGCATAAATGCTCCTTCAACAATATAAATAAAATAATAACAAAAATATTAAAGAACTTTGGATTATTTACCTAACCAGTTCTTTCCAATTTACTATATATTTTCACACACACACACACACACACACACATATATATATATATATATATATATATATATATATATATATATATATATATATATATATATGTTAAACATAAGAAGCCAGACAAACCTACGGTTTCACCTAAGCAGTTCGTCAGGAACTACCGACGATCCGCTTAGGTGAAACCGCGGTAGGTTTGTCTGGCTCTTTAGGTTTAACTTAGGTTTGCTCTTCTTAGCGTATCGAGCACTTTGTTTAGTTAATTTTCTTACTCGTATCGTTTTTTTTTTCTTTGGACTCCACACTTGGATGCTAGACGATTATTTTCGGCTAACATACATGTTATCTGTTCTTTCTGTTTTTGTACCATTTTCCCCCCTTTTTTATTGGTCTGTTTATTCTCAAATCAAGGTAACTCACCGGCACATTAGATCTGATTATAGTGGCGAAGGTTTCGTGCAGGACCAGCCACACTTTTTGAAGGGCCGAATACAGCTCCTGAAAATATATTTTCAATTGAGTGCTGTTGAATGACAAGCTAATTCTAAAAAACACAACGATCACCTGCGTAAATGCTAAGCTCTTCTGTAAAATGAATGGAGCACTATGGCTGCTTTGCGTTTGTTGACATCTGTAAAAACCATATGCGAGATTTGGCTGACTCGTTCTGTTGTGTGAAGATGTCTCAGTAGCAGAAGCCACGACTGACACCAATTCTGTTGGGTTTCGATCTGGGTTTGAAGCATTCGGTTGGGTTTCGTTCCGGGCTTGAAGCATTCGGTAGTCTAGTCGCACTGAAGAGCCATGATACAGCGAAACAGTACTGTCTTTGAATGAGACACAGACAGACAGACACACACACACACACACACACACACACATATATATATATATATATATACCCAAGTATATGATTGGTATATACGGAATGAATTCAATAACCAACAAATACTATTCTTAAAAGAGTGCTCAATACAAAAGTAGAGCAGATATAATTCTTTATTTAAAAATTATAATAAATATAAATATGTTATAAATTACTACAAAAATAGCCATTTGTTTCAACACTCTCAATGTCAACATCATCACTTGATAAGACACTGAGATGTTGAAACAAAATGGCTATTTTTGATAGTGATTTTATAATTGATTTATGTTATAATATTTTTTTTATAAAGAATTAGATAGATAGATAGATAGATAGATATAGAGAGAGATAGATCAAAATAAAATGAATACACAGACTAGAGGGAAAAAACACGTTTCATCTCTCAGAGGCCGAAACGCATCAGCTAAGAATAGTCTTTCTTCTTGACTTTATATATATATATATATATATATATATATATATATATATATATATATATACGTCCAGGTAAGATGAGAACGAATAGAGTACAATTACAACGTGCGTAACATTTAATTTCAAAGAGGATCAATACAAACTTGACCAATATTCTTTATTTCTTAATTTAATTTCTTAATTTTGTGCTTCTTCCCTTAAATTTAATGTAAGTCATATTCGATTGCTTCATCTGTGTTAAGCCCACCTTACAACCACCCATCTTTTTACTTTTCTTCGTGAAAAGAGGCTGCATTTTACTTTTAAATCTGAATAAATCGTTCCCTCGGCAGTAATTTACAATCGCCTGATGAGATGCGTTGATACTCATCGAAACGCGACTGCAATCGTGTAGCGGTTTTGTCGTTTTTCGATGTAACTCTTACAGTTTTTTGTGTATGTTATGTAACTAGTGAGTTAATTCAAATGACTTAACTCCCTTTATAGTCTACCAATAGAAGGTTAACCAATCAGAAGCAGCAGAACATTGTATCCGTCGTGTATAAAGGCGGCCATTTTTTGTTTACCCTACCCGAATGACCAGTGCCAACTTGTCAGGCGAGGATGACAGAAGGACGAACTACGCTCTGCTACGATATCCACTGCTAACCTCAACTACGCTTTCCTACTGTCTCCGAAATATTCACTGCCAACCTCTGGATTCTATACTCGAAGACGACCGTCATAAAATGTCTAACAGTAACATCCTAAAATAAAAGTATATATATATATATATATATATATATATATATATATATATATATATATATATATATATATACGTGTGTGTGTGTGTGAAATGATATAAATAGGCCCATATATATGTGCGATTACGTACACTTACGGCTGAGCAAATAACTATTTATTTAATCAATGGTAAAACAAATCAATGCTCAATTTAGTTAAACAAAGCTGTAAACGATATATTAATAATTACACATATACCTATATTTACAGTCTTAGGTGATCATGTATCTTTCGATACATGACTGACTAGGCATTTTTCCCTGCAGTAAGTTGTCATTTCTTTCTGCGGTAGACCAGTCGGCATCCAAGGCTATAGAACCCGGTCTATCCTGCTATTTACCCATAGCTGGTGGGATAAGAAGAAGATTCATACCTTTCCCAACGGTATTAGCACGTAAGTGAATGTAATGGATTTGACTAGAATTCGAACTCGGCTCTCCGATTCCTCAGCTGATATCTATTACTCCACAGTGCAACCTCGTGTTTACAGTACGACTCACAGTTCTGTGGCTTTGCCAATCATCATGTTCCTCTTTTATTTCCTTATATTATTTTTAGTATTTTATTTCTTTTTTTTACCCTATATTCATTTATTTTCCTACGCACGCTTTTTATTTGGTTTACTACCAGCTTCTTTGTTCGGATTGCAATAATTTTATCCGTTGACACAATAGACATGACCGGATCAATGTCCCTATCAAATTTACTATTAATAATCTTGTTTATTTCTCGATCTACCTAGCAGCTCTTTATATTTTGAATTTATACCACAATACTCTATTATATTTTTAATAATCTTGAACTTTGAACCCACACTCAATTTAGCGTTGCTCTCATGAGACCCAGAATTAAAAAAAAACAACAGTATTGAAATGTTCGTAACTTTTTGTACCTGATGATTGGAAAACCCATGAAACTCTGCGTCGTATTGTTAACATGGGTATATGTGTAATTATTAATATATATATATATATATATATATATATATATATATATATATATATATTATTTATAAAAAATTATAACATAAGTATGCTATAAAATCACTACAAAAATAGCCATTTTGTTTCAACACCCTCGGTGTCTTATCAAGTGATGATGTTGAAGATAAAATAAATGGTTTTAAAAGTTTCAGATTAATTAACGATCCTACACTAGAGGGAAACATTGTTACAAAAGCTAGAATAACCAATCAAAAACCAAGTATAGAAAGATTCAAAAGCTTGACAACAAAATCGTGTTATAATAGCTATTCAGATCTTTAAAATATGGGTTATATTAAAAATAATTTATACTAACCAATAATTATAAAATTATATGATAAAATTTAATATTAAAATTAAAAACTGGCAATTTTAAAATCCAAATTTAATCACTATCAGTTTAAAACTACAAAAATTTAATCACTATCAGTTTAAAACTACAAAATTATTGAAAAAATACATATGTTATTCAATTTATATCTTCGTTGAAATTACGTTCGACAAGAGACACCGAGGGTGTTGAAACAAAATGGCTATTTTTGTAGTGATTTTATAACATACTTATGTTATAATTTTTTTATAAATAATAATTATATCTGCTCTACTTTGTATTGAGCACTCTTTTAAGAATAGTAATTGTTGGTTATTAGAATTCATTCCGTATACGCCAATTATATACTTGGGCATATATATATATATATATATATATATATATATATATATATATATATATATATATATATAAAGAAAGAACAGTAAGATATATAATCCGGTGTTCTTGTTATTTTTTATTTTCATTTTTACAAAACAGTGCTTAATGTAAATTTGCAGAGTATAAATATTATAAATTAACTAATTTAAAATATGGTTTTTCGTTACACAGTAATAGCCATGTTTCAAAAACGGAAACTAAAAACCTTAAATTTAATTATATAATTAAATTAAAAACATTACTTCCGTTCATCTTCAAATGTGCATGTAAATTTTGGTGCAAATCAGTCGAAAATTGCGGCCGTGCATTCGTTACACACAAACACACACACACACACACACACACATACACGCGCACGCGCGCGCACACACACACACACACACACACATCCTGCGTTTTATTGATAGAGATTTGTTGCAAATTCAAAGACCAGCTAAATTCTTCACTTCTTCAAAATGGAATCAGCGGTAACACCTGGGAAACAGAAGCCAACGACCGTCCGTGATGGCGAAGAGCAATTCATTTCGGTTGTTCAACATTTGAGGAGAAGACAAAGATTGAAGTGGAACTAAAGAGAAGGCAACGTAGGACCCGCTAGATACAGCGAAGACCACCAGTCGCCCTACCATGCGACCAAAGCCCGAGTCTATTCCATTCCCGACGTTGCCTCCTGAAATCACCGGATGGACTAAACTCCAGCGAAGACCATCAGTCGCCCTACCATGCGACCAAAGCCCGAGACTGTCCCATTTCCGACGTTGCCTCCTGAAATAACCGGATGGACTAAACTCCAGCGAAGACCATCAGTCGCCCTACCATGTGACCAAAGCCCGAGACTGTCCCATTCCCGACTTTGACTCCTGAAATCACCGGATGGACTAAACTCCAGCGAAGACCATCAGTCGCCCTACCATGCGAACAAAGCCCGAGTCTATTCCATTCCCGACCTGACCCGCTGATCCATGTCAGTTTCAAGCATCACGGAAGCAACGGATGATAAGTTAAAGAAACAAATAAGAAACGTTTATGAATCTAACATATTTCACTTTCATTAAAGTTTCCTCAGAGTATAAGATCTGAAGAAAAGAATCTGCGTTATTTTTTCAATTCTTGGAACTTCAAAAGAATGCGTTATCTCGCCTTGAATTCGTAACACAATAAATTATACTCAGGTTGAACAAGTCAAACGCAAGTGAAAGTTTATTAACCAATGAAAATTAATCAACCCAAAATTAAAAGTATCAGAATTTCTTTCTTCTTTTTCTTCAGTTCTCATTCTCTGTTGAAGTTTTAATAAAAGTAAAGACATGCTACATGTCCTATTTGTTCTTTATCTTATCACACACACACACACACACACATATATATATATATATATATATATATATATATATATATATATATATATATGAAAATTTCTCAGAGTTAACCTGTAGAAAAGACAATATTTATAAATATAAATGACAATAGGAAAACCAGTAGTTACAAACGCGTTTCGTCCAATGTGGACCACACTGGACGAAACGCGTCAACAACTCTACAGTTTTCCTATTTTCATATATATATATATATATATATATATATATATATATATATATATATAGAGAGAGAGAGAGAGAGAGAGAGAGAGAGAGAATGAGAAGAGAGAGACAAAGAACAAAGAGAGAGAAACAAAACATAAATGAACAGATAGTTATGAAGAAGCAGTTTTCGATAGATAGATAGATAGATTAAAAAGGAACGAGATATCTATGAACAGAATGAGTTAGATAGATAGATAGATAGATAGATAGATAGATAGATAGATAATGAATAAAATGAGATAGATAGATAGATAGATAGATAGATAGATAGATAGATAGATAGATAGATTAAAAAAGAACGAGATATATATGAAAAGAATGAGTTAGTTAGATAGGTAGATAGGTAATGAATAAAATGTGATAGAGAGATAGATAGATAGATAGATAGATAGATTAAAAAAGAACGAGATATTTATTAACAGAATGAGATAGATAGATAGATAGATAGATAGATAATGAATAAAATGTGATAGATAGATAGATAGATAGATAGATAGATAGATTAGAAAAGAACGAGATATATATAAAAAGAATGAGATAGATAGATAGATAGATAGATAGATAGATAGATAGATAGATAGATAGATAGATAGATAGATAGATTAGAAAAGAACGAGATATATATGAACAGAATGAGTTAGATAGATAGATAATGAATAAAATGTGATAGATAAATAGATAGATTAAAAAAGAACGAGATATTTATTAACAGAATGAGATAGATAGATAGATAGATAGATAGATAGATAGATAGATAATGAATAAAATGTGATAGATAGATAGATAGATAGATTAGAAAAGAACGAGATATATATGAAAAGAATGAGATAGATAGATAGATAGATAGATAGATAGATAGATAATGAATAAAATGTGATAGATAGATAGATAGATAGATAGATAGATAGATAGATTAGAAAAGAACGAGATATATATGAACAGAATGAGTTAGATAGATAGATAGATAGATAATGAATAAAATGTGATAGATAGATAGATTAAAAAAGAACGAGATATTTATTAACAGAATGATAGATAGATAGATAGATAGATAGATAGATAGATGAATGGATAGATAATGAATAAAATGTGATAGATAGATAGATAGATAGATAGATAGATAGATAGATAGATTAGAAAAGAACGAGATATTTATTAATAGAATGAGATAGATAGATAGATAGATAGATAGATAGATAGATAGATAGATAATGAATAAAATGTGATAGATAGATAGATAGATAGATAGATAGATAGATAGATAGATAGATAGATAGATAGATTAGAAAAGAACGAGATATATATGAAAAGAATGAGATAGATAGATAGATAGATAATGAATAAAATGTGATAGATAGATAGATAGATAGATAGATAGATAGATAGATAGATAGTAATATGAAATAATCTTCTCAAGCCCAGTAGCTGTTATCGCACTTTGCAGTGTTGATGGGCGTTTCCTTCCTAACATTTTATTTGAAGCAGTGTGGAATATCAACATCTTAATTATATTATTTTCCCTTCGAATTACATGTGCTCTACTGATAGATAGATAGATAGATAGATAGATAGATAGATAGATAGATTAGAAAAGAACGAGATATATATGAAAAGAATGAGATAGATAGATAGATAGATAATGAATAAAATGTGATAGATAGATAGATAGATAGATAGATAGATAGATAGATAGATAGATAGTAATATGAAATAATCTTCTCAAGCCCAGTAGCTGTTATCGCACTTTGCAGTGTTGATGGGCGTTTCCTTCCTAACATTTTATTTGAAGCAGTGTGGAATATCAACATCTTAATTATATTATTTTCCTTCGAATTACATGTGCTCTACTGATAGATAGATAGATAGATAGATAGATAGATAGATAGATAGATAGATTTTTAGTGTCATTTAACGCACGTTTCTCACCGAAATTTTCTTTCTACTCAGCTATCTATCTGAGCCTGTTCATATCTATCTATTAGGTTGGTGCAAAAAATAATGACGTAATAATGTCTTTTTTTGACGTATTTTTTAAGGTCAAAAAACGACATTATTACGTCATTATTTTTGCACCAACCTAATATCTAAGAAAATTTCGGTGACGAAAGGGCGGTAAAATGACACTAAAAATCATTGCGCCGAATGTGATCTTTAAAGAATTTCCGATTGCGCCTCATCACGAAATGATTATAGCAAATTGTTACGATCATTTCTTCACAAATAGAACTGCAAGTTAGACTCCATATGAATTTATTGACAAATACAATGGAAAGTAACACGCCAAAGTTTTTGACGCACATCAATAAAGATCATTTAATATTTAATGTTGCATCCATTATTTGAAGCGAGGCCTGTCAGACGTTTGATGGATGCTTCTTACAGGAATTAACACCAGTTTTATCCCACTTCGCTAAACAAATCGCTTTAAGATCACTGAAGTCTTGAGGTGACGTATAATGAAGAGAAAGTTTAAAGTTTTTGGCGCTTATAAATGTTTTAGGTTAGAGGCTTATCTGGAAATCGTCTTTTGCTCGCCTGGAATCATTTTTTTTCTTTTCATAATAGCAGACATCCGACCATTTTGGGCTAAAAAACTGTCTTTTGAAAGTTCTTCCAAAGTGTTTCCGGATACATAGTAATAGCCAATGTCTCTTTGGTGATATGTGGTATGCTGATACATAGAGATCGAATAAAGTCACTAATTATTACTATAATTAAACCAGCATGGAAACATTAGTTTTTTTTTTAATGTAGTATGTCTATTATTTTGTGAACACACTAAAATAGATAGATAGATAGATAGATAGATAGATAGATAGATAGATAGCTAAATAGATAGGTAGATAGCTAAATAGATAGATAGATAGATAGATAGATAGATAGATAGATAGATAGATAGATAGAAAAAGAACAGAGATAATGAATAGTCTAAGATAGATATACACACATACTCACACACACACACACACACAGAGATAGATAGATAGATAGATAGATAGATATAATGATCTGACTGAGATACATGTATAGATCAGATCTCTTCACATTTCATTTTCTCATAATAAAATCGAAAACATAGATAAAATAAAAGCGAATAGATAGATAGATAGATATGAGAAATAATAGATAGATAGATAGATAGATAGATCTGACTGAGATACATGTATAGATTAGATCTCTTCACATTTCATTTTCTCGTAATAAAATCTAAAACATAGATCAAATAAAGCGAAAACATAGATAGATAGATTGATAGATAGATAGATAGATAGGAAACTTTAATAAATAGCTAGATAGATATGAGGAAAGACAAAAACCGAATCAATACCCGGTTAAGGCAGTAGAGAACTTTCAGAGTGAAAATTTACAGGAGATAACTGATAACTGGCATCCATTAAAACATGGCACATGGAACCCAGTGAGCGAAATAAAAGTTTCAGTTCGACATTCCAGCCACCTGAAGAAGGCCGGAACGTACAGCCGAAACGTTGTAATAAATATGGCGACAAAGATGAGGACAATAATGTAAAAAGTGTACACTTTGATCTATTTTTTTGTTTCCATTAATTATGATCTAACAAATGATCTCATTAATCTGATTCATTGTGTCGCCATTTTGAAATATTTTACAGCTATTTTACATAGTTTTTTTATTTATCGAATAAGGTAAAAAGAAATATGCATATTTTTCTTGTAGTAATTGACAATAAGAATTTTGTTTTGAATATATTTTCCATTCAATTTATCTAATACAAAAGATATCCAATTTATTTGTATTTATTCTTGAAATAGTAATATTTTGAAATCAGTTTGAAATCAAAAAACCGTGTAAATTAGGTAAATGCTCAAAAATTGTTAAAAGCTATAAATCTAATGTTTGGTGTCAGTACTTATGACATCAAACCACTGCTTTTGCACAGAGTGTAATCTTGATTTTCTAAAAACAGTAAAAAAAAAAATCATCCTGCACTATTGATGATTTGAACACAACGTCTTCTACTTGGATACCCGGATAATTTAATTCGTCTAACAAGTCAAGATTTGAGTTTACTCGAACCTCAGATTTTCGCACACTCCAAACGGTTATTTTTCACTGATAAACTTTTGAACAATGTTTTCAAACTTTCGTTGTCGTCAGATTGGCTTAGCCGTGTCTTCGAGGTGGCAAACTAGAAATTCGCGCCAAGCACAAAGATTGAGTAAAATCTATCGTTTTATTGAATTTACCTTCTTCCTACAGATCAGAGTTGGCAAATTCGAAAAGAAGTCAGGAAAACTGTGTAAAAAAAAATTCAAAAGTTGATACGTCTAAGAATAGAAGTGGTAACAAGGTTGGATACATTGTCTTAGTTGCAAAGTGTCTCTGTGTGAAGCCTGACATATTTGAAAACATATATATATATATATATATATATATATATATATATATATATATATATATATATATATGCGTATGTGTGTGTGCCTGCGTTTGTGTATTTAGGTAGCAAATTCTCTATTAGGCATGTCTGGTTGAATAAATTACAAACATTTCTTTCCTCATTTAATTGTAATATACGGAAAAATATACGTGAATATGAAAGGATTATGCTAAAAACTAGCAGCTTGGCCCAGCGTTGCCCGTGCTTGATTAAAAAATCGTACCACTCATACAGCAAGCGCTATCACTTGACTTAAAATATTTTTGCCCTTCCTTGCCTTTAA
Source organism: Acanthosepion pharaonis (assembly GCA_903632075.3). Classification (NCBI taxonomy): domain Eukaryota; kingdom Metazoa; phylum Mollusca; class Cephalopoda; order Sepiida; family Sepiidae; genus Acanthosepion; species Acanthosepion pharaonis. The sequence goes on along the minus strand of CAHIKZ030000131.1, from coordinate 115,141 downwards.
AGGAGTGCCCTTTGCCGTGCTGATGTTACTACATGCCTTACTTCTTGCCTATCTCACACTGTGATTTTTTTCTAAGCTCTATACTAAACATTAAATCTGTTACGAAAAAAGAACTAAAAAAAATGAACACAAAACGATCAGCTTTAAAAAAGGACTCGTAACTGGAAAAACCGAATGAAAAAAGAATGTTAACAACAAATACTTTTTCACATCCAACCCAGTTCTGCGGAATCAGAATCAACGTTGAGTTTAAGCAAGCGAATGAGCCAATTGGAATAAAGTGCCATGCAGATTTAAATTTTTTCCCACTTGTGACGAATGCAGCTATCGGTTTTTTTTTTGCATGCTAGCATGCTAGTTAACATTCGTGTCAGTCAGCTGTTGGCTCTCACGCTGGCCAATAGAATCTTCCTGCCTATTCGTGGTAGCCAGCTATAGGCTCTCACTCTGGCCGCAAACTACATGAAAACTGCCGTAGAAGCATGAAAAAAATCGATTATTTCAACTATCGATGGGAATTGGGAAATGCAATTTCGGTCTTGGGCTTCCCGCTAACTTTGAGCATGTGTATGTAAATTTTGGTGCAAATCCGTCGAAAATTGCAGCCGTGCATTGTTTACACACACACACACACACACACACACACACACACACACACACACACACACACACACACACACACACACACACACACACATAACACACACACACACATCCTGCCTTTCATAGATAGAGATCTCAAAACACTTTTTGTTGCATATATATATATATTATTATTATTGTTACTATTATTAATATTAAATGATATATTACTATATAGTTAAAAAGAACCAACAAGCTCTCTCTACATAAATTTTTATTGTATTTTGTCAATTTTCGCATAAGATGTTAACTAATGGGCCTGAAATTCATATTGTTTTCTTCCAGTATTTTCGACAGTCTCAGTTATTTTCAAGAACTAATGCTGTGTCGGCGTGGTCGTTAGAATTCCTGCGTTATGAAAAATCGATGGGAGTTGAGAAATGCTAGGTCGGTCTTGGACTTCCCACTAACTTGGGGCATGTGCATGTAAATTTTGGTGCAAATCCGTCGAAAATTGCCGCCTTGCATTCGTTACACACACACACACACACACACACAGACACACACACACGCACACATCCTGCCTTTTATAGATAGAGATAAACAGACAAAATGTTTGCAATTTATTCAACACAGACACACACACACACACACACACATATATATATATATATATATATATATATATATATATATATATATATATATATATATAGTCATCTACAGCTCATCAGTCGGAGACTTACTTCTGGTGCACGGCATGGGAATTTAGAAGTATTTATTTTTAGACAAAGGCACCAATAGCCGCAGAAACTCGATTCGTCTTTTTTTCGAAGAGTCTGTACACACACACACACACACACACACACACACACACACACACACACACATATATATATATATATATATATATATATATATATATATATATATATATATACGAAATAGGTTTCGGACTTTTGTAAAATAATAGATTTCTTGTATCATTATTCGATGAACTTTGGTACAAAAATAATGCAAAAGAGTGTAATTCACATCATTTTTTAAAATATCAACCCCACACTATATTTCTAAAATCGTATATAAGTATAAAGTACTATGACTTTCTGGAGCCTTCTAGGAATTTATAGAACCGTTTAGAACCTCTTGTAGCCTTCTCGAAATTTCTACGTTATTATATATAGCTATAAACTCTTAACTGCTTTAGTAATACATAAGTACTATCCAATTAAATCATTAGTAAATTGAAAAATAAAAGTTCTGCAAGTTTTCACTTTTTAATCATTTTGATTTTTCAACCTTTACATTGCGTATATGGTCATCTCGAATTTTCCGGATGCGGATACCGTTTTGCAAGAAAAGAAATTAATGCCATTTCCATTACTTTTGATAAAGGATCATAGGGTTAGGAAAAGTCATAACCCTAATACAAACACACACACTCATATATATATATATATATATATATATATATATATATATATATATATATATATATGAAGGAAAATATACAGAAAAAAAACAAACAAAAATCTTAATATGCAATTATGCTGTATTAATGTTAATATAAAGTCAACGTCGGACGTTTCGGTCTATTTTAGACCATCATCAGGACATATTCATAAAAACATAATTAACATTAGAACATATAAAATTCAACATGAAAAAGACGATGGACATAAGAGCACAACTAATCCAAACAGATAACTGGAATTTTTATATAAGATCAGCGTTCCGTTTAAAATATGATCACGTCGTCGTCACGTGGGCGATGTTGTGAAAACGTATTCGAAGATGATTTCAAAATATTAAAATATTAAACAAACTCGATTGAACTATTTTCTCATATAAACAGTTCGTCAAGAAATCCCTTCCGTTGATATAGGAATACGCAGAGATCAATAGGTTCTTATATTTTCATACAAGCTTGAAGTCCTCCACGTTACAAAGAATAGACCGAAACGTCCGACGTTGACATTATATTGACATTAATACAGCATAATTGCATATTAAGATTTTTGTTTGTTTTTTCTGTATATTTTTCTTCATGCTGTCGGATCTATATCCATATATTTGCTTACATATATATATATATATATATATATATATATTAAAAGACAATGGGAAAACTGTATTATATTATGAAAATTACCTCAAGTACTGCATGCAAAAGTATTTGACGTTATTTTCAGTTGACAATAGCGTTTTCTAAATTCTTCTAGTTGCTAAGGCCATTTTGTTTGTTGTTAATAGTTATTTTGTTTTCAATAAGTTCATTTCGTTTTTGCCTTGAAAATATCCACATTGGACGAAACGCGTCGGCTAATAATACAGTTTTACTATTGTCTTTCACTTTTATACATATTGTCTTTTTCTACAGGTTAACTCGGAGAAGTTTTTCATATATATATATATATATATATATATATATATAAGGTCAATTGATTCCGCTACAAAAAAAAAAAAAAGATCTTTTTCTTTCTTTTCAACTGAACTGAGATTCTTGAAATCTTGGTATGGTTCTTGTTTTTGACTGATCAACTGGCCAATTTCTTTCTGGTGCTCGTCGAATGAGTCCTGATTTTACCTTTTTCTAAAACCCAAGCACGTCTTCAGCGGCTGATGTAATTGCATCGCTCAAGCTTGTCTATTTTCCTCTGATAGTCTCCGCGTCCGATGAGTCATTGAAGTGCTTTTCAACGGAAAGTCGTCAGACATCCGATATTTTGGGGTGCTGTAGATTCACAGATAACGCGTCGGTGAGGCCTGCCTGCAGGAAGACGCCTAAATGGCTGGCCAACAGAGATCATGAAACGCAAAAGCAGAAGACGTCTCCGCCTAATCCAGAACACCTGGTGGCAAACAAAGGCAGCGGAAATCCAATCATTTACGGACTAACGGAATATGTGTCACTTCTATGCGTACAGGAAGGAAATTCTTGGACTCACCAAATCAAGGATACTTGGACGGTACTACTGTCCTTAGTAATCCAGAGTCCATCATGAACAGTTGGGAAAAAACACACTTCCAGAGCATTCTGAACGACAAGGCCGGAAATATCCCCAATTCCATGCCCGGCATTGGATATTACTCACACCAATCGTCCAGGAATTAAGCACTCCGCTTCAGAAAACCCGGAGTGGTTCTCCTGGACCCTAAAATGTGCCCCCTGGAAGTTTTCTTCCTTCAAACACAAGAGACCGCTCACTTTTTGGTAACTATCGTGGCATCTTCCTCCTAAGCATCGCTGGCTGGATATTCGCGTGGATACTTCTGAATCGACTCCTCCCCGCGATTTAACTGCCCGGACCGCTTTGTGTAAGCACCATGACTCACAATTCGCACTGCCAAAAATTTGGAAACATCATGCTTATACAACTGCTATCTCCCAGACGTCGGCTTCCTCTGTCTTTTGTACAAGTATTTTCATGGCAACTATTTGAATGAGCTTTTTTTTTCCTGGTGTCCCGACTATATGAATTTAAACGTGCAACTAGGTTGTCATCTAGATGCCACCCTTTTACTGTTGAAATAATTAAACGCATCCGACACTTCGACCCCAACAGTTTTTTTTTCTCACATTTCACTACAGTGAAACTCTCTTTTTCCTCACTTGCTTCCGTGATGACTACAATCTTCAAAAATTTAAATGAAATGCCAATCGTCATCTTCTATTGTTTTGAACACCGTTCATCATTTAAACTTTCCTCAATCCCCAGTCTTTTCTTTAATTTTCAATCTGTAACCCACAGAGTACTAGTGGCATTCCCGCCCTTGCTTGGGGTGAAATGAATTTAAAAAAAAAAAGTCTGCTTGTATGAAACCTGTGTTTGTTCTTTGGAAATCTTTTGAAGTATGGGCGTTATATGTGATAAACATAGTCTCAGTTCCAGATGTGATAACTAGTGATGACGGTGTCATTCCTCCATTCATCTTCCCATAGGGCCTCAGACTAACCACACAAGCCTACATCAAGTGCCTTGAGGATGTAGTGCTGTCCCGGGTCAAGAGCATGGCTTCTGAAAGACCCTAAGTCTGGCAACAGAACTCTGCACTATGCCAAACAAGCAGGAGAATTTAGTCATGGTTGTCAGACAACCACATCACCTTTTACATCTGACTACCTAAATTCCCAGACTGCAACCACCTTGATTATTATGTGTGGAGTGCAGTTGATCGAGAGACCAACAAAACTTCTTGTAATACCAAAGATGAACTGAAGGGAAGGATTATGGCAACATTTACCAACTTAAACAAGGAAACCATTCAGAAGAGTTGCAGGAGAATCCAAAGTCATCTTAAGGCTATGGTTGAAGCTAATGGCACTTCTATTGAATAAACTTACTTTTTTGTATTTCAAGGTATTTTTGTGTAAATATATCTGTTAAAATGAGATGTCAGTATTATTTTCATTTTTACATAATTTAGGCGACAATTTATCCATCGCACCGTGTGTGTGTGTGTGTTTGTGTTTGTGTGTGTGTGTTTGTGTGTGTGTGTGTTTGTGTGTGTGTGTGTGTGTGTGTGTTTGTTTGTGTGTGTATGTATATATATATAAAAGTTCAGAGCAGATAATATTAGAAAGATTTTAGAGTCCCATGAAAATAAGTGGATAAAACGTCTAAAAACAAAATATCCAGCCGGGATAAACCATAAATTTAACAATATATAGATAGTAACACACACAAACACTAAACAGAGGCACATCTCACCAGGTCCAATAAAACTGTCAAACTGACCAGAGAATTCAGAGTAACATGTATCTATCCAGCTCTTATCTCAAATAACAACTTAAAAGAGACTGTTTGACCAACACAAGGAATGTTAAAAGATTCATGTGAAAAAGATAAAAAAATAAATAAACAAATGAAAACTACAGACAAAAGTTCATTTTCTCCAGCAAAAGACATTCATTTCTGTAGTTTACTGCTACCAGCTAGCAGAAATATTTCTTCTCCCAATAATGGCTATTTTGGCCGAAACTAGTCGAGGAATCTAAATGAAATAACAATAAAAAAAACGAAAGAATATTAATCTACAAACCCAGTGTGTCTAAAGATTTAATTTATTTTAATTTTTTTTATTGTTCAATATATATATATATATATATATATATATATATATATATATATATATATATATATCACAATGCATTTAATATTTAATCTATTTTTGCATTTAATGTTGATAAGAAAATACTATTGAAGGGTATTTTCTTGAATGAAACTCCCAAATTGATCAATGGACACCTCATTATGCTTGATTTGTAAGTCGTAATATTGACGATAAACCAACCTCATCAGTGGAAAGGTCGATTGACGTAGACATGGAAGCCATGTTTGGTGATTCAAGCTTATTTTTTTTAATATGAAAATAATTCCTAAATTACTATTTACTAACTTGGGGGAGCACCTAGCTACCTTTCAGTGCGCACTAATGCGCCCGGGAGCACTGGCTTAGAGTGAACATTATTTATTAGGTGAACATTATTTCAAAAAATTAGTATTAGGTGAACATTAGCAAAAAAAAAAATACAATCTTTCTTACTGCAGGCACGAAAATATTTGTTAGATTAGTGTTTTCTGGTTAGTATCTAGATGGGTGACCACTTAAGAATACCAATTACTGTAAGCTTAAATATGCGGGTAGTGTAATGGATAACTCCTCGGAATTGAAAATCGGAGACGCACGTTCCAATTCCAGTTGGGAAAACTATAAAATCCACGTTTTATCCCCCTGGCTACGGGTAAATTAGTAAAATTTGTATTAGCAAATTATTCTTTGTCTGTATTTCTAAGATGAGGTATTGTAACTATTTACATTATTTACAGTGTTCGGACTGCTGTCTTCATATTTATTGTCATATTTATGTCCTTTCGGTCGTTGTACGGTCCGGCCTTCTTCAGATGATGTATGTTTGAATCTCAAACTGAAACCTTTTTTTAGTCCACTGAACCCTAGAACAATCTACCCTAGTGGACTAGATAAAGAGTTCGGTTCGAAATTCTAACATCACCTGAAGAAGGCCGGACCGTACAACAGCCGAAAGGTCGTGAATAGGAACTATTTAGTTGACTGGAACAAGAACAATCTACCTCAGCGGACTAAATAAAAGTTTTGGTCCGAAATTCTAGCATATATCACCTGAAGGAGGCCGGACCGCACAACGGTCGAAACGTCGTGAATAGGACATATTTAGTCCACTGGAACATGAACAATCTAGTTCAGTGGATTAAATAAAAGGTTCGGTTAGAAATTCCAGGGTATACCACCTGAAGAAGGCCGGAGTGTACAACGGTCGAAACATCGTGAATATGACGATTAAAGAGGAGGACAACAGGCCCAACAATGTAAATATTGCAAATTATTATTATCTTTTGCAAAAATTCTTAAAATATAAAAAAAATAGTTTCTGGCTTTAAATAACCTGCGAAGGGTTGATAAGCCGTTAAAATCAAATCAGTCTACAGTAGGAAGCAAGTCTAAAGGTTTTATGAAAACAAATGCGTTTTTTTTTCCTTTTAAATGTATCTTTGTAATTCCTTTATGTATTAGTGTTTTAAAGGAGTGTCCGTAACTCGGAAACTTGAAAGGCCAATCTTTAGTCCGGAGCTTAGCCAAAAACTGTGAACTTTTCATTGTTATATGGTGTAATCCCCTCAACTGAATATTTGTAGTACGACCAGGTTTATTCAAATCTCGGAATATGCGCGCGCGTTACATTTCGTTTTTTTCCCTCGTCTAGATTATCCTACGGTTGTCTCTCCTCCAAGTTATTCGCTTTTGAGGTACGGTGTAAATGCCACGGAAGGTGCGGTTAAGCTTTGAATTCCACCCCAACCCGCCACATAGGCCTCCCCGTCCTTAGCCAACACCTGTGGGCACCTGCAATTCAATTTCTATCTGACGTGTCAGATTGGTGGGACCTGTCGAGGCTCAACATAATTCCGCTTGACAGCGAACCCCGGCGGGGCGCTACAGAGTCAGTCGCATGTTGAACGTGACGAACTTTGAATGGTTATTGAGAGGGACGGATGGGGTCTGCATGCAAGGAAGGAAGGAATGGAGGAAAGAAGAAATGGAGGGAGGAGGAAGAGAGAGAGAGGGAGGGAGGAAGAAAGGAGAGAGGGAAGAAGGAAGGAATGGTGGAAAGAAGGATGGAAGGAAGGAATGAAAGGAGGGAGAGAGAGAGGAAGGAAGGAAGGAAGGAAGAAAGAAAGGAAGGAGGGAGGAGGAAGAGAGAGAGGGAGGAAGGAAGGAAGAAAGGAGAGAGGGAAGAATGAAGGAATGGAGGAAAGAAGGAAGGAACGAATGAAAGGAGGGAGGGAGAGAGGAAGGAAGGAAGGAAAGGAGGGAGGAGGAAGAGAGTGAGATAGGAAGGAAGAAAGGAGAGAGGGGAGAAGGAAGGAATGGTGGAAAGAAGGAAGGAAGGAATGAAAAGAGGAAGGAAGGAAGGAAGGAAGAGAGGGAGGGAGAAAAGAAGGAAGGGAGAGAGGGAGGAATGAATGAAGAAAGGAATGAAGGAAGAGAGGGAGGGAGACAAGATGTAAGGAAGGGAGGAGAAAGAAAGAAAGAAAGAAAGAAAGAAAGAAAGAAAGATAGAAAGAAAGAAAGAAAGGAAAGGAGGAAGGAAGGAGAGAGAGGAAGGAAGGAAGGAGAGAGGGAGGTACGAAGGAAAGAAGGAAGGGAGAGAGAAAGGAAGGAAGGAAAGAAGGAAGGAATGAAAGGAGGGAGGGGGAGAGGAAGGAAGGGTGAGAGGAAGGAAGGAAGGAAGGAAGGAAGGAAGGAAGGAAGGGACAGTGCCAAAGAAAACAGATATAATTTTTGGTCGAAACCAGCGTAAAGACATCGACATTCAAAAGCAAAATTCCTCGTCTCGGATACCTACACACCATTTTTTTTTTTTTTAAATACATTTATTTTTTTGCTCTTTTTTTCATTCGAGGATTTCATGTATTTTATTTTTTGTTTTACACGAATACTTTTTTTTATTTCTTCATTTCATTTCTTGTTTGGATTCCAATGTTTCTTCTTTTCTTTTCTTTCACTGATGCTCCTTTTTTATCCTTCCGTTGTTGGACCTTTTGTTATATTCAGATGGACAGCGGAAGTGTGCTACGGGCATATTCTTATTTAATTTTCTTAAATGTTCTAATATTGCGCGGATGGCTTCTTTATACTCATAACATTAAAAGCATTCTCATATACACACAGATGGCCTCCATATGGTGCAATAATTTCCGAGCTAGCCTAATAAAAATGACATATACGTGTGTGTATTTCATGAAATAATATAGACATATTGTGTCTATTTTTGTACTAATCCTTTCCAGTTGTTTAATCACATTCTTGATGTTAAGATTAAATTCATCAAGGAAGGCGCTGTAGTTTTTTCTAACCCAAGTACTTTCGATGTTTTTCCAAGATCATCTTCAGGGATAAATTAAAAAGACAAACTTATAACTGCGATGATATCTGCATTCCATTATGATGGGGATATATTTTATTCTAAAATAAATATAAGAGAGATCGTTCTCGAGTCTTTTTTTTTTTTTAAATTCAGAATTTAAACACAACAAAGATCTGAACTTAACAAAAATTATTGTCCATAATGTTGTCTTTTCTACTTTGGCAAATGGCTGCGAAACCTGGATTCTATATCGTCACGACATGCAACAATTAGAACGCTTTCACCAACAAAATGAACATCAAAGGAAAAAAAATACTACATGGCCAACACCAAAGTCCTGTAAAGAGTTAACAGTCAAAACATTGAATCGATAATCAGGTAACACCGTCTTTGATGGTCAGGACATGTAGCAAAAATATATGTGTGTGTGTGTGTGTGTGTGTGTGTGTGTGTGTGTGTGTGTGTGTGTGTGTGTGTGTGTACCATGGAATAATATACACATATCGTGTCTATTTATTTTTGTACTGATCCTTTCAAGTTGTCTAATCACTTTCTTGATGTTAAGATTAAATTCATCAAGTAAGACGTTGTAGTTTTTTCGTACCCAAGTACTTTCGATCTTTTTCCAAGATAATCATCAGGGATAAATTAAAAAAGACAAACTTATTATAACTGCGATGATATCTGCATTCCATTATGATGGTGATTTTTTTTTTTTTTAATTCTAAAATAACTATAAGAGAAAGCGTTCTCGAGTCTTTTTTTTTTAAAAAAAAAATTCAGAATTTCATCTTAACATCAAGAAACTGATTAGAGAACACAGAAGTGGAGCTTCATACGGGACATTTGGAAAGCTAATCAAATGCGTCTTCAACAACAAAGATCTGACCTTAACAGAAATTATTGTCTATAATGTTGTCTTTTCTACTTTGCACGAAAATTACAACTCTACACACACAAATTAGAAAGCTTTCGCCAGCAAAAGCTTCGCTCAATCTTGAACATCGAATGAAAATACTACGTGACCAACACCAAAGTCCTGGAAAGAGTTAACAGTCAAAGCATCATTATATATATATATGTGTGTATGTGTGTGTGTGTGTGTGTGTGTGAGTGTGTGTGTGTGTGTGTGTGTGTGTACCATGGAATAATATAGACATATCGTGTCCATTTTTGTACTGTCATCAAGGAAGGCGCTGTAGTTTTTTCTAACCCAAGTACTTTCGATCTCTTCCAAGATCATCTTCAGGGATAAATTAAAAAAAGCCAAACACATAACTGCAATGATATCTGCATTCCATTATGATGGTGATTTTTTTTTATTCTAATTTTTTTTTTATTCTGAAATAAGACAGGGCGTTGTCGAGTCTTTTTTTTTTAAATTAAGAATTTCATCTTAACACCAAGAAACCGATTAGAGAAATGGAAAGGATCAGTATGAAATTAAATAGACACAAGATGTTCATATTATTTAATGAATCATTCGGGTAAAAATGATAAGATTTACATAGAGATAGACAATAGTGTCGAGACTCTATCTCTATGTCTGATACATCTCTTGGTCAATAGAGCCTTTTCCATATCTAGGCAGCCTTTTATAAAAAAAGTGCACCCCAGAAAAGGATGTGGTTTGGAGCCGGTCACGGGGCGTTTGGAAAGTTAATCAATCTCTTTTTCAATATCAAAGAATTGAACTTAACAAAAAAAAAAAAATAGCTCATGTCTATTATACTGTTGCCATTTCAACTTATATATAGATGCAAAACCTGAATCTATTTTGTCGGGATATCGAAAAATTAGAACGCTTTCACCAGCAAAAGCTTCGTTCAAATTCGAACATCAACAGGAATTAATATGTGACCAACGCCTAACACCTGAAAAGAGCCAACAGTCAAAGCATCGATATATATATATATATATATATATATATATATATATATATATATATATATATATATATATATATATATAAAAAACAGAGAAATTTAATGGTTCATGGGATCATAATTTATTTCCTTAGGGCGGATTTTATTGTAATTCATCAGAACTCCATTTTCATACAATACTATTGGTGACTAATTTTCCCAGCGTTAAAAATTTATATATTATTGTTTTTAATTTATGCACACGTGTTTGAGGAGGAAGTTTTAAGATGGTATAAGGTGATAGAGAGAGGAGGTGTAAAATAATCAATAATAATATGAAAGTTTTTAAGCCTGGAAAAATGAATTATATATATATATATATATATATATATATATATATATATATATATATATATATAAAAGGCTCAAACACTAATATTCCAGGGTTATAATTTATTACACTGGAATCGTAATCACGATCCGACTCATCAGACCTACAAATTCAAAAAGAAATCGGAAAATATAACTCCGGGTATGAAAAACAAAATTTTAGTGAGAGTGTATGTGTCTGGAAGTGGGAAACAAGTGTGAGAGGGAAATGTAGGAAAGCTCTAGAGAGAGGTGTATCAAAAGAAAGAAGAACAGAAAGGTCAAAAGGTGAAGGTATCTTGATTCTATCCTATTGGGAATTTATATATATATATTATAAATTAATATATATATATATATATATACATTATAAATTGATTTAAAATCTGTTTTTTCGCTACACATTTCTAACCATGTTTCAAAAATTTTGGAATCATGGTTAGAACTGTGTAGCGAATTTTTGAAACCTGGTTAGAACTGTGTACCGAAAAAAGCATATTTTAAATCAATTAATTAATAATATTAATGCTCTGTAAATTTACTTTGAGCACTATTTTGTAAAAATAAAAATATCTATAAGAACGCCGGATTATATATCTTACAGTTCTCATATATATATATATATATATATATATATATATATATATATATATAAAAAAAAAGTCCAAGTTAGATTTTTCACCTACTCCAGCAATAAGGAAATATTTGCTAAGTACAAAATTAAATTTATAAAGGCTTAAAAAATAAGTGATCATAAAGTTAATTTCTGGAGTATTTAGAAATAAACAAAAGGTAAAAAATAAGCAGAAACTCCTTAAACGCAACATTCTCTGGTTTAATCCAACTCTTAATCGTAATGACCAAAACTATTTTTTGGGATTATGTTATTGTTTTCTTCCACTTCATTCATATTCAAGAACCAATGCGTTGATTGGACAACTTGTCTAGAAGAACGACAACTCTGAATTCAAAACCTTACGAGGGTCCTTTGGAGACCTTGTGTCACATTATACTTCCCTGTTTTCGGCTATTCCAAAAGGTTTGCTTGGTTCTTGCAGAAGCCTTCACTACTATAATCGAATCTCATGTGCCGGTAGTCAGGCTGTTCGCTTCTAATAAATGAGTTGCTGTACGCTCACACAGCGAAGACGTCCGGAGGTTTCCAGTTTAAATGTATATATCTACGCGTGCGTACACCTATATGCGTGCATGCATGAATGTACACGTTTGTGCATGCATGGGCGTATAAATATAGACATATGCACATATATTCAAACAATAATAAATAAAAATTTAATTATGAATCTAACCTCCTACAATTAATACTTATGATACCACCAAGCCAAATAAGAAAACGAAGTAATAGTCTGGTGAAGATATATAGACATATGTGACGTCGTCCCCCCCTGGTCGCAGCGTCGACTGTGTCGTTCGATCCCGTTCGCGACGCCAGCTGTTCGCTCCTCGCTGCTCCAAGTGTGACGTTCTAACCCTTTGGTTAGATGAATACTAGCCTCGTCGTTCCCAACCCGCTTCCAACGCCTGGTTACCAGGGTAACTGCACTGATCTCCGGTCTGCCTACCCACGTTGTGATTAGATCTTAGACAGACGGGATCAAACAGGGAGTCCAACGGGGGTGATAACACACAAGAAAAATAAAACTCACAGGGTCAAAAAATATTGAAGAAAAAGGTAACAACTTTTTATATCTAATTGTTTGTTACACAAGATTATTCCTACCTCCCGACCCGTTCTGTGGACTGTGGCACCACGCTTCTACCATACAACTTTAAGGCTTCGAGTTGCTTGCTCTCTAGAAATTTGCATTTCGGGGTGTGGTTTGGTTTCAACACTGGGCGCTGATCTCTACCTGTCGTTCACGGCTGATTTCTCTCGCCGTCCGTGGCTGCAACTAACTCTCTCTTCAGAGTCTGAATTATTGTTCACTCATCTCTGCCGTCAGTGCGCGTATTAACTTCTTCTCTTCGGCTTCGGTTGGACGAGATTATTCACTTCGGCTTGAGTCGGGCGAATTTCTTCACTTCGACTTGGGTTGGACGAATTTCTCCGCTTAGGCTTGGTTTGATTCCAACTTCTCCACTTAGGCCAAACGGGCTGCTTCACTTCGGCTTCTCTTGCCCGCAAGGGGGCGAATGAACCGGGCCCGCCGCCCGCGCTCAAACTCCCTCGCCGTCCGCGGCGCAACTGCAACTGATTTCTATCGGTTGGGGTCCCCGCTTTTACTGACGCCGTAAAAAACTGGGGTGGGTCTGTCGGCGCCAGGGTTTTCTTGATAATCGTAAATACGTATTATTTCTGATTAGGGATTTTCCATTTTCGGTAACTTACTTTCACTCCCACTTCCTTACTGTGCTTCCCCTGGTCCTTCGTATGTCAGGTGACCGCTCTCGACCAATGGGGTCCTGGTCGGGCATCTTTCCTCCTCCCTCGCACATCATGTGACCGCTCTCGGCCAATGGGGTCCTGGTCGGGTGTCTCTCCTCCTCCCTCATGTATCATGTGACCGCCTTCGGCCAATGAGACTCTGGTCGGTATCTTTCCTCCTTCCTTCGTGACGTCTTTTAATCGGGCGTGGACAATCCGTGGCTTTGTTCTGGGGGAAGAAACACCTTGCTTAAAGAAACAAAAATTTAAGTTGTCCTTTCGTATGTGACCGAAATGATGATCCCGGTTTCTTTTACACGCGGTATTTGTCAAACATTTTATCGCTAATTGGATACGATCTAAGAAAGGTATTTCCCAGACTGGGTGGCGTTAACGTGAACTAATAAAAATATTTCACTTTTTCCCTTCGCTCGGAGCTTGACAACAAAAATCTTAATTATCTCAAAAAAAAGCATTTTCTAATCATCATCTTGTGTGGCTGTATTTTCAATTCTGGAATTGTCTGGGTTCTCGTATTAATGGATTGTCTGTATATCCTTAGATAAACTTCCCACCTGTTACCTATCATATTTTTTCCATTGTCTCTAAACTTTATTTCTTCAACCAAATTGATAACAAACTTCCATCCTCCGCGGACACGGAAGTAGGTCAGGTGCTTGACCTGATATTTTTGACATCTGATATGTGCCAGTCGAGCGTGTGTTTTTCGCTTACGACCTGGTTTCGTATTATTTATTTTTCTCCTTTCTTTCCTCTTCCTCTTCTTTTCTTTCTTTCTCCCAGGTCGCCTGAATGCAATTAAAGAATTATTCTCAACCCCGAAATATATTTCAGCTCTAAATAATTATCAAATGGTTAACAAACCGAAAAAACAAATCATATATTTATGAATATCTCTTTTCAGTTTTCTAATTGTGCATGGTGCCACTCATACGTGAATGTGTGTGTGGCAACTCTCGAAAGAAAAGTGGAAAAAGAAAAAGAAAAAGAAAGAGACAAAGCAAACGAGAGAGCGTAAGTTGAAAAAAAAAACGAAGAAAAGGACAAATAATACTGACATCTAATACGCACGCACATCCGCACAGACGGGCGTACGTGCGCGAACGCAGATCCGCACAGACGGGCGCATGGCTGCATGCGCAGAAATGCACACACGAACACAATACAGAAAAACTCACACCCCTAATCAGTGTACAAAAAAAAGAAGAAAAATACAAGTAGTAAATTGCTGATATCCCCTGAAGAGTAGACGGATAGGTCCGCCTAGAAATCTTTTACTCATATTAATGAAAATAAAAACAAAAACATCAAATTCTCGAAGTGATCAATATAAAAAAACAAAACGAAACCAACACTAAATAAAAATAATTATGAGTATAGCAACAATGTTTTAATATGTCTATAAAAGCAAGTATTTTGGGGTGCTCAAATTGTAACAAATTAACAAGCTTTTTTAAAAAACTTCGAAAAAATTACAGGTTGAGTATTTTTTAAAGCGTTATTATTAA
>CAHIKZ030000131.1:90000-92500 GCA_903632075.3 Acanthosepion pharaonis | reverse complement strand
ATTTCACTATCTTTTGTTGAAACTAACCTTTGAACAAAGATGAGACTTTTGAAATTGTCCGGGGTTAATTCCGCTAGTTTGAAGTCGTTGCAATGTTTATTTACGATTGCGGCAAACGTGGAATAATCCTCATAATCCCCCTTTACCAGGTTAAGGCATTTCCACCTCCTGTGGAAGAGTGATGTTTTCGGGCTGAAGAGTTATTTAGGACATGTCACTGCTTCGTCAAATGTTAATTCGTTCGTCTTCTTTGGCAAGATATAATCCACGAACTTTGTATATTCTTCAGTTCCTAATTTTCTAAGCAAGAGATTCCTTAAGAATAACCATTCTTTGGTTATTACGAAACCGGATAAGGGATTTTTTGCTTCTGTCCAGTTTTGACAGTCTATATTAAAGATGTTTTTATGCCTTCTGAAGTAATCTCCAAAATTTCTATCCTCATCTAGAGAATATTTGAAAATCTCTATGGCATTCCATACTGCGTCTTGCGAAAAAGTTGCCACTTTTTCAATATCTAATTGCTTGTTAACTGATACTTTCAATATTAGTACCTGGAGATCTTTCTGCGTTTGTAGTAATTGCTTTTGCCATTTTTCTTCCATTCTTTCTTGTAGTTGTAATTGTTGAGTATTTTGGTATTTTATTACTTCTACCAAAATATTTTTAAAATCTTCCATGATAACTCAATTTTACGTATTTTTACTCCTCGTAACTCTTTGTCATCAATTTGTTGTGGACGACGAGGGAAAAAAGTTTTGTTGTTTGTTATTCCTGTGTGAGTTTAAATCGCTAGTCGTCAATTTGTTGTGGACGAGGAGAGGATTTTTCTATTTCTTCTTCCCGTGTTAGTTCGAATCTTCGTCGCCAATTTGATTTGGATTCCGGAATGAAATCCGGTCTCAAAATGAATGACAAACGCAGGAATGAAATATAGCAAATAAATGCATTGGCGTAATATTACAATTGGTAATACGGTTAGTAGATCCAGAAATGCGGTTAGTAGCAATAGTAATATATATACAGTCTGGGAAATTCAGTATCGAAGTTGACTTTCTTCTGAGTCTACGTGCTCGCAACTGTGACTCCTACCAAGCGGTTACCTCACACTCTCACTGTATCAGTGTATCTCTCTTACTACCGGGTATTCACCGGCAGCAGTACAAGTACACACTGGTCGAGTCCACTTGTATGACAAAGGGGTGGACCCCATAACAATAAATATAATATAATTTATAAATATAATATATAAATATAATGTAATATAATCAAAGATATTCATCATAGAAGATGATATTCATCCTATACTAAAAGAATTTGAGAGAGATTACGAGATTGAGCAGGCCTGTTCATAATTACCCAAAACGTTGTTCCTTTTTTATCCTCAACGATATTTTGACATAATTTAGAAGTGTGTTTTTGATCATTATCTTGTGGAAAGGTAAATTTTTCCAATCATGCTTAAAGCAGATGGTATAGCATGTCTTTGTAGAATCAAATGATATTGTTCTTTTTTTCACGACTCCATTGACGTGAATCAAATACCACCCCATGCTTATAAAAGAGATACCCTTTAATTTATCATTACTTATTGATTTACCTGCGTATTTACACGTATAACGAGGCTTTTCAAGATTAAATCTCATATGTTATCTTTTTATTTCATGTCTTTCAACATAGGTGATCATGGTTCTCCACGCCTTCCTTTCAGAAATACTCTGATAGAAAGCGTATCTTTTCAGGCTGGTTTCGTATTCAATATTATCGTTTCTCTAGACTGGCCGACAGCCAAAAGTAGAGAAACAGTTCTACCCTATTATTTAACCTATAGCGGGGGGAGCGGTGGCTTTGGGCGAAATTGAGTGTAACAGACAAGCCCAGATGTTGAAGTATCTAAAATTTAGGACTGTGATAAAGTCGGGCCGTTTTCGTCTTCTTCGGGGAAGTTCATCTATTTTAACCAAATGAAACTAACATTTTGAATTATAAGATCAGAATTCGGGTCCATTTTCTTTCGATCAACCCCCAAATTAGCTGTCATTTCGACTTGACAGTTTGCTTAGGTTATACGACAGTCGAATCTAATTGAAATCGCTTAATTTGATTTAAATCAATCTCTAATTTTATTTATATCGATTTATTATTGAACTATTTAGATTAGATTACACCTTGTACTGATCGATTATCATAGAAGAAGCCAGATTTCCCTTCTGTTTTTAGCCCGAGAATAGACAACAACCAAATACGTGATGAAGGCAATTTAAAACTATATATATATATATTTTTTACCTGAAATAAAGATTTAAAAAAAAAAAAAATGTTAATACGAACTCTGGCGTAATTAAAAATTTTCGGACCATTTTCAGGATCCGTTTCGTTTACATATAACTTGATTAGAACCCGCCTCGCTTTCCAAGTTTAATATCAATCAGAGAATTCAGTTTAATTTCAACTTTTGATTGCGTTAAAACTAAATGACGCGCATTTGATTGCACAAGTT
>CAHIKZ030000131.1:5000-85000 GCA_903632075.3 Acanthosepion pharaonis | reverse complement strand
AGTGCTCATTATCTGGGTTAGAGCGTATGTAAATATAAATATAAAAGTAAACATTGAAGCCAAAATACACAGGCAATAGTGTCCATCAAGTAGCAGCCTGTCGCCTCTGAGTGTTAACTTCAGTGTTCATATATATATATATATATATATATATATATATATATATATATATGCTATTTTATTATTTTACATAGATGCCGATTTGCATGTATATATATATATATATATATATATATATATATATATATTGTGTCTTTTGTATTATATATTCATATATTTCTTTAGTTTTTCCTTGTTCTGCTTCTCTTCGACCCTTCCGGTTTTGAATAAATCCTGATTTGCATTCATTCTTGAAGTATTTTTTTTTTTCCTTAAAAATATCTTTTTTTCTTCTTCTTTCTCTTTCGTTGTATTCTTTTTATTTTCTGTTTTCGCGTTGTCGACCTGTCAAATTCTGGGCACGCCGACAGCCCCCGCTACGCCACTCTCGTCCGACCCAAGCAATTGATGGATCCCCATTTACAAGAAGGAACGCGGACCGACTCTACAATTTGCGTGACCGGAAGATTCTCTGACGGAAATGCTTGTCGCAAAAAAAAAAAAAAAAAAAAAAAGAAATGGAAAGAGCATGGCGTCGTCATGAATTCAAAAGGAAACAGGAAGTGACTCCGACTGGACGCGAACTCCAACCCTACCCATTTGTCGTCCACTTCACGGTTTCTATCGTCGGATTCTGTTTATTTTCCCCTGAATTTTATATTTCAGAAATTTTGGTTTGAAAGGATGGTAAACCGTCCATTTGTATACATTTTCATGAATATACTTAATTCTTCTTCGTTATTTTAACGGAAAGGAAAAAAAATAGAATTGTCCAAGTAAGATTCGATTGCTACAAAACTATATATATATATATATATATATATATATATATATATATATATATATATATATATATATATATATATATATATAGAGAGAGAGAGAGAGAGAGAGAGAGAGAGAGACTTTCGTCTGTGCAACACGTTTAAGCTACGCTTTGAAAATCGTCATTTCGATAAACAGGTATAGACTGACAGGAAAAATATAACCAAATCGTATACGGTAGTTACTTGACCCCAACCACGAGGTCAGGTTGTGACACAATGTCGGTTTAATGTGGGGATCCCCAGCGCGTGCACCCGGGCAAGGAACAAAAATTCGCCGAGCCACCGCAACCGACGGTTTCGCTGGTCTCGTTGCGAGCACCGTTCCCTCCCTCAAACCAAATCGTATACATACATCTTGTAGGAATGGAACAAAATCGCCCAAATATCTTACTTAGTAAGAATCATTTAACCAAGCGGCCTCAACAAGTTATTGACGCAGAACATGGTCAATATTGAATGGTTAGTGTATCAAAGAAGTTTATCGGCATTTAGTTTTTATTTCCGTTTTTTGCAAAATATTTGCAAATAGTTTTGTTTAATAAACAGAGACAAGAAATTTTGTAACGCTAATTATTGAAGACTCTGTATACAGGAGGAAGGTAGAAAAAGTGTAAAAAAGAAAAAACACTGATGCATTTTTATGTTTAAAAATTAAAATTGAAGATAGGTGAAAGCTTACTTCTAAATTTATATACCTTTTGTTTTTAGTTTTTATTTTGTCATTATTTTTTATGTATTTTTTAAATTTTTATTGCATTTTGATTTTTTATTTTATTTTTTATTTAATTTTAATTTTAATATTTTATTTTTACATTTATCTTTATTTTTCTTCTTATTTGATATTTTTTTTTTATTTTTATATTTGTTTTTGTTTTTATTCGAAATTTATTTTTGTTTTTTATTCAATTATTATTTTATTTTTTGTTTTGTTTTTATCTTTATTTTTCATTTTTATTTTTATTTTTGTTTTTTTATTCAATTTTATTTTTATTTTTGTTTTTTGTTTTTATATTTATTTTTTTATTTTATTTTTATTTTGTTTTTTATTCAATTATTATTTTTATTTTTGTTTTTGTTTTTATCTTTATTTTTTCATTTTATTTTTATTTTGTGTTTTTATTCGATTTTTTATGTTTATTTTTGTTTTTGTTTATATCTTTATTTTTTCATTTTATTTTTATTTTTGTTTTTTATTCAATTATTATTTTTATTTTTGTTTTTAATTTTTATCTTTATTTTTTCATTTTATTTTTGTGTTTTTATTCGATTTTTATGTTTATTTTTGTTTTTGTTTTTATGTTTATTTTTCATTTTATTTTTATTTTTGTTTTTTATTCAATTTTTATTTTTATTTTTGTTTTTAATTTTTATCTTTATTTTTTTTCATTTTATTTTTGTGTTTTTTATTCGATTTTTATGTTTATTTTTGTTTTGTTTTTTATCTTTTACTTTTCATTTTATTTTTATTTTTGTTTTTTATTCAATTATTATTTTTATTTTTGCTTTTGTTTTTATCTTTATTTTTTCATTTTATTTTTATTTTTGTGTTTTTATTCGATTTTTTTTTAAATTTTCGTTTTTATTCAATTTTATATTCCATTTTTATTTTATTTTGTTTTTGTTTTTAATCGATTTTTACTTTTAATTTTATTTTTGCTTTCATTCGATTGTTAATTGTATTTTTTATATTTGTATTTTACTTTCATTTTTTTCATTTTTTTAATACGATTTTCATATTCATTTTTATTTTTGATTCGATTTTGATTTTATTGTAATATTTATTCTTATTTTTATTTTTGTTTTAATTCGATTTTTTTTATTTTTAAATTTATTTTATTTACTTTTTTGTTTAACATTCGATTTTTATTTTTGTTTTATTTTATCTATATTTTTATTTTTAAATTTTATTTTTGCTTTCATTCGATTTTATTTTATATATTTTTATTTCTATTTTGTTGCTATTGTTTTCTTATTGTTTTTTTTTTTTTGTTTGTTTGTTGTTTTTTTTCTTTTTTTATGAGGAGGTGATCCAAAACAGCTCCATCTTTGGAAACCTTGTCAGTGAAATTGAGTTGACAAAACTCTTTGGAAAGCGTACTTACATCCCATGATCTGCTCTCCAACAAGCAATATAGTTTCCGCTTTGCCCGTTCTACAGCTGATGTGCTTACGGCCATCACTGAAATTGTTTACCAAGCCCTTCATAATAACAGAGAAGCTCGTGACGTGGCTCTAGATATCTCCAAAGCGTTTGATAGGGTTTGGCATGCCGGTCTTCTTCGCAAGCTTCAGAGTTATGGAATTTCAGGTCGATTGTTTGATTTAATACAATCATTCCTGTCAAACCGAGTATTGAAGGTCGTTCTCAACGGATTCTCCTCCAGCTCCTATCCCACAAACGCAGGTGTTCCCCAAGGCTCCATCCTAGGCCCTACTCTGTTCCTTATCTTCATTAACGATCTTCCTGACGTCATAGGTTCCCAAGTTGGCATCTACGCGGACGACGCTACAATTTACTCCTGACTCAAAAACAAATCTAGTGTCGCTGACAAAACTAACCTGGCCGTTCGTCTCGAAAAGGACCTCCAATCGGTTGTGAACTGGGGCAGGAATTGGCTGGTTAACTTTAACGTCTCCAAAACAAAACTGCTCTTTGTTACTCATCACAGATAACCATCCCCATTAGAATGTCTGGCGCTCAACCTTCTAGAGAGTTCCTCTTTGAGACTACTCGGCCGCACATTGACTGCTGACCTGAGATTGAACAAATACATTGAGTCAATAGCTTCGTCCACCGCAAGGAAAGTTGGCACTCTGTGCCGCGCCAGGAAATTTTTCTCGCCGGAATCGACCCTTCAAATCTATTATTTATTAATTTACATGATTAAAAAACAAGGAGACTTTTTTTTTTATTATTATTATTAGAAATTTTATGATAAAATGAAAAAAGTATTGTACGATTAAATTTTGCTCTCGGCAAAATATCCTCCTTTAGCTTTGATGACTGCAGCACAATTTTTGGGGCATTCGTTGCAAATGTTTCGTAAAGTATAATTTTGATAATTGATTCCATTCTTTTTCAATGACTCTGAGAGTTCTTTTTCAATTTTTCACTCTTCCATCAGGTTCAACCCATGTTAATTCTGGAGGCCGCTTCAAAATTTTAAACTTTAATATATATATATATATATATATATATATATATATATATTAGGTTGGTGCAAAATAATGACGTAATAATGTCGTTTTTTGACGTATTTTTTAACGTCAAAAACGACATTATTACGTCATTATTTTTGCACCAACCTAATATATCAGTAAACATATATAACATCTATCTATCTCTTTCATTCTCTCTCTCTCTCTCTCTCTCTCTTTTTATATATATATATTTGTAGATTTAAAAGCACTTAAATTTAAAAGCATGAAATTTGAGAAATAAATTGACAGATTAATGATATATATATATATATATATATATATATATATATATATATATATATATGTGTGTGTGTGTGTGTGTGTGTATGTATGTATGTATATAGTTGTAGGCTATTTGACTCGCACGAAGAGAAAGATTTTAAAGTCGGAATTTACATCTATATATTTATACATCTGTCAATCCATCTATCTATCTATCTATCTATCTATCTATCTATCTATCTATCTCTCTCTCTCTCTATATATATATATATATGTATTAGTCTTTTAGCATCTTTTTTGTGTGCTTCCATCTATTCTTTTATTTTTTTAAATTTTATCTCCCAATTCTTTTTCTTATTTGTTGAAGTCAATTTATATCTTCATTTTTTTTTTCTTCTTGGTTTATATTTTGTACATTCTCCAGGAGTAGTTTCCTTTTTAGTTTTATTTATTTAGTTAGTTCGTTATTCATTTATTTTTCCATTTCTCCATTAGGCTCCCTCGCAAAGCGACAGCCAACAACAGAAGCCAGAAGAGAAAAAAATGGTCCGAGGGAAAGAAATGAAGATAAAAAAAGAAATCCTTTTTATTTTTTTCCTTGTAATGCATTGCAATACAATATAAAACCAGAAGAAATATTTCTTTCAACAAAGGAGTCGTTTTTTTTGTATTTCGTTTTGACAACAGCGTCTAAATATTTAATAAACTTCGCCACCGCTTTTTTTTCTTCTTCTTCTTCTTCTTCATCGCCATCGTCATCACCGTCGTCTTCTATGTGTTGCGTACCTTCAGGACATTGGTGATCATGACTCTCCACAAGTTCCTGTTCTTCTTCCTGTAATTCTTAATAAAGTGAGTCTTTTATTATCGCTGCTAAAGCTTGCTCCGCCATCCATTTTTACCGAAGCTTTCTATGTCGGTAATTCGATGTACTCAGTTACTCTCGTCTTGCATCTGACCTGTGAGTATCAAATTTTCCAAACCCTCTTTCCGCATTGTAACTTAGAAACAGATCGTCAATATTTGATAAACTTAGCCACAACTACTACTACTACTACTACTTCTTGTATGTGCCGTCTTCCTTCAAAACATTGGCGATCATGGCTCTCCACATTTTCCTATTCTTTGTAATTCTTATTAAAGTTTTTCTTTTTGTTACATCTCCTAAATCTTGTTCCACCATCCATTTTACTCAAGCACTCTATGTAGGTAATGCGTGGTTCTGCTCAGTTACTCACTTCTTGCATCTGCCCTGTGAGTATCAAATTTTCCAAGCCGTCTTTTCTCAGTATGTTCTCGCGAAATTTCAACTATATTTTACTGATGTTAATTGTAACAGATTATAATTTTTTTATAAATTTAGCCACGACTTCTTCTTCTTCTTCTTCTTCTTCTATATGTCGTGTCGCTTCAAGACGTTCGTGAACATGGCTCTCCACAATTTCCCGTACTTTATAGGTTATACGCTGTTTTCCTCTATTCCTTCCGTCTTTCATCTGTCCTCAGAGTATCAGATTTTCCTAGCCTTCTTTCCTCATTATGTGCTCTAGGTTACTGAAGTTAATTATAAAAACAGATTGTAAATGTCTAATAGACTTAGCCTCGACATATCCTTTCTTTTCTATGCGCTGTGTCCCTTCAGGATGTTGGCGATCATGGCTCTCCACAATTTCCTGTTTTTTTGTAGCTCACAATAAAGTTTGTTATTGATATCTCCCCTAAACCGTGCTCCGCAATCTATTTTACTGAATCTCTCTGTATATTTTATGCTTTTTTTTCTCTGTCCCTCTTTCCCTCTATCTGTCCTGTGAGTATCAGATTCTCCAAGCCCTCTTTCCTCAGTATATGACTTAGATATTTCCACTATGTTTTACTGGAATTAATTTTAACAGATTGCAAATATTTAATAAACCCATCCGTGGCATCCTCATCACCTTACTCTTATTCTATATGTCATGTCCCTTCTGGACGTGGGCGATCATAGCTCTCTAGAATTTCCTGTGATTTGTAGCTCTTAATAAATGTTGTCTTTTTGTTATATCTCCTAAACTTTGCTCTACCATCCATTTAGTCAAGCTCACTAAGTAGGTTATGAGTTGATTTTCTCTGTCCCTCTTGCCTTCAAACTATGCTGTGAGTATCAGATTTTCCAAGCCTTCTTTCCTCATTGTGTGACTTAGATATTTCCACTGTCTCTTACTCGAGTTAACTAAAACTGAGTGCAAATGTTTACTAAACCTAACCATGACATCATCATCATTATCATCATCATCATCATCTTCTTCTTCTTCTTCTTATTCTTCTTCTTCTTATTCTTCTTCTTCTTCTATATGCCATGCCCATTCAGGACGTGGGCGATCAAATCTCTGTGGAATTTCCTGTCCTTTGTAGATTGCAAATGTTTAAAAAACCTAGACATGACATCATCATCATCATCATCTTCTTCTTCTTCTTCTTCTTCTTCTTCTTCTTCTTCTTCTTCTATATGCCATGTCCATTCAGGACGTGGGCGACCATAGCTCTGTCGGATATCCTGCCCTTTGTAGCTCTTAATAAATGTTGCCTTTTTGTTATCACTCCTAAACTTTGCTCTGCCATCCATTTAGTCAAGCTCACTAAGTAGATCATACGTTGTTTTTTCTCTGACTCTGTATCTGCCCTGTGAGTATCAGATTTTCCAGGCCCTCTTTCCTCATTTTGTGACTTAGATATTTCCACTGTCTCTTACTGGACCCAAATATAACTGAGTTCAAATGTTTACTAAACGTAGTCCTGACATCATCATCATCATCTTCTTCTGGACGTGGGCCATCTAGAATTTCCTGTCCTTTGTAGCTCTTAATAAATTTTGTCTTTTATTAACTCTCCTAAACCCTGTTCTCGAATCCATTTACTCAAGCTCGCTATCATACGTTGTTTTCCTCTCTCCTCTTGCCGTCAACATAACCCGTGAGTATCAAATTTTCCAAGCCCTCTTTTCTCGTTAGGCGCCCTAGAAATTTCAATTGCCTCTTCCTGATGTAAATTACAGGCGTCCCTTTTGATGCCATTTTTTTCCAGTTCCTCATAACTAAAACGTAAGTACACGTAGCGAGGATCGACATCAATTCGGCGGAGTTCCCAGTATATTTAGCTATCACTTTCCGATATGCTACTTCAGGGGCACTTCGGATCGGCGTAATGGTTAACGAGTTTATTTGAATAACCTATAGAGCAGCGACCTCGATCGTCACAGTGTGCCCATACATGTGCAAACGTTATTTTTTATTTTTGTTCACCTAATACAAGGCCCGAGAGCCACTCAATGTAGTTTTTAAGAGCGTAAAGAAATATCAAAGAAAGAACCTAACTGCCCGGATGATGTCGGGTCTGCCAAAGAAAGGGCCCTACTCTACCGGATTGCCACATCTTTTCAAAGAGACACATCTCTGAAAAGAGGAATTTTGCACTGGGAAGTTTTATTTTGCCTGCCTGAGTGAAGGGCATATCTCTAAGCATTGTCTCGAAAGGAGCGTTTTCCAGCACTGTAAGCGCCATCGCCCTACAGGTTTTCCCATAAACCAATCTCAAAATAAACATGAATGCAAACCAACCCAGGCGAAACTGATTCATGCCTCAAATGAATCCACATCCAAAGATGACAGGAATTATCTACGTCTTCTATGGTATCTGTCTATATTTCTGAGATGAGGTATTATGTACATTATTTACATTATTCGGACTATTGTCCTCATCTTTGTCGCCATATTTATCCCAACGTTTCGGCCGTTGTACGCTCCGGCCTTCTTCAGATGGTTGGAACTTCGAACTGAATCCATTATTTCGCCCACTGGGGCAGACTGTTCTAGTTCCACGTGACATGTTTGATGGATGTCAGTTATCTGTTATCTCCTGCTAATTTCCCTCTGAAAGTTCTCCACTGCCTTAACCGGGTATTGAACTCACACTCTTTGGGTCCTGTCACTGGATCTAACCAACGTCTTTATCTTACGTCTCTGGGTCGCCTCTATCCACTGTGCCATGTGTCCCTGGGTATGAATTTCTGGGTATTATAATGTCTTCTGCAACCATTTTTACCAGTGCTCATATTGCAATTTTTGCTGTTATCATTAGATATCTTTACCAGAGCTCATATTGCAACTTTGTTGTTATCATTGCTTTTCTCTGGCACTCCTTATTACTGGTTCCCATATTGTATTTATTTCTATGCTTGGTCGGCTCAGGAGATTTTTTGTGGCCTAGCATATGTGCTGACTCCTTGTTTACGAATTTTCCAATGGTGTTCCCTATCTATGATCTCAACATGATCCCACAGACGGCGGTGATCTCCCTTCTCTCTCCATATGTGGTCAGCCATGCCTGATTTTTCTACTTCCCCTCGTGTTACAGCTTTCTGGTGTTCTTGAAGCCTTACCTTAAGGGGGCGGCCTGTTTCTCCTTTATATTCCTTACCGCAGCTGCACGGGATAGCGTACATACAGTCTTTAGTCATGTTCTCCTCTATGGGGGTCTTACTCGGGAGATATATCTGCAAAGTGTCGTCAAGCTTTTGAAGGTTGTCCTGATGTTATATGGACCGCAGATCCTTTGTATTTTCTCTGATAACCCCTTCACATAAGGCAGGCAGACTGTTTTCTGTGTGTTGTTGTCCTCCTTCTCTTGTACCCGCCTATTCCATGTTTTGTGAGCTGCTGCCATGTACCCAGGGTAGTTGTTAAGTTGTAGTGTACTACTTATACTGACCAATTCTTTATCTAACGTCTCTGGGTCGCTAATTATGACTTTTGCTCGGTGTTGTAAGCAACGGACGATCTCTTTCTTTACGCTGTATGGATGGTGGGAGTTGAAATTGAGGTACTGTCCAGTGAATGTCGGTTTACGGTATACGGATGTCTTAAACCGATGCTCGAGAGATTAGAACATCCAGGAATGGGAGTGTGTTGTTACTCTCTTTCTCCATTGTGAACTGTATCGAAGGTCTTATTGAGTTCACATGCTCCAGTAGAACCTGAACATCTTCCTGGTGTGGCAAGGTGTCATCTACGTACATTAACCATAGAGTTGGCTTATAGATATAGATTCTAATGCCATTTCCTCAAAGTATTCCATGTATATATTCGCTATTGCTGGTGATAATGGGCTCGCCATTATCACCAGCAATATTTCATTTCTAGTCTTCAGTCCGACTAGAATCTTAGTAAATAATTGGCCGCATCTGGTTGACCATTACTACTGAATAATGGATTTGATCCTCACTGGGCGTCCCATAATGGTGACCTTGTGCCAAACAAGGCTAAGATTAGGTACCTTAATAGTTAAGTTTATTCTGGCCCAAGATTTCGAATGAGATGCACCCAGTGAAAATTTAAAAAAAAGAAACATTTCCTTAATTTCGTTAATGCATCCTTGGTATGACGATAAACTACATCCGGCAGCAAGGCCTCTGATCGGGAGATTGGTGGTTTTAAGGAGGCTGGAATCACCTCTTAATTGCTGTTGTTCCCAGGTCCACCCTTACCCAGTGTGGTAGCACCTGTTAGGGTCCCAGCTATGGGCAAATAGCGAACTCCCAAACAAAAATCAGTACATTTTTATAATGAAATGAGCAATAATACATTTTATAGCAAAAAATGACAATCAATGCAACTTTAAAAAAAACTTACGTTTTTATAGTAAAATTACCAACAATACATTTTATGATCTAAACACTATATATATATATATATATATATATATATATATATATATATATATATATATAAAATAAAGAACATACCATTACTCTAAATTTATAAAATTTTGTACAAAATATATCAAGTTGACGCCAATATTTAGATTTCGACATTAAATAACCCAGAGAGGTTGATATGTCGCTAGGGTCCTAGCTATGTGCTAATAGCGATCTCCCAAACAAAAATCAGTACATTTTTATAATAAAATGAGCAATAATACATTTCATAGCAAAATGGCAATCAATGCAACATTAAAAAACAAACGTTTTTATAGTAAAATTGCCAACAACACATTTTATGGTCTAAACACTATATATATATATATATATATATATATATATATATATATATATAAAGAACATACCATTACTCGAAATTTATAAAATTATGTACAAAATATATTAAGTTGACGCCATAAAATTGTATTCAAATCATTTAGATTTCGACATTAAATAACCCAGAGATGTTGATATGTCGCTAAATAAATCAACAGCATATTTAGTTAGGCTGACTGCGAAAACAGATATTTACCAAATTTATTTCAGTCTCATATAAGATTGAATAACAGGGACACTGAAAGACTATCAAAGACAAGCGCCTGTAAATAGACAAAAATAGTTAATAAAATCTGTTGAGCATGCAAATGTTGGTCACTGAAACACACAGGCGAATTCACATCTATCATTTGTTTACAAATATGCAATCGAGATTTGCCTTTGCATTCTAAACTCGGTCGTCGGACATTCTTTTAATCACGCTATACTTAGTTTCGACAGTAATTGAGGAAAATAGTTTTATTATATTAACCTTTGTTCCGATCAATCCATTCAACAAGGAATTGTTCATGCGTCGGAAAAACTAATCCTAATTGAAACGGATCTGAGGATATTTCTATATGTTGAATATTATATGTATAATTAGATAGATAGATAGATAGATAGATAGATAGATAGATAGATAGATAGATAGATAGATATTGAAGTGACTGAGACAGACATACAGATAGATAGATAGATAGATAGAAACAGGCTGAGATAGAGCGATATGAGCAGAGTGGCGTAGATAGATATGAACTGAATGGGATAGATACTAAATGAACAGAGATAGATAGATAGATAGATAGATAGATAGATAGATAGATAGATATGAAGCGACTGAGACAGGCAGACAAATAGATAGATAGATAGATAGATAGATAGATAGATAGATAGATAGGAATAGACTGAGCTAACTGTTCATATCAATCTTTTTTTGTTGATATCTATATCATCACCTATCTCAGTTCATATCTATCTACCTATTTATATATCACAGATTGTTAATATCTATCTCCTTCTTTTCATATCTGTCACAGTTTGTTAATATCTCTCTATTTCAGTCTGTTCATATCTATCTATCTATCTATCTATCTATCTTTGTTCATTATCTATCTCAATTCATACTTATCTATGTATCTATCTTTCTATCTATCTATCTCAGTCTATTTATGTATCTGAGCTCATATCTATCTATCTAACTATGTTCATTTTTATCTTATCAATCTATCTCATTTTACATGTTTCTATTTCAGTCTATTCATATATATCTATCTCCCTCAGTTCATATCTATCTATCTATCTATCTATCTATCTATCTATCTATCTATCTATCTATCTATCTTTGTTCGTATTTATCTCATCAGTCTATCTCAATTCATACTTGTCTGTCTGTCTATCTATCTATCTATCTATCTATCTATCTATCTATCTTTGTTCATATTTATCTCATCAGTCTATCTCAATTCATACTTATCTATCTATCTATCTATCTATCTATCTATCTATCTATCTATCTATCTATTTGTATGTCTGTCTCAGTCACTTCATATCTATCTATCTATCTATCTATCTATCTATCTATCTATCTATGTCTGCCTCAGTCACTTCATATCTATCTATCTATCTATCTTTGTTCATATTTATCTCATCAGTCTATCTCAATTCATACTTGTCTGTCTGTCTATCTATCTATCTATCTATCTATCTATCTATCTATCTATCTATCTTTGTTCATATTTATCTCATCAGTCTATCTCAATTCATACTTGTCTGTCTATCTATCTATCTATCTATCTATCTATCTATCTATCTATTTGTATGTCTGTCTCAGTCACTTCATATCTATCTATCTATCTATCTATCTATCTATCTATCTATCTATCTCGGTCTATTTATGTATGTCAGCTCATATCTATCTATCTTTATTTATAATTATCTTAGTCTATCTCATTTCGTATATTTCTATCTCAGCCTATTCATATATATCTATCTACCTCAGTTCATATCTATCTATCTATCTATCTATCTATCTATCTATCTATCTATCTATCTCAGTCTGTTCCTATCTATCTATCTATCTGTGTTTTTTACTCTCTGTTTTGTTCCTATCCAGATAGACAATGTGTGTGCTCATTTCCAAGGAAGATGGCTTCTACGTAACGTCGCCGTCTGTATTTAGTTTAGATTATCTTTGCATTACAACATCGGGCTTCACGTCTCTAGCACTCAATAAACAACGAGTTCTTTACAATGGCAATGATCGTCGATAATTGACTACACGCCGCCGGCATTACTTCCGCACCAGTTTTTATATTTTCGAAACCAATCGTCCTGTACAAACATAACACATTTAGTATTTGTAGCTCCCAAAGACCATGTCATCTTTAAAAGCAACCTCATTGTCCAAAAGAACATCGATTAAACACAAATACCGTTAGGTGCCACATAAACCGCGAATAAAAAGAATACCCGATCGGCCCGGTGGCTAGGATCAAAGTGTAGTATCTGCGCTTTGTGAGCTGCCGGGTCGGGTGTCGTCGAACTCTCTGCTTGCAGAGGGAACCCGACGAAGCTCCGCCGAAGGGTGGGGTTTCGTTCGGGGAGGTTGACGGAACTAGCCCGCTTGGACGGGTTTAGATGGGTTTTATTTTGGCTGGGCCTACGGGCTCAGACATACCCACATTAAAAAGGCCTTGTGCCGCATTCAATTCCTGTGGGTGAATTGATAAATACCATAAACCGCGAATAAATTTTCATGTTTACCTTGATCCCAAGAGAAAACGTGATGACGTAATGGTTATCGGCCCAGAAAATGGAGGCAGCGAGCCGAGTTCATATTCCGATCGAAGTTTGCTGACTTTCATTTTGCACTAAACCTCCGCCCTGGGTAAGACGTTAAACTACATCCGCCTTCCGGGTAAGACGATAAACTACGTCCACCAGAAAGGTCTCTGATCAGGAGGTTCTGAGGACCGTGGAACCACCACTTAATTGCTGGTGTCCCCAGGTCCATCCTGAACCGGGGTGGTAGCACCTGTTAGGGTCCCAGCTACGGGCAAATAGTTAACCCCGAAACTGGGGTAATAACATTAGGAAAGTGTAAAAATAGGTTTTAATACCAGAAATACTTTGTAAAAAATTATTACCAGCAATAATCTTTTTTAAGAAAATAAATTACCAGCAATAAATTTTTGGAAAAAAAAAAAAAAACTATTACAGGCAATACATTTTTGAAAAAAAAAATATTACCAACAATATGTTTTTGAAAAAAAAATCACTAGTGATATATTTTTGAAAAAAAAAAATTACCAAGTATACATTTTTATGGTAAAAAATATTACCAGGTATATATTTTTATGGTAAAAAATATTACCAAGTATACATTTTTATGGTAAAAAATATTACCAGGGATACATTTTTATGGTAAAAAAAATATTAGCAAGTATACATTTTATGGTAAAAATATTACCAGGTATACATTTTATGGTAAAAAATATTACCAGGTATACATTTTATGGTAAAAATATTACCAGGTATACATTTTATGGTAAAAATATTACCAAGTATACATTTTATGGTAAAAATATTACCAGGTATACATTTTATGGTAAAAAATATTACCAAGTATACATTTTATGGTATACATTTTTATGGTAAAAAAAATATACATTTTATAGGTATAAATTTTTATAGTATTTTATTTTATGGTAAAAATATTACCAGGTATACATTTTTATGGTAAAAATATTACCAGGTATACATTTTTATGGTAAAAATATTACCAGGTATACATTTTTATAGGGAAAAATATTACAAAGGTATACATTTTTATGGGAAAAAATATTACCAAGTATACATGTTTATGGTAAAAATATTACCAAGTATACATTTTATGGTAAAAATATTACCAGGTATACATTTTATGGTAAAAATATTAGCAAGTATACATTTTTATGGTAAAAATATTACCAAGTATACATTTTATGGTAAAAAATATTACCAGGTATACATTTTTATGGTAAGAAATATTACCAAGTATACATTTTTATGGTAAAAATATTACCAGGTATACATTTTATGGTAAAAATATTACCAGGTATACATTTTATGGTAAAAATATTACTAGGTATACATTTTTATGGTAAAAAATATTACCAGGTATACATTTTATGGTAAAAAATATTACCAGGTATACATTTTATGGTAAAAATATTACCAGGTATACATTTTCATAGGGAAAAATATTACAAGGTATACATTTTTATGGGGAAAAATATTACCAAGTATACATGTTTATGGTAAAAATATTACCAGGTATACATTTTATGGGAAAAATATTACCAAGTATACATGTTTATGGTAAAAATATTACCAAGTATACATTTTATGGTAAAAAATTACCAGGTATACATTTTTATGGTAAAAATATTAGCAAGTATACATTTTATGGTAAAAATATTACCAAGTATACATTTTTATGGTAAAAAAAAAATATTACCAGGTATACATTTTATGGTAAAAATATTACCAAGTATACATTTTTATGGTAAAAAATATTACCAGGTATACATTTTTATGGTAAAAAATATTACCAGGTATACATTTTTATGGTAAAAAATATTACTAGGTATACATTTTTATGGTAAAAAATATTACCAGGTATACATTTTTATGGTAAAAAATATTACCAGGTATACATTTTTATGGTAAAAAATATTACCAGGTATACATTTTCATAGGGAAAAATATTACAAGGTATACATTTTTATGGGAAAAATATTACCAAGTATACATGTTTATGGTAAAAAATATTACCAGGTATACATTTTTATGGTAAAAAATATTACCAAGTATACATTTTTATGGCAAAAAATATTACCAAGTATACATATTTATGGTAAAAAATATTACCAGGTATACATTTTTATGGTAATAAATATTACCAGGTATACATTTTTATGGTAAAAAATATTACCAGCGATACTTTTTGAAGAAAATGTATTGCCAGAAATAGATTTTTGAAAGAAAATATATTTGCTAATATTTTTATAGGTTTTTGTCAAAACGCAATATTAGCAGCAATAAAAATGTTATCGGCATTCAATAGCCCAATGAGGTTGATAAGCCGTAAAACAAAACAAACCAAACGAAGCACTTAAACCTGGTTTGAACGACATTAAACCATTTCTTCTCCTCCTATCCAAAGAAAATAAGATATACAGACGTTGATAGCAGACAGAAAACTAAGAAAGCTCCTACAGATGGTAGCGATGGAAAGCGAGAAGAAAGGACTAACCACAAATTCCATGAAGTTAAAATTCATATTTATTAGCAAAAGGCTGAGACCAAAATGCAAATTACAAATCGGGAATACCAAAAGGAAGGAAGTACAAAAATATAATCTTAACAGTGCACGGAAATTGTGACACTGAAATCCGAAGACGCTTTGGGATAGCCAAAGATGGATTCTAAGATCGAAGCAGAGCATTATGAGCATTAACCAGAAAAAAAGGCTTAGACACAAGCGTCTATCTTTTTAATTTTGAATTTTAATGTAACTATAACAACAAAAACATTTCAATTTCATTTTTGCCTTGGAAAAGTCGGAAGACGAAAAGCGTCGACAAAATCTAAGATTTTTTTTCCACTTGTCATTTGATACGATATATAGGTTTATTTATACCTTATGATTGCCTCGGGCATGAAACTCCGAGTCGTGGTATCGACGTGGAGTAGTATGTATATTTAGTACCTATCAGAAAACTGTCAATTTCTGGTGGAACGGATAGGAAAATTGTTAGAGATTCCTCGAAATATCCTCATTAAATGACAGAAGACATTTTCACTGACGTAAAGACCTCAGGGTGAAAATGTATCAACGAAGATAGTCACCAGATGCTTTAGTTGAGCCGGATTTCGAGCTTTTCACCAAAGGAAAACTCTCTTGCTTAAGGATAAACAACTAAAATACAGAATAGTTTATGCTAGAATCCACGTAGAACTTAAAAATATTGGAACTCTTGTTTTATGATCAGATGAAACCAAAAAAAAACCAGGAAAGTGAATGAATCTCACAAAGCTAAAAAAATACCCTCCCTAAACATAAACACGCCGCTGGGAGCATTCTGCTCTGGGGCAGGAGAACCCGTGAGAGTACAGGGTTTCATGTATAACAAACAGTATCTGGCTATTCTTAAAAATAATTTAAAACAAATGCACGAAATCTATCTGTGGGGCGTCGCTGGATGTTCCATCATGACATTGACCCGAAACACACGGCACGAATTGATACAAAACACATGTTAGCAAAATTAATGTATTGACATAACTTGCACAAAGTCTTGACCTAAACCCCATTGAAAATTTATGGGCATATCCGAAGAAAAATTTAAGAGAAAGAAGTCCTTCAAATCTGAATGAACTAGAAGCTATTGCCAAAGAAGAACGGAACAAAGTACCTATCAGTGTGTGCATTGATCTTGTAAAGAACTAACAAAAATGATTAAAAGCAATAAGCAAGACTAAAGGTTACACAATTAATTATTGCCACAACAGTTCCAATAAATTTATCCTATGTTAATTTATTTTGCGTGTGTGTTTTTTTGTATTATTGTATAACATTAAAATAAAAACATTGTTGTGGTCATCACTGCACATTCATTCAAATCCATTCTTTCATCATTGGTAAAAGAAAATGCACAGGAAGTCTCCATGAAAAATTGAGGCATTACAGCTTCCTTTGTGTCATACAGGAACAAAATGAGTACCGGCACTGAGGTTTATAGTGTGATACTCTGCACGTATGAATGTATGTGTTCCGCCAGGCGTATAAATAGTGGTGTCAGACTACTGACTGCAGTGATTATTGAGTGACTATTTAGTGGAACTATCCAGTCGAATTAGTGTGAATTACTGTACGTCGACGATTTGGGTTTTGATTTAGGATTTACCGGACGTTAAGCCGAGCCGCGCTACTAATAAGGTTGAATTTTACTTCTTTGTTCTTGTTAAGTATTTATTTGCGGTTGTAATTAAATACTATTTTATCTTATCATTGAAGTTTTGGGTTGTATATAATCATTAACAGCGACCGTACGTCACAAATAGTTGTAATTATGGAATCATGGGTGAATAATTCTGTCCACAACTGTATGTCGATTTAATAGGCTTGTTAATGAAATTTGAGGAATAAAATGATAAAAATATTAACATGATTGATAATTTTTTATTTTGTATAACCTTTTGAACTGAAGCACGAAATGAAAGATTAAAAAATCGGAATTTTCAGACACGCCTGTGTTCTTCTTCAGTGAGACAAGGAGTAAACAAAGAAATGGGATATTCTCTTCCGAGAATTTTCTTGTTGGTTAGAGGGCTACGCGTAGAAAATATATTTTCTAAGTAAACCCTAATGCCTGTTTAATTCTTTAATGTTTGATTTTATTTTCAAAATATATTTTAACTCGGTTCTGCGTCTTTCTTGTCAGCTATTATATGAAGACGCTAATACATACATATATATATATATATATATATATATATATATATATATATATATATATTATTTTAGGATATTAAAACTAGTAAAAGCAAGTTAAAATCGCTACCCAGTCTCTATTCTGTATTGAGCCCTCTTTTAAATTTAATGTTACGGACTGTGGAATTAACTCCATTTGTTTTTCTTTTTACCTGTATATATATATATATATATATATATATATATATATATATATATATATTTGTGTGTATGTATACATATCTATATATATATATATATACACGCAAAAACACACACACACACACACACACACATATATATATATATATATATATATATATATATATATATATATATATATATATATATATATTCTAATTCTTACATCTGCACCTTTGTCACCTCCCAATTTCATTTCGTACTTGGATTATGCAAAAATAGTTCCGCTTTGTTTTATTTATGAAATATATATTCATCCATCATTAGTGACACATTAAAATCCATATTTATTCCAAACACA
This sequence comes from Acanthosepion pharaonis, assembly GCA_903632075.3. NCBI lineage: Eukaryota > Metazoa > Mollusca > Cephalopoda > Sepiida > Sepiidae > Acanthosepion > Acanthosepion pharaonis. Next base: position 66,584 of record CAHIKZ030000131.1, on the reverse strand, counting down.
TCAAATTATAGAATTCATCGGAATTATATACGAACGGGGAAAATGTATTTCCTTTCACGGTCTTATTATCTATTATTTAAGAATTACAGCCAAGATTTTAAATCCAAAAGACATACGAGTTCTTCAGCGTAACGGCAGTATTTACAGAGATATGATGAAATAAATAAACGCTAAATTATTTCTTTAAAATTGATCGATATCACAGGTACGCTCACTTAAAATCAAATATCGACTTGGTAGGATAAAATTTCATGCTGTTTTCCATACGATTGCATTGTTCGTCTCTCTGCCGTATACGTTCAAGGCATGGGCGATTATGGCTCACCACAACCTCTTCTCATTTTTCTTTTTGTTTTTTTTTTTTTAGTAATATTTGCTTTGTGTATTATTCTTTTCACGCCTGTTACGTATTAATTCACATAAATGAGCGTGACGAAACGAATGGCGGTTAAAATATATGTTTTCTGGTTTTAAATAATCGGTAGAATGTTAAAATAAAACAATCAACCTCTCCAGCCTTTTGCAACATCATAGAGTTCGATCCTTACTGAGGCCACACACTTTCAGCCTTTTGCCACATCATGGAGTCCGATCCTTACTTGAGGCCACACATTTTCAGCCTTGTGCCACATCATAGAGTTCGATCCTTACTGGGGGCCACACACTTTCAGCCTTTTGCCACATCATAGAGTTTCGTATTAATTGACATAAATAAGCGTGACAAAACGAATAGCAGTTAAAATAGATGTTTTCTGGTTTTAAATTATCGGTAGGTTGTTAAAATAAAACAATGAACATCTCTTCAGCCTTTTGCCACATCAAAGAGTTCGATCCTTACTGGGGCCACATACCTTCAGCCTTTTGCCACATCATAGAGTTCGATCGTTACTGGGGGCCACACACTTTCAGCCTTTTGCCACATCATAGAGTTCGATCCTTACTGGAGGCCACACACTTTCAGCCTTGTGCCACATAATAGAGTTCGATCCTTACTGGATGCCACACACTTTCAGCCTTGTGCCACATCATAGTGTTCGATCCTTACTGGAGGCCATACACTTTCAGTCTTTCGCCACATCATAGAGTTCGATCCTTACTGTAGGCCACACACTTTCAGTCTTTCGCCACATCATAGAGTTCGATCCTTTCTGGAGGCCAAACACTTTCAGCCTTGTGTCACATCATAGAGTTCGATCCTTACTGGATGCCACACACTTTCAGCCTTTTGCCACATCATAGAGTTCGATCCTTACTGGATGCCACACACTTTCAGCCTTGTGCCACATCATAGAGTTCGATCCTTACTGGATGCCACACACTTTTAACCTTTTGCCACATCATAGAGTTCGATCCTTACTGGAGGCCACACACTTCCAGCCTTGTGTCACATCATAGAGTTCGATCCTTACTGGAGGCCACACACTTTCAGCCTTGTGTCACATCATAGAGTTCGATCCTTACTGGATGCCACACACTTTCAGCCTTTTGCCACATCATAGAGTTCGATCCTTACTGGATGCTACACACTTTCAGCCTTGTGCCACATCATAGAGTTCGATCACATCATTTCGATCCTTACTGGAGGCCACACACTTCCAGCCTTGTGTCACATCATAGAGTTCGATCCTTACTGGATGCCAGGCCACACATCCTTTCAGCCTTTTTTGCCACATCATAGAGTTCGATCCTTACTGGATGCCACACACTTTCAGCCTTTTGCCACATCATAGAGTTCGATCCTTACTGGATGCCACACACTTTCAGCCTTTTGCCACATCATAGAGTTCGATCCTTACTGGATGCCACACACTTTCAGCCTTGTGTCACATCATAGAGTTCGATCCTTACTGGATGCCACACACTTCCAGCCTTGTGTCACATCATAGAGTTCGATCCTTTCAGGAGGCCACATCATAGAGTTCGACTTTCAGCCTTTCAGCCTTGTCACATCATAGAGTTCGATCCTTACTGGATGCCACACACTTTCAGCCTTTTGCCACATCATAGAGTTCGATCCTTACTGGATGCCACACACTTTCAGCCTTGTGCCACATCATAGAGTTCGATCCTTACTGGAGGCCATACACTTTCAGTCTTTCGCCACATCATAGAGTTCGATCCTACTGGATGCCACACACTTTCAGCCTTTTGTCACATCATAGAGTTCGATCCTTACTGAGGCCACACACTTCAGCCTTTGCCACATTGCCTTGTGTCACATCATAGAGTTCGATCCTTACTGGATGCCACACACTTTCAGCCTTTTGCCACATCATAGAGTTCGATCCTTACTGGAGGCCACACACTTTCAGCCTTGTGTCACATCATAGAGTTCGATCCTTACTGGATACACACTTTCCACACACTTTCAGGGATCATAGAGTTCGATCCTTACTGGATGCCACACACTTTCAGCCTTTTGCCACATCATAGAGTTCGATCCTTACTGGATGCCACACACTTTCAGCCTTGTGCCACATCATAGAGTTCGATCCTTACTGGAGGCCACACACTTTCAGCCTTGTGCCACATCATAGAGTTCGATCCTTACTGGAGGCCACACACTTTCAGCCTTGTGCCACATCATAGAGTTCGATCCTTACTGGAGGCCACACATAGAGTTCTTTCAGCCTTTGCCACATCATAGAGTTCGATCCTTACTGGATGCCACACACTTTCAGTCTTTTGCCACATCATAGAGTTCGATCCTTTTCTGGAGGCCACACACTTTCAGCCTTGTGTCACATCATAGAGTTCGATCCTTACTGGATGCCACACACTTTTCAGCCTTGTGCCACATCATAGAGTTCGATCCTTACTGGATGCCACACACTTTCCTTTTAGCCTTTTTGCCACATCATAGAGTTCGATCCTTACTGGATAAGGATGCCACACACTTTTTAACAGCCTTGTGCCACATCATAGAGTTCGATCCTTACTGGAGGCCACACACTTTTTGCAGCCTTTCTGTCACATCATAGAGTTCGATCCTTACTGGAGGCCACACATCTGTTAAAATCAATAGCCTTTATTTTCACATCATTTAGTTCGACAATTTACCATCTCAAACCTTGCATATCTGTTAAAATGAAATGTCAGTGTTATTTTCGTTTTTTTTGCGTCATTTAGACGACAATTTATCCATCTCACCTTGCATATCTGTTAAAAAGAAATGTCAGTGTTATTTTCGTTTTTTTTTGCGTCATTTAGACGACAATTTATCCATCTCACCTTGCATATCTGTTAAAATGAAATGTCAGTGTTATTTTCGGGTTTTTTGCGTCATTTAGACGACAATTTATCCATCTCACCTTGCATATCTGTTAAAATGAAATGTCAGTGTTATTTTCGGGTTTTTTGCGTCATTTAGACGACAATTTATCCATCTCATCTTGCACATCTGTTAAAAAGAAATGTCAGTGTTATTTTCGTTTTTTTTTGCGTCATTTAGACGACAATTTATCCATCTCACCTTGCATATCTGTTAAAATGAAATGTCAGTGTTATTTTCGGGTTTTTTGCGTCATTTAGACGACAATTTATCCATCTCACCTTGCATATCTGTTAAAATGAAATGTCAGTGTTATTTTCGTTTTTTTTCGCGTCATTTAGACGACAATATATCCATCTCACCTTGCATATCTGTTAAAAAAACAATTTCATCGTCAGTGTTATTTTTTTTTTTTTTGCGTCATTTAGACGACAATTTATCCATCTCACCTTGCATATCTGTTAAAATGAAATGTCAGTGTTATTTTCGGGTTTTTGCGTCATTTAGACGACAATTTATCCATCTCATCTTGCATCTGTTAAAAAAAAATGTCAAAAATTATTTTCGTTTTTTTTGCGTCATTTAGACGACAATTTATCCATCTCATCTTGCACATCTGTTAAAAGAAATGTCGTTTTTTAGTGTTATTTTCGTTTTTTTGCGTCATTTAGACGACAATTTATCCATCTCACCTTGAATATTTTATCTGTTAAAATGAAATGTCAGTGTTATTTTCGTTTTTGCGTCATTTAGACGACAATTTATCCATCTCACCTTGCATATTCTGTTAAAATGAAATGTCAGTGTTATTTTCGTTTTTTTCGCGTCATTTTTAGACGACAATATATCCATCTCTCACCTTGCATATCTGTTAAAATGAAATGTCAGTGTTATTTTCGTTTTTTTTTTTCATTTTAGACGACAATTTATCCATCTCACCTTGCATATCTGTTAAAATGAAATTTATCAGCGTTCTGTTTTGAAATGTTTTTTTTTTGCGTCATTTAGACGACAATTTATCCATCTCACCTTGCATATCTTTAACCGGCTCGTTAAAATGAAATGTCAGTGTTATTTTCTTTCGGGTTTTTGCGTCATTTAGCCATCGACAATTTATCCATCTCAAGTGTTATTTTCGTTTGCATATCTGTTAAAATGAAATCTGTTAAATACAAATGTTATTTTATTTTTCATTTTTTTTTTTCATTTAGACGACAATTTATCCATCTCATCCATTCATCTTGCAAAAATTTACCTGACATCTGTTAAAAAGAAATGTCAATTTATACTTGTTATTTTCGTTTTTTTTGCGTCATTTAGACGACAATTTATCCATCTCATCTTGCATATCTGTTAAAAATGAAATTTTGGTCATCTCAAGATCTTTTATTTTTCGTTTTTTCCATCGACATTTAGACGACAATTTATCCATCTCACCTTGCATCTGTTAAAATGAAATATCAGTGTTATTTTCGTTTTTTTTAAAATTTTTTTCACGACAATTTATCCATCTCATAGTTTGCATCTGTTAAAAAATGAAATGTCAGTGTTATTTTAGTTTTTTTGAGTCATTTAATCGTTTTTTGCATTTGACGACAATTTATCCATCTCGCCTTGCACATCTGTTAAAATGAAATGTCAGTGTTATTTTTTTTTTTGCGTCATTTAGACGACAATTTATCCATCTCATCTTGCATATCTGTTAAAATGAAATGTCAGTGTTATTTTTTGTTCCATTTTTTTGCGTCATTTTCGGGGTTTTTTGCGTCATTTAGACGACAATTTATCCATCTCACCTTGCATATCTGTTAAAATGAAATGTCAGTGTTATTTTCGTTTTTTTGCGTCATTTAGACGACAATTTATCCATCTCATCTTGCATATCTGTTAAAATGAAATGTCAGTGTTATTTTCGTTTTTTTTGCGTCATTTAGACGACAATTTATCCATCTCACCTTGCATATCTGTTAAAATGAAATGTCAGTGTCAGTGTTATTTTTTTGCGTCATTTTCAGACGACAATTTATCCAACTCACCCATTGCGTATCTGTTAAAATGAAATGTCAGTGTTATTTTCGTTTTTTTACATCTTCCCTATTTCATTTAGACGACAATTTATCCATCTCGCCTTGCACATCTGTTAAAATGAAATGTCAGTGTTATTTTCGTTTTTTGCGTCATTTAGACGACAATTTATCCATCTCATCTTGCATATCTGTTAAAATGAAATGTCAGTGTTATTTTTCAGGTTTTTGCGTCATTTAGACGACAATTTATCCATCTCACCTTGCATATCTGTTAAAATGAAATGTCAGTGTTATTTTCGTTTTTTTTTGCGTCATTTAGACGACAATTTATCCATCTCACCTTGCATATCTGTTAAAATGAAATGTCAGTGTTATTTTCGTTTTTTTGCGTCATTTAGACGACAATTTATCCATCTCACCTTGCATATCTGTTAAAATGAAATGTCAGTGTTATTTTCGTTTTTTGCGTCATTTAGACGACAATTTATCCATCTCGCCTTGCACATCTGTTAAAATGAAATGTCAGTGTTATTTTCGTTTTTTTTGCGTCATTTAGACGACAATTTATCCATCTCACCTTGCATATCTGTTAAAAAGAAATGTCAGTGTTGTTTTCGGTTTTTTTTGCGTCATTTAGACGACAATTTATCCATCTCATCTTGCATATCTGTTAAAATGAAATGTCAGTGTTATTTTCGGGTTTTTTGCGTCATTTAGACGACAATTTATCCATTTTCTCACCAATTTATCCATCTCATATCTGTTAAAATGAAATGTCAGTGTTATTTTCGTTTTTTTGGTCATTTAGACGACAATTTATCCATCTCCTTGCCTTCTGTTAAATCTGTTAAAACAATTTAATCATCTCACCTTTCATATCTGTTAAAATGTCAGTGTTATTTTCGTTTTTTGCGTCATTTAGACGACAATTTATCCATCTCATCTTGCATATCTGTTAAAATGAAAAATGTCAGTGTTATTTTCGGTTTTCCATTCATCTTGCGTCATTTATTTTTTCGTTTTTGCGTCATTTAGACGACAATTTATCCATCTCACCTTGCATATCTGTTAAAATGAAATGTCAGTGTTATTTTCGTTTTTTTGCGTCATTTAGACGACAATTTATCCATCTCACCTTGCATATCTGTTAAAATGAAATGTCAGTGTTATTTTCGTTTTTTTTGCGTCATTTAGACGACAATTTATCCATCTCACCTTGCATATCTGTTAAAATGAAATGTCAGTGTTATTTTCGTTTTTTGCAACATTTAGACGACAATTTATCCATCTCGCCTTGCACATCTGTTAAAATGAAATGTCAGTGTTATTTTCGTTTTTTCGCGTCATTTTAGACGACGTCATTTGTTAAAAATACGACGACAATTTATCCATCTCACCTTGCATATCTGTTAAAATGAAATGTCAGTGTTATTTTCGTTTTTTTTTTGACGACAATTTATCCATCTCATCTTGCAGTTAAAATGAAATGTCAGTGTTATTTTCGACAATTTATTTATCCATCTCATCTTGCATATCTGTTAAAATGAAATGTCAGTGTTATTTTCGGGTTTTTTGCGTCATTTAGACGACAATTTATCCAACTCACCTTGCGTATCTGTTAAAATGAAATGTCAGTGTTATTTTCGTTTTTTGCGTCATTTAGACGACAATTTATCCATCTCGCCTTGCACATCTGTTAAAATGAAATGTCAGTGTTATTTTCGTTTTTTGCGTCATTTAGACGACAATTTATCCATCTCATCTTGCATATCTGTTAAAATGAAATGTCAGTGTTATTTTCGGGTTTTTTGCGTCATTTAGACGACAATTTATCCATCTCACCTTGCATATTTGTTAAAATGAAATGTCAGTGTTATTTTCGTTTTTTTTGCGTCATTTAGACGACAATTTATCCATCCATTTTTTCTGTTAAAATGAAATGTCATTTATTTTCAGTTTTGCGTCATTTAGACGACAATTTATCCATCTCATCTTGCATATCTGTTAAAATGAAATGTCAGTGTTATTTTCGGGTTTTTTTGCGTCATTTAGACGACAATTTATCCATCTCATTTGCATATCTGTTAAAATGAAATGTCAGTGTTATTTTTTTTTTTGCGTCATTTAGACGACAATTTATCCATCTCGCCTTGACATCTCTGTTAAAATGAAATGTCAGTGTTATTTTCGTTTTTTGCGTCATTTAGACGACAATTTATCCATCTCATCTTGCATATCTGTTAAAATGAAAATGTCCAGTGTTATTTTCGGTTTTTTTTTTCAGCGTCATTTAGACGACAATTTATCCATCTCACCTTGCATATCTGTTAAAATGAAATGTCAGTGTTATTTTTCGTTTTTTGCGTCATTTTTTTTATCCATCTCACCTTGCATATCTGTTAAAATGAAATGTCAGTGTTATTTTCGTTTTTTGCGTCATTTAGACGACAATTTATCCATCTCGCCTTGCATATCTGTTAAAATGAAATGTCAGTGTTATTTTCGGTTTTTTTGCGTCATTTAGAGGACAATTTATCCATCTCACCTTGCATATCTGTTAAAAAAGAAATGTCAGTGTTATTTTAGTTTTTTTTTGCGTCATTTAGACGACAATTTATCCATCTCATCTTGCATATCTGTTAAAATGAAATGTCAGTGTTATTTTCGTTTTTTGCGTCATTTAGACGACAATTTATCCATCTCATCTCTTGCATATCTGTTAAAATGAAAAATGTCAGTGTTATTTTCGGTTTTTTTGCGTCATTTAGAGGACAATTTATCCATCTCACCTTGCATATCTGTTAAAAAGAAATGTCAGTGTTATTTTCGGTGTTTTTTGCGTCATTTAGACGACAATTTATCCATCTCACCTTGCATATCTGTTAAAATGAAATCTCAGTGTTATTTTAGTATTTTGAGTCATTTTGACGACAATTTATCCATCTCATCTTGCATATCTGTTAAAATGAAATGTCAGTGTTATTTTCGTTTTTTGCGTCATTTAGACGACAATTTATCCATCTCGCCTTGCATATCTGTTAAAATGAAATGTCAGTGTTATTTTCGGTTTTTTTGCGTCATTTAGACGACAATTTATACATCTCACCTTGCATATCTGTTAAAATGAAATGTCAGTGTTATTTTCTTTTTTTTTTCCGTCATTTAGACGACAATTTATCCATCTAACCTTCCATATCTGTTAAAATGAAATGTCAGTGTTATTTTCGCTTTTTTGCGTCATTTAGACGACTATTTATCCATCTCATCTTGCATATCTGTTAAAATGAAATGTCAGTGTTATTTTTGTTTTTTTGCGTCATTTAGACGACAATTTATCCATCTCACCTTGCATATCTGTTAAAATGAAATGTCAGTGTTATTTTAGTTTTTGAGTCATTTTGACGACAATTTATCCATCTCACTTTGCATATCTGTTAAAATGAAATGTCAGTGTTATTTTCGGTTTTTTTTGCGTCATTTAGACGACAATTTATCCATCTCACCTTGCATATCTGTTAAAATGAAAATTTATCCATCTCTGTTGTGTTAAAATTTGTCAGTTTTGAGTTTTTTTTAGACGACAATTTATCCATCTCATCTTGCATATCTGTTAAAATGAAATGTCAGTGTTATTTTCGGTTTTTTTTTATCGTCATTTAGACGACAATTTATCCATCTCATCTTGCATATCTGTTAAAATGAAATGTCAGTGTTATTTTCGGTTTTTTTGCGTCATTTGAAAATTTATCCATCTCACCTTGATATCTGTTAAAATGAAATGTCAGTGTTATTTTTGGTTTTTTTTTGCGTCATTTAGACGACAATTTATCCATCTCACCTTGCATATCTGTTAAAATGAAATGTCAAATTTTTGCGTTTAGACGACAATTTATCCATCTCTGCCTTGTTAAAATTTCAATGTTTTTTTTTTTTTGCGTCATTTAGACGACAATTTATCCATCTCATCTTGCATATCTGTTAAAATGAAATGTCAGTGTTATTTTCGTTTTTTTTGCGTCATTTAGACGAAAATTTATCCATCTCACCTTCATTTATATCTGTTCTGTTAAAATGAAATGTCAGTGTTATTTTCGTTTTTTGCGTCATTTAGACGACATTTTATCCATCTCACCTTGCATATCTGTTAAAATGAAATGTCAGTGTTATTTTTCGGTTTTTTTGCGTCATTTAGACGACAATTTATCCATCTCACCTTGCACATCTGTTAAAATGAAATGTCAGTGTTATTTTCGTTTTTTTGCGTCATTTAGACGACAATTTATCCATCTCACCTTGCATATCTGTTAAAAAGAAATGTCAGTGTTATTTTTTGTTTTTTTGCGTCATTTAGACGACAATTTATCCATCTCATCTTGCATATCTGTTAAAAAATGAAATGTCAGTGTTATTTTCGTTTTTTTTGCGTCATTTAGACGACAATTTATCCATCTCACCTTGCACATCTGTTAAAATGAAATCAGTGTTATTTTTCGTTTTTTTGTCATTTAGACGACAATTTATCCATCTCACCTTGCATATCTGTTAAAATGAAATGTCAGTGTTATTTTCGGTTTTTTGCGTCATTTAGACGACAATTTATCCATCTCATCTTGCATATCTGTTAAAATGAAATGTCAGTGTTATTTTTGTTTTTTTGCGTTTTTGCGTTTATCCATTTATCTGTTAAAATGAAATGTCATGTTATTTTCGGTTTTTTTGCGTCATTTTGACGACAATTTATCCATCTCATCTTGCATATCTGTTAAAATGAAATGTCAGTGTTATTTTCGGGTTTTTTGCGTCATTTAGACGACAATTTATCCATCTCACCTTGCATATCTGTTAAAATGAAATGTCAGTGTTATTTTCGTTTTTTTGCGTCATTTAGACGACAATTTATCCATCTCACCTTTGCATATCTGTTAAAATGAAATGTCAGTGTTATTTTCGTTTTTTTTTTGCGTCATTTAGACGACAATTTATCCATCTCACCTTGCATATCTGTTAAAATGAAATGTCAGTGTTATTTTCGGTTTTTTTGCGTCATTTAGACGACAATTTATCCATCTCACCTTGCATATCTGTTAAAAATGAATGTCAGTGTTATTTTTGGTGTTTTTTGCGTCATTTAGACGACAATTTATCCATCTCACCTTGCATATCTGTTAAAATGAAATGTCAGTGTTATTTTCGTTTTTTTGCGTCATTTAGACGACAATTTATCCATCTCATCCTTGCATATCTGTTAAAATGAAATGTCAGTGTTATTTTCGTTTTTTTTCGTCATTTAGACGACAATTTATCCATCTCATCTTGCATATCTGTTAAAATGAAATGTCAGTGTTATTTTTGTTTTTTTGCGTCATTTAGACGACAATTTATCCATCTCATCTTGCACATCTGTTAAAAAGAAATGTCAGTGTTATTTTCGTTTTTTTTTGCGTCATTTAGACGACAATTTATCCATCTCATCTTGCATATCTGTTAAAATGAAATGTCAGTGTTATTTTCGTTTTTTGCGACATTTAGACGACAATTTATCCATCTCACCTTGCATATCTGTTAAAATGAAATGTCAGTGTTATTTTCGTTTTTTTGCGTCATTTAGACGACAATTTATCCATCTCACCTTGCGTATCTGTTAAAATGAAATGTCAGTGTTATTTTCGTTTTTTGCATCATTTAGACGACAATTTATCCATCTCATCTTGCATATCTGTTAAAATGAAATGTCAGTGTTATTTTCGGTTTTTTTGCGTCATTTAGACGACAATTTATCCATCTCATCTTGCATATCTGTTAAAATGAAATGTCAGTGTTATTTTCGGGTTTTTTTTGTCATTTAGACGACAATTTATCCATCTCATCTTGTATATCTGTTAAAATGAAATGTCAGTGTTATTTTCGTTTTTTTTTGCGTCATTTAGACGACAATTTATCCATCTCACCTTGCATATCTGTTAAAATGAAATGTCAGTGTTATTTTCGTTTTTTTGCTTTAGTTTTATCCATCTCAATCTGAAATGTCAGTGTTATTTTCGGTTTTTTTTGCGTCATTTAGACGACAATTTATCCATCTCATCTTGCATATCTGTTAAAATGAAATGTCAGTGTTATTTTTGGTTTTTTGCGTCATTTAGACGACAATTTATCCATCTCACCTTGCATATCTGTTAAAAAGAAATGTTAGTGTTAATTTCGGTTTTTTTGCGTCATTTAGACGACAATTTATCCATCTCATCTTGCATATCTGTTAAAATGAAATGTCAGTGTTTTTTTTTTTTTTGCGTCATTTAGACGACAATTTATCCATCTCATCTTGCATATCTGTTAAAAAGAAATGTTAGTGTTAATTTCGGTTTTTTTGCGTCATTTAGACGACAATTTATCCATCTCATCTTGCATATCTGTTAAAATGAAATGTCAGTGTTATTTTCGTTTTTTTTGCGTCATTTAGACGACAATTTATCCATCTCATCTTGCATATCTGTTAAAAAATGAAATGTCAGTGTTATTTTCGTTTTTTTTTGCGTCATTTAGACGACAATTTATCCATCTCATCTTGCATATCTGTTAAAATGAAATGTCAGTGTTATTTTCGGGTTTTTTTGCGTCATTTAGACGACAATTTATCCATCTCACCTTGCATATCTGTTAAAATGAAATGTCAGTGTTATTTTCGTTTTTTTTGCGTCATTTAGACGACAATTTATCCATCTCACCTTGCATATCTGTTAAAAAAAAAATGTCAGTTTTATTTTTGTTTTTTGCGTCATTTAGACGACAATTTATCCATCTCACCTTGCATATCTGTTAAAATGAAATGTCAGTGTTATTTTCGTTTTTTTTCATTTAGACGACAATTTATCCATCTCACCTTGCATATCTGTTAAAAAACGAAATGTCAGTGTTATTTTCGGGTTTTTTTTTGCATCATTTAGACGACAATTTATCCATCTCACCTTGCATATCTGTTAAAATGAAATGTCAGTGTTATTTTCGTTTTTTGCGTCATTTAGACGACAATTTATCCATCTCATCTTGCATATCTGTTAAAATGAAATGTCAGTGTTATTTTCGTTTTTTGCGTCATTTAGACGACAATTTATCCATCTCATCTTGCATATCTGTTAAAAATGAAATGTCAGTGTTATTTTCGGTTTTTTTTTGCGTCATTTAGACGACAATTTATCCATCTCACCTTGCATATCTGTTAAAAAGAAATGTCAGTGTTATTTTGCATATCTGTTAAAATGAAATGTCAGTTTTTTTTGCGTCATTTAGACGACAATTTATCCATCTCACCTTGCATATCTGTTAAAATGAAATGTCAGTGTTATTTTCGTTTTTTTTGCGTCATTTAGACGACAATTTATCCATCTCACCTTGCATATCTGTTAAAAAGAAATGTCAGTGTTATTTTCGTTTTTTTTTGCGTCATTTAGACGACAATTTATCCATCTCATCTTGCATATCTGTTAAAATGAAATGTCAGTGTTATTTTCGGTTTTTTTTTTAGACGACAATTTATCCATCTCATCTTGCATATCTGTTAAAATGAAATGTCATCGTTTTTTTTGCGTCATTTAGACGACAATTTATCCATCTCATTGCTATCTGTTAAAATGAAATGTCAGTGTTATTTTTTGTTTTTTGCTTCATTTAGACGACAATTTATCCATCTCACCTTGCATATCTGTTAAAATGAAATGTCAGTGTTATTTTCGTTTTTTTTTTCCGTCATTTAGACGACAATTTATCCATCTCATCTTGCATATCTGTTAAAATGAAATGTCAGTGTTATTTTCGTTTTTTTTGCGTCATTTAGACGACAATTTATCCATCTCACCTTGCATATCTGTTAAAATGAAATGTCAGTGTTATTTTTAGTTTTTGCGTCATTTAGATCCATCTCACCTTGAATCTGTTAAAATGAAATCTCAGTGTTATTTTCTGTTAAAATGAAATTTAGACGACAATTTATCCATCTCATCTTGTATCTGTTAAAATGAAATGTCAGTTTTTTTGCATATCTGTTAAAATGAAATGTTTTATTTTTCGTTTTTTATGTCATTTAGTTTTTTCTCACCTTTGCATATCTGTTAAAAAAGAAATGTCAGTGTTATTTTTTTTTTTTTTGCGTCATTTAGACGACAATTTATCCATCTCACCTTGCATATCTGTTAAAATGAAATGTCAGTGTTATTTTCGTTTTTTTTTCGTTTTGACGACAATTTATCCATCTCACCTTGCAAATCTGTTAAATGAAATGTCATTTTTTTTTTTTTGCGTCATTTAGACGACAATTTATCCATCTCATCTTGCATATCTGTTAAAATGAAATGTCAGTGTTATTTTCGGTTTTTTTGCGTCATTTAGACGACAATTTATCCATCTCACCTTGCATATCTGTTAAAAAAAAATGTCAGTGTTATTTTTGTTTTTTTGCGTCATTTAGACGACAATTTATCCATCTCACCTTGCATATCTGTTAAAATGAAATGTCAGTGTTATTTTCGTTTTTTTGCGTCATTTAGACGACAATTTATCCATCTCATCTTGCATATCTGTTAAAATGAAATGTCAGTGTTATTTTCGGTTTTTTGCGTCATTTAGACGACAATTTTATCCATCTCATCTTGCATATCTGTTAAAATGAAATGTCAGTGTTATTTTCGTTTTTTTGCGTCATTTAGACGACAATTTATCCATCTCACCTTGCATATCTGTTAAAATGAAATGTCAGTGTTATTTTTTTTTTTTTTGCGTCATTTAGACGACAATTTATCCATCTCATCTTGTATCTGTTAAAATGAAATGTCAGTGTTATTTTCGGTTTTTTTGCGTCATTTAGACGACAATTTATCCATCTGTTAAAAAATGAAATGTTATGTCAGTGTTATTTTCGTTTTTTTTTTAGCGTCATTTAGACGACAATTTATCCATCTCATCTTGCATATCTGTTAAAATGAAATGTCAGTGTTATTTTCGTTTTTTTGCGTCATTTAGACGACAATTTATCCATCTCACCTTGCATATCTGTTAAAATGAAATGAAATTTTTCGTTTTTTGCGTCATTTTGTCATATCTGTGTTCATGTTTTTTCGTTTTTTTTGCGTCATTTAGACGACAATTTATCCATCTCATCTTTGCATATCTGTTAAAAAGAAATGTCAGTGTTATTTTCGTTTTTTTTTTGCGTCATTTAGACGACAATTTATCCATCTCACCTTGCATATCTGTTAAAAGAAATGTCAGTGTTATTTTCATTTTTTTTGCGTCATTTAGACGACAATTTATCCATCTCATCTTGCATATCTGTTAAAATGAAATGTCAGTGTTATTTTTTTTTGGTTTTTTGACGTCATTTAGACGACAATTTATCCATCTCATCTTGTGTTATCTGTTAAAACAATGAAATGTCAGTGTTATTTTCTTTTTTTTTTTGCGTCATTTAGACGACAATTTATCCATCTCACCTTGCATATCTGTTAAAATGAAATGTCAGTGTTATTTTCGGTTTTTTTGCGTCATTTAGACGACAATTTATCCATCTCACCTTGCATATCTGTTAAAATGAAATGTCAGTGTTATTTTCGTTTTTTTTGCGTCATTTAGACGACAATTTATCCATCTCACCTTGCATATCTGTTAAAATGAAATGTCAGTGTTATTTTCGTTTTTTTGCGTCATTTAGACGACAATTTATCCATCTCATCTTGCATATCTGTTAAAATGAAATGTCAGTGTTATTTTCGTTTTTTTTGCGTCATTTAGACGACAATTTATCCATCTCACCTTGCATATCTGTTAAAATGAAATATCAGTGTTATTTTCGTTTTTTGCGTCATTTAGACGATATTTTATCCATCTCACCTTGCATATCTGTTAAAATGAAATGTGACTGTTAATTTCGGTTTTTTGCGTCATTTAGACGACAATTTATCCATCTCGCCTTGCATATCTGTTAAAATGAAATGTCAGTGTTATTTTCGTTTTTTTGCGTCATTTAGACGACAATTTATCCATCTCATCTTGCATATCTGTTAAAAATGAAATGTCAGTGTTATTTTCGGTTTTTGCGTCATTTAGACGACAATTTATCCATCTCACCTTGCATATCTGTTAAAATGAAATGTCAGTGTTATTTTCGTTTTTTTTTTATGTCATTTAGACGACAATTTATCCATCTCACCTTGCATATCTGTTAAAATGAAATGTCAGTGTTATTTTCGGTTTTTTTGCGTCATTTAGACGACAATTTATCCATCTCATCTTGCATATCTGTTAAAATGAAATGTCAGTGTTATTTTCGGGTTTTTTGCGTCATTTAGACGACAATTTATCCATCTCATCTTGCATATCTGTTAAAAGGAAATGTCAGTGTTATTTTCGTTTTTTTTTCATTTAGACGACAATTTATCCATCTCATCTTGCATATCTGTTAAAATGAAATGTCAGTGTTATTTTCGTTTTTTTTGCGTCATTTAGACGACAATTTATCCATCTCATCTTGCATATCTGTTAAAATGAAATGTCAGTGTTATTTTCGGTTTTTTTTTATGTCATTTAGACGACAATTTATCCATCTCATCTTGCATATCTGTTAAAATGAAATGTCAGTGTTATTTTTCGGTTTTTTTTATTCATTTAGACGACAATTTATCCATCTCACCTTGCATATCTGTTAAAATGAAATGTCAGTGTTATTTTCCATCTCATCTTGGTTTTTTTTTTTTTGCGTCATTTAGACGACAATTTATCCATCTCACCTTGCATATCTGTTAAAATGAAATGTCAGTGTTATTTTTGGTTTTTTTGCGTCATTTAGACGACAATTTATCCATCTCATCTTGCATATCTGTTAAAATGAAATGTCAGTGTTATTTTCTTGGTTTTTTGCCATTTAGACGACAATTTATCCATCTCATTTTGCATATCTGTTAAAATGAAATGTCAGTGTTATTTTCGTTTTTTTTGCGTCATTTAGACGACAATTTATCCATCTCACCTTGCATATCTGTTAAAATGAAATGTCAGTGTTATTTTCGTTTTTTTTATGTCATTTAGACGACAATTTATCCATCTCACCTTGCATATCTGTTAAAATGAAATGTCAGTGTTATTTTCGGGTTTTTGCTTCATTTAGACGACAATTTATCCATCTCACCTTGCATATCTGTTAAAATGAAATGTCAGTGTTATTTTCGTTTTTTTGTCATTTAGACGACAATTTATCCATCTCAATATCTGTTAAAAAGAAATGTCAGTGTTATTTTCGGTTTTTTTGCGTCATTTAGACGACAATTTATCCATCTCATCTTGCATATCTGTTAAAATGAAATGTCAGTGTTATTTTTGGTTTTTTTTATCGTCATTTAGACGACAATTTATCCATCTCATCTTGCATATCTGTTAAAATGAAATGTCAGTGTTATTTTCGGTTTTTTGCGTCATTTAGACGACAATTTATCCATCTCATCTTGCATATCTGTTAAAATGAAATGTCAGTGTTATTTTCATTAGACGACAATTATCCATTTTTTTTTTCATTTAGACATTTATTTTCGAATTTTCCATCTCATCTTGCGTCATTTATTTTCTTTTTTTTTTTGCGTCATTTAGACGACAATTTATCCATCTCAATTTTTTGCATATCTGTTAAAATGAAATGTCAGTGTTATTTTTGGTTTTTTTTCGTCATTTAGACGACAATTTATCCATCTCACCTTGCATATCTGTTAAAATGAAATGTCAGTGTTATTTTCGTTTTTTTGCTTTATCCATTTAAATGTCAGTGTTATTTTTTTTTTTTTGCGTCATTTAGACGACAATTTATCCATCTCATCTTGCATATCTGTTAAAATGAAATGTCAGTGTTATTTTCGGTTTTTTGCGTCATTTAGACGACAATTTATCCATCTCACCTTGCATATCTTTTGTTAAAAATGAAATGTCAGTGTTATTTTCGTTTTTTTGCGTCATTTAGACGACAATTTATCCATCTCATCTTGCATATCTGTTAAAATGAAATGTCAGTGTTATTTTAGTCATTTTTGCGTCATTTTGACGACAATTTATCCATCTCACTTTTTGCATATCTGTTAAAAATGAAATGTCAGTGTTATTTTCGGTTTTTTTTTGCGTCATTTAGACGACAATTTATCCATCTCATCTTGCATATCTGTTAAAAGGAAATGTCAGTGTTATTTTCGGTTTTTTGCGTCATTTAGACGACAATTTATCCATCTCACCTTGCATATCTGTTAAAAGAAATGTTAGTGTTAATGTCATTTAGACGACAATTTATCCATCCATTTTTGCGTTTTTTTTTTCGTTTTTTTTTTTGCGTCATTTAGACGACAATTTATCCATCTCATCTTGCATATCTGTTAAAATGAAATATCAGTGTTATTTTCGGGTTTTTTGCGTCATTTAATTTATCCATCTCACCTTGTATATCTGTTAAAATGAAAAAGTGTTATTTTCTTTTTTTTGCGTCATTTAGACGACAATTTATCCATCTCACCTTGCATATCTGTTAAAATGAAATGTCAGTGTTATTTTCGTTTTTTTGCGTCATTTAGACGACAATTTATCCATCTCACCTTGCATATCTGTTAAAATGAAATGTCAGTGTTATTTTCGGGTTTTTGCGTCATTTAGACGACAATTTATCCATCTCACCTTGCATATCTGTTAAAAGGAAATGTCAGTGTTATTTTCGTTTTTTTTTTGTCATTTAGACGACAATTTATCCATCTCATCTTGCATATCTGTTAAAATGAAATGTCAGTGTTATTTTCGTTTTTTTTTTTGCGTCATTTTTTTGCAATTTATCCATCTCATCTTGCATATCTGTTAAAAATGAAATGTCAGTATTTTCCATCATTTAGACGACAATTTATCCATCTCACCTTGCATATCTGTTAAAATGAAATGTCATATCTGTTAAAAGACGAAATGTCAGTGTTATTTTTCAGTGTTTTTTTTTTTTTTGCGTCATTTAGACGACAATTTATCCATCTCATCTTGCATATCTGTTAAAATGAAATGTCAGTGTTATTTTCGGGTTTTTTTTAGTCATTTTTATCCATCTCACCTTGCATATCTGTTAAAATGAAATGTCAGTGTTATTTTCGGGTTTTTGCGTCATTTAGACGACAATTTATCCATCTCACCTTTGCATATCTGTTAAAAAGAAATGTCAGTGTTATTTTCGTTTTTTTTGCGTCATTTAGACGACAATTTATCCATCTCATCTTGCATATCTGTTAAAATGAAATGTCAGTGTTATTTTCGGTTTTTTTTTGCGTTTTTTTATCCATCTCACCTTGCATATCTGTTAAAATGAAAAGTCAGTCATTTAGACGACAATTTATCCATCTCACCTCCATTTAGACGACAATTTATCCATCTCACCTTGCATATCTGTTAAAATGAAATGTCAGTGTTATTTTCGGGTTTTTTTTGCGTCATTTAGACGACAATTTATCCATCTCACCTTGCATATCTGTTAAAAGGAAATGTCAGTGTTATTTTTTTTTTTTTGCGACAATTTCATTTAGAAATGTCAGTGTTATTTTCGGTTTTTGCGTCATTTAGACGACAATTTATCCATCTCATCTTGCATATCTGTTAAAAGGAAATGTCAGTGTTATTTTCGTTTTTTTTTTCATTTAGACGACAATTTATCCATCTCATATCTGTGCATATCTTTTGTTAAAATTTATCCATCTCACCTTGAAATGTCAGTGTTATTTTCGGTTTTTGTTTTTATCCATCTCACCTTATATTCAGTATTATTTTCGACAATTTAGACGACAATCCATCTCATCTTGCATATCTGTTAAAATGAAATGTCAGTGTTATTTTCGTTTTTTTTGCGTCATTTAGACGACAATTTATCCATCTATCCATCTCTGTTAAAATTTAAAATGTCTTTATTTTCGGGTTTTTGTTAAACGACAATTTATCCATCTCTACCTTTATTTTAAAATGAAATGTCAGTTTTTTTTCGGTTTTTGCGCTTCATTTAGACGACAATTTATCCATCTCATCTTGCATATCTGTTAAAATGAAATGTCAGTGTTATTTTCGTTTTTTTTTTTGCGTCATTTAGACGACAATTTATCCATCTCATCTTGCATATCTGTTAAAAAGGAAATGTCAGTGTTATTTTCGTTTTTTTGCGTCATTTAGACGACAATTTATCCATCTCATCTTGCATATCTGTTAAAATGAAATGTCAGTGTTATTTTCGGGTTTTTTTGCGTCATTTAGACGACAATTTATCCATCTCACCTTGCTGTTAAATCTGTTGTTATTTTCGTTTTTTTGCTTCATTTAGACGAAATTTATCCATCTCACCTTGTATCTGTTAAAAGGTTCATTTATTTTTTTTTTTTTTTAGACGTCATTTAGACGACAATTTATCCATCTCATCTTGCATATCTGTTAAATGAAATGTCAGTGTTATTTTCGGGTTTTTGCGTCATTTAGACGACAATTTATCCATCTCATCTTGCATATCTGTTAAAAGGAAATGTCAAATGTCATTTAGTGTTATTTTCTTGCATATCTGTTTTGTCAGTGTTATTTTCGTTTTTTTGTCATTTAGACGACAATTTATCCATCTCATCTTGCATATCTGTTAAAATGAAATGTCAGTGTTATTTTCGGGTTTTTTTCATTTGAACGACAATTTCATTTATCTGACGACAATTTTATCCATCTATCCATCTTGCATATCTGTTAAAAGGAAATGTCAGTGTTATTTTAGTTTTTTTGCGTCATTTAGACGACAATTTATCCATCTCATCTTGCATATCTGTTAAAAATGAAATTTTTTGCGTCATTTAGACGACAATTTATCCATCTCACCTTGCATATCTGTTTGTCAGTTTATTTTTAGGTTTTTTTTTGCGTCATTTAGACGACAATTTATCCATCTCACCTTGCATATCTGTTAAAAGGAAATGTCAGTGTTATTTTCGTTTTTTTGCGTCATTTAGACGACAATTTATCCATCTCATTTTTTTATTTTCGTTTTTTGCGTCATTTAGACGACAATTATCCATCTCATCTTGCATATCTGTTAAAATGAAATGTCAGTGTTATTTTCGTTTTTTTGCGTCATTTAGACGACAATTTATCCATCTCATCTGCATATCTGTTAAAATGAAATGTCAGTGTTATTTTCGGGTTTTTTGCGTCATTTAGACGACAATTTATCCATCTCACCTTGCATATCTGTTAAAAGGAAATGTCAGTGTTATTTTCGTTTTTTTTTGCGTCATTTAGACGACAATTTATCCATCTCATCTTGCATATCTGTTAAAATGAAATGTCAGTGTTATTTTCGGGTTTTTTGCGTCATTTAGACGACAATTTATCCATCTCATCTTGCATATCTGTTAAAAGGAAATGTCAGTGTTATTTTCGTTTTTTTTTTGCGTCATTTAGACGACAATTTATCCATCTCATCTTGCATATCTGTTAAAATGAAATGTCAGTGTTATTTTCGTTTTTTTTGCGTCATTTAGACGACAATTTATCCATCTCACCTTGCATATCTGTTAAAAAGAAATGTCAGTGTTATTTTCGTTTTTTTTTATGTCATTTAGACGACAATTTATCCATCTCATCATGCATATCTGTTAAAAAAAGGAAATGTCAGTGTTATTTTCGTTTTTTTTTCATTTGTTTTTTTGCATATCTTTAAATGAAATGTCAATTTATTTTCATTTTTTTGCTCATTTAGACGACAATTTATCCATCTCACCTTGCATATCTGTTAAAAGGAAATGTCAGTGTTATTTTCGTTTTTTTCATTTGACGACGTCATTTATCTGTTACGAAATGTCATTTATCCATCTTTTGCACCTTGCATATCTGTTAAAATGAAATGTCAGTGTTATTTTCAGTTTTTTTACGTCATTTAGACGACAATTTATCCATCTCATCTTGCATATCTGTTAAAATGAAATGTCAGTGTTATTTTCGTTTTTGCGTCATTTAGACGACAATTTATCCATCTCACCTTGCATATCTGTTAAAAGGAAATGTCAGTGTTATTTTCGTTTTTTGCGTCATTTAGACGACAATTTATCATCTCATCTTGCATATCTGTTAAAATGAAATGTCAGTGTTATTTTCGGGTTTTTTGCGTCATTTATTTATCCATCTCACCTTGCAAAAGGAAATGTCAGTGTTATTTTAGTTTTTTTTGCGTCATTTAGACGACAATTTATCCATCTCATCTTGCATATCTGTTAAAATGAAATGTCAGTGTTATTTTCGGGTTTTTTGCGTCATTTAGACGACAATTTATCCATCTCACCTTGCATATCTGTTAAAAGGAAATGTCAGTGTTATTTTCGTTTTTTTTTGCGTCATTTAGACGACAATTTATCCATCTCATCTTGCATATCTGTTAAAATGAAATGTCAGTGTTATTTTCGTTTTTTTTGCGTCATTTAGACGACAATTTATCCATCTCACCTTGCATATCTGTTAAAATGAAATGTCAGTGTTATTTTCGGTTTTTTTTTGCGTCATTTAGACGACAATTTATCCATCTCAACTTGCATATCTGTTAAAAGGAAATCAGTGTTAAAGGAAATTTGCGTTATTTTCGACGACAATTTATCCATTTTTTTCTGTTAAAATGAAATCATTTATTTTCGTTTTTTTTGCGATTTAGACGACAATTTATCCATCTCATCTTGCATATCTGTTAAAAGTAAATGTCAGTGTTATTTTCGTTTTTTTTTGCGTCATTTAGACGACAATTTATCCATCTCATCTTGCATATCTGTTAAAATGAAATGTCAGTGTTATTTTCGTTTTTTTGCGTCATTTAGACGACAATTTATCCATCTCACCTTGCATATCTGTTAAAAGAAATGTCAGTGTTATTTTCGTTTTTTTTGCGTCATTTAGACGACAATTTATCCATCTCATCTTGCATATCTGTTAAAAATGTCAATTTTCGTTTTTTTGCGTCATTTAGACGACAATTTATCCATCTCACCTTGCATATCTGTTAAAAGGAAATGTCAGTGTTATTTTCGGGTTTTTTGCTTCATTTAGACGACAATTTATCCATCTCACCTTGCATATCTGTTAAAAGGAAATGTCAGTGTTATTTTCGTTTTTTTTCATTTAGACGACAATTTATCCATCTCATCTTGATATCGTTAAATGAAATGTCAATTTTCATCCATTTAGACGACATTTATCCATCTTGCATATCTGTCTGTTAAATGAAATGTCAGTGTTATTTTCGGGTTTTTTGCGTCATTTAGACGACAATTTATCCATCTCACCTTGCATATCTGTTAAAAGGAAATGTCAGTGTTATTTTCGTTTTTTTTTTGCGTCATTTAGACGACAATTTATCCATCTCACCTTGCATATCTGTTAAAATGAAATGTCAGTGTTATTTTCATTTTTTTTGCGTCATTTAGACGACAATTTATCCATCTCACCTTGCATATCTGTTAAAAGGAAATGTCAGTGTTATTTTCGTTTTTTTTGCGACAATTTATCCATCTCACCTTGATATCTGTTAAAATGAAATTTGTTATTTTCGTTTTTTTGCGTCATTTTGAACGACAATTTATCTCATCTTGCATATCTGTTAAAATGAAATGTCAGTGTTATTTTCGGGTTTTTTGCGTCATTTAGACGACAATTTATCCATCTCACCTTGCATATCTGTTAAAAGGAAATGTCAGTGTTATTTTCGTTTTTTTTGCGTCATTTAGACGACAATTTATCCATCTCATCTTGCATATCTGTTAAAATGAAATGTCAGTGTTATTTTCGGGTTTTTTGCGTCATTTAGACGACAATTTATTCTCATCTTTTCTTTAAAATGAAATGTCAGTGTTATTTTCGTTTTTTTTGCGTCATTTAGACGACAATTTATCCATCTCATCTTGCATATCTGTTAAATGAAATGTCAGTGTTATTTTTCGGGTTTTTCCTCATTTTTTTTATCCATCTCATTGCATATCTGTTAAAATGAAATGTCAGTGTTATTTTCGTTTTTTTTGCGTCATTTATTTTTATCCATCTCATCTTGCATATCTGTTAAAATGAAATGTCAGTGTTATTTTTCGTTTTTTTTTTGCGTCATTTAGACGACAATTTATCCATCTCATCTTGCATATCTGTTAAAATGAAATGTCAGTGTTATTTTCGTTTTTTTTTTCGTCATTTAGACGACAATTTATCCATCTCATCTTGCATATCTGTTAAAATGAAATGTCAGTTATTTTCGTTTTTTTTTGCGTTTTTTTCTGTTAAAATGGAACATCATTTGTTAAAAGGAAGTGTTATTTTCGTTTTTTGCGTCATTTAGACGACAATTTATCCATCTCATCTTGCATATCTGTTAAAATGAAATGTCAGTGTTATTTTCGTTTTTTTTTCATTTAGACGTCATTTATCCATCTCATCTTGCATATCTGTTAAATTTATCCATCTTATTTTCGTTTTTTTGCTGTTAAAATTTAAATCTCAGTGTTATTTTAAAATGAAATGTCAGTTTTTTTTCGTTTTTTTTTTTTTTTGCGTCATTTACGACAATTTATCCATCTCAAAATGGAAATCTTTTTTTACATATCTGTTAAAATGAAATGTCAGTGTTATTTTCGGGTTTTTTGCGTCATTTAGACGACAATTTATCCATCTCACCTTGCATATCTGTTAAAAGGAAATGTCAGTGTTATTTTCGTTTTTTTTTGCGTCATTTAGACGACAATTTATCCATCTCATCTTGCATATCTGTTAAAATGAAATGTCAGTGTTATTTTCGTTTTTTTTTGCGTCATTTAGACGACAATTTATCCATCTCATCTTGCATATCTGTTAAAATGAAATGTCAGTGTTATTTTCGGTTTTTTTGCGTCATTTAGACGACAATTTATCCATCTCATATCTGTTAAAGCATATATTTTCTTTTTTTGCTTTAAAAGGAAATGTCAGTGTTATTTTCGTTTTTTTTTGCGTCATTTAGACGACAATTTATCCATCTCATCTTGCATATCTGTTAAAATGAAATGTCAGTGTTATTTTCGTTTTTTTTTGCGTCATTTAGACGACAATTTATCCATCTCACCTTGCATATCTGTTAAAAGGAAATGTCAGTGTTATTTTCGTTTTTTTGCGTCATTTAGACGACAATTTATCCATCTCATCTTGCATATCTGTTAAAATGAAATGTCAGTGTTATTTTCGTTTTTTTGCGTCATTTTTTATCCATCTCATTTATATCTGTTAAAATTGTCATCCATTTTCGGTTTTTTTGCTTCATTTAGACGACAATTTATCCATCTCACCTTAAATATCTGTTAAAAGGAAATGTCAGTTTATTTTCGTTTTTTTTGCGTCATTTAGACGACAATTTATCCATCTCATCTTGCATATCTGTTAAAATGAAATGTCAGTGTTATTTTCGGGTTTTTTGCGTCATTTAGACGACAATTTATCCATCTCACCTTGCATATCTGTTAAAAAAGTCAGTGTTATTTTCGGGTTTTTTGCTTCATTTAGACGACAATTTATCCATCTCACCTTGCATATCTGTTAAAAGGAAATGTCAGTGTTATTTTCGGGTTTTTTGCTTCATTTAGACGACAATTTATCCATCTCACCTTGCATATCTGTTAAAAGGAAATGTCAGTGTTATTTTCGTTTTTTTTTGCGTCATTTAGACGACAATTTATCCATCTCATCTTGCATATCTGTTAAATGAAATGTCAGTGTTATTTTCGGGTTTTTTTTTGCTTCATTTAGACGACAATTTATCCATCTCACCTTGCATATCTGTTAAAAGGAAATGTCAGTGTTATTTTCGTTTTTTTTTGCGTCATTTAGACGACAATTTATCCATCTCATCTTGCATATCTGTTAAAATGAAATGTCAGTGTTATTTTCGGGTTTTTTGCTTCATTTAGACGACAATTTATCCATCTCACCTTGCATATCTGTTAAAAGGAAATGTCAGTGTTATTTTCGGGTTTTTTGCTTCATTTAGACGACAATTTATCCATCTCACCTTTGCATATCTGTTAAAATGAAATGTCATTGTTATTTTCATTTTTTTTTAAATGTCATTTAGACGACAATTTATCCATCTCACCTTGCATATCTGTTAAAATGAAATGTCAGTGTTATTTTCGTTTTTTTTGCGTCATTTAGACGACAATTTATCCATCTCACCTTGCATATCTGTTAAAATGAAATGTCAGTGTTATTTTAGTTTTTTGAGTCATTTAGACGACAATTTATCCATCTCACCTTGCATATCTGTTAAAATGAAATGTCAGTGTTATTTTCGGTTTTTTTGCGTCATTTAGACGACAATTTATCCAACTCACCTCGTATATCTGTTAAAATGAAATGTCAGTGTTATTTTCGTTTTTTGCGACATTTAGACGACAATTTATCCATCTCACCTTGCATATCTGTTAAAAAGAAATGTCAGTGTTATTTTCGGTTTTTTTGCGTCATTTAGACGACAATTTATCCATCTCACCTTGCATATCTGTTAAAAAGAAATGTCAGTGTTATTTTCATTTTTTTTGCGTCATTTAGACGACAATTTATCCATCTCACCTTGCATATCTGTTAAAATGAAATGTCAGTGTTATTTTCGTTTTTTTTGCGTCATTTAGACGACAATTTATCCATCTCACCTTGCATATCTGTTAAAAAGAAATGTCAGTGTTATTTTCGGGTTTTTTGCATCATTTAGACGACAATTTATCCATCTCACCTTGCACATCTGTTAAAATGAAATGTCAGTGTTATTTTCGTTTTTTGCGTCATTTAGACGATAATTTATCCATCTCGCCTTGCATATCTGTTAAAATGAAATGTCAGTGTTATTTTCGTTTTTTTGCGTCATTTAGACGACAATTTATCCATCTCACTTCGTATATCTGTTAAAATGAAATGTCAGTGTTATTTTCGTTTTTTTGCGTCATTTAGACGACAATTTATCCATCTCGCCTTGCACATCTCTTAAAATGAAATGTCAGTGTTATTTTCGTTTTTTGCTTCATTTAGACGACAATTTATCCATCTCGCCTTGCATATCTATTTAAAATGAAATGTCAGTGTTATTTTCGTTTTTTTTTGCGTCATTTAGACGACAATTTATCCATCTCACCTTGGATATCTGTTAAAATGAAATGTCAATTTTATTTTGGTTTTTTTGCGTTATTTAGACGACAATTTATCCATCTCACCTTGCATATCTGTTAAAAAGACATGTCACTGTTATTTTCGGTTTATTGCGTCATTTAGACGACAATTTATCCATCTCACCTTGCATATCTGTTAAAATGAAATGTCAGTGTTATTTTCGGTTTTTTGCATCATTTAGACGACAATTTATCCATCTCACCTTGCATATCTGTTAAAATGAAATGTCAGTGTTATTTTTTCGTTTTTGCGTCATTTAGACGACAATTTATCCATCTCGCCTTGCATATCTGTTAAAATGAAATGTCAGTGTTATTTTCGTTTTTTTTGCGTCATTTAGACGACAATTTATCCATCTCACCTTGCATATCTGTTAAAATGAAATGTCTGTGTTATTTTCGGTTTTTTGCGTCATTTAGACGACAATTTATCCATCTCACCTTGCATATCTGTTAAAATGAAATGTCAGTGTTATTTTCGGTTTTTTGCGTCATTTAGACGACAATTTATCCATCTCACCTTGCATATCTGTTAAAATGAAATGTCAGTGTTATTTTCGGTTTTTTGCATCATTTAGACGACAATTTATCCATCTCACCTTGCATATCTGTTAAAATGAAATGTCAGTGTTATTTTCGTTTTTTGCGTGATTTAGACGACAATTTATCCATCTCGCCTTGCATATCTGTTAAAATGAAATGTCAGTGTTATTTTCGTTTTTTTTGCGTCATTTAGACGATAATTTATCCATCTCACCTTGCATATCTGTTAAAATGAAATGTCTGTGTTATTTTCGTTTTTTTGCGTCATTTAGACGACAATTTATCCATCTCACCTTGCATATCTGTTAAAATGAAATGTCAGTGTTATTTTCGGTTTTTTGCGTCATTTAGACGACAATTTATCCATCTCACCTTGCATATCTGTTAAAATGAAATGTCACTGTTATTTTCGGTTTTTTGCGTCTTTTAGACGACAATTTATCCATCTCGCCTTGCATATCTGTTAAAATGAAATGTCAGTGTTATTTTCGGTTTTTTGCGTCATTTAGACGACAATTTATCCATCTCAATTTGCATATCTGTTAAAATGAAATGTCACTGTTATTTTCGTTTTTTTGCGTCATTTAGACGACAATTTATCTATCCCACCCTGTATGTATGTATGACTCAAACATCTTCCTTCTCAAAACTACACATGACAACTACAATCTTTTTTGGTGGGGGTGTTTTTTTTCAATTCCGGGATCTACCGATATCTATCCAACATGTCCTCAAAATGTTTAATTTTTAAAACATCCTTTCCGCTACTTTACAACAATCTCCTTCAGTAATCTTCTACCTTGACTGTCTCTTAGGTCTTGTATTGGATGAACTCATTAGTATATTAAAAATTATTATTATTTTTTTTAGTTTTTTTTTTCGTAGTAAACAGATTAACTGAACCCCATTTTTGTTGTTTTGTTTTCTAAAATCTGTCTGTGAGCGTCACACCTTCTTTATTTGCCGTAACCCACCAGGACGTAGATGATCATGGCTCTCCACAACTTTCTGTCCCTTGTACCCCTGAATAAACTTTGCCTTTTTCTTTTTTCTCCTACGCCCTGTTCCGTCATCTATTTACTTAATCTCACTAAGTATACTATTCGTTGTCTTCTTCTGACCCCTTTAACTTCAATCTGTCCTTAGAGTATTCCGAGCCCTCTTTTCTCATTATGCGCTTCAAAACGTCAACTGTCTCTTCCTAATGCTAAGTATTAGTTTCCTTTTTTTCCCTATTTTCTCCAAAACTTCGTCGTTGCTCACATATTCAGTCCATGGTATTATCATCATCCTTCTGTAGAACTACATTTCTGTTGGTTCAAGTCTCTACTTCATCTTTGAGAAGATCGTTCAGCACTCATTGCCATACAGGATATGACACTAGTGGTAGTAAAATTTGAAGATTGCGATTTGGGGCGTAGACATCATTGCGACTTGAGGAATCTTCAGATAGAAAAAAAAAACAGAATTTGTTAGCATTGCGATATCAAAGAAAATAGTTCTGATTATTTAAGGCGAGAAAAATGCCAACGACTGGAAACGTATGAACGGCTCGTATGAAATAAATTATAAGCTATATTTGTTTCTTCCTCGGGTCTTTTTGTCTTTTTGTCTTTATTGTCGAAAACATTTAATGTTATGGACAAAGAGAATGCGTTTTGAATTCGTGTTCATGCGGCAATTACGCGATGTGATTTGCGTTTCTGTGGGCTCACTGGAGTGAAAATGGGGAAATACATGCGGACAAAGCCATTTTTTTTTTAAATCCATTTAATTTACTATAAGTGAATGAACGTCTTTTGTTTACTAATTTTTACGCAATTAAGTCCTCCCGCTATAAATGTCAAGACGATTTTGTACGTAATTTAAAAAAAAAATAGAAAAGTAAAACGGAAAACAATAAACCTTTGTTCAGTAAGTACGTTTTTTCCAATTAAATATTTTTGTTCTTGATTTTCGGTGAATCAGACGCCATATTTGGTTCTATTTTACCAAGGAATTACGGCTTTTATATGCTGTTTCTTAAGGTTTAATCCCCTCCATATTGGATTTATTTTTAGCAACTCAATCATCGCCATAGTATATTGTATCTTACAGCCGAATCGGTTCCTGCATCGATCTTATATTTTTTAGATGCAATTACTGCTATAAAACGCTGCATCATACTGCTGAATAACCTTCATATTGCATTGTCACTTACTGTTGAATTAAAACATATACAACGACATTCTACTGCCGAATTCAAGCCATATTTAGCCGAAACTTATAACAGAATAGGCATCATATTATTCTTTTAGTCGAAAAAGGAATTAGACTGAATTCTTTTTCTATATACTGTATTCCTTCAGGATGTGCACGATCTTTTAACAACAGGCTATATTTTTAGTTCATAGCAATATGTTTTGCCTTTTTACAATAGCTCCCTGTACCTACGATTCCCCAAATCTATTTACACCAGCTCTTCAGGCAGATTATTCGCTGTTTAAATGTATCCATCTTGGCTTCAAAATATGTCATATAAGTGTCAAATCCTCCAAGGCCTCGCTTATTACTTGTCCTAGAAATTGAAACTCTCATTTTATCTGATTAGAATTATAATCGTTCCTTTTGTTTTAACAAGCTCCGCCTACCGTATTCTTCCGCAGAACCACATTACCGTTGTCACAAGTCTAGTTTTCTTCGGTGAGTCCGTCCTAAGTATGACGATAAACTACATCCGCGTCCTGGGTAAGATGATAAACTACATCCGCGTCCTGGGTAAGATGATAAACTATGTCCAACATCAAGGCCTCTGATCAGGAGGTTTTGAGGAGTGTGGAACAACCTATTGCTGGTATTTCTAGTATAGGTCCACCCTGACCCGGAGTGGTAGCACCTTTTAAGGTCCCAGCTATGGGCAAATAGTTAACCCCGAAACTGGGGTAAAAACACTATAAAAGAGCAAGAATAGCTTTTAATAACAGAAATACTATGTAAAAAAATATTACCAGCAATAAATTTTTGAAGAATAAAAAAAACAATACCAGCAATACATTTTTTTAAATATTACCAGCAATACGTTTTTGAAAAAAAAATACCAGCAATACATTTTTGAAAAAAATATTACCAGTATTACTTTTTGAACAAAAAGAAGAAAAAATATTACCAGCAATACATTTAAAAAAAATATTATTACCAGCAATACATTCTTGAAGGAAAATATTACCAGAAAAAAAAATGTCGGCATTAAATAACCCATTGAGGTTGATATGCCGTTAAACAAAGCAAACCAATCATTGGCGAGTAATTTGTTCAGCATTTGCTGCCATAAAGGAAGAATGATATCATACAGAAATTCAGCACAATTTTCACTGTTTCTAAATATTTTTCCTTTCTCTTTATACGTTGCTTAGCTTTTGGATGGCATTTTTGACCATTCCAACACGATTTCTTTTTTCCGTTCTCTGCTATAACATTTGCCTTGATATTTACAATTTCGTACAAGATTGATGATGACATCTCCAACGCGGAACTCACATCCAGGACAGTCCCTTTTGCAGACAAATATATGTTCCATCTTCTTAAAATTTATGGTTAGTCCTTTCTTCTCGCTTTCATTTCCTACATGTTCTATGAGATGATGTTCTGTGTCTGTCACCAGCACTGTTTTACTTTTCATTTATTTTTTTTAAAAATCTTTTCACCCCAAACAAGGCGGGAGTGCCACTAGCACGCAAGGCTTTAAAGAGAGTCAAGAGGTATGAGAGAGGAAAGGATGGAGAGAAGGACGGAGAATTAGATCCAGGCATCTGGAAATGTCGATTGACATTGCATTTGAATAATTGAAGATCATAGCTGTCAGAGAAGAAAGTAAGAGGAAGGGAGTTCCACAGACAGGAAGTTCGAGACATGAATCTATTGGAGTAGAAGAGACGGCTACATTTAGCCGATCCGACAGCGAAAGGGTGGGACGGAGATGCCAACTTAGTAAGACGCTTAAATTCATGCAGATTAGGAACCAACGAAAATAGCTCGTCGGAGCAGTTACCGTGAAAGTATTTGTGGAAAAGACAGCATTTTACCTATAGCCTCAAGTATAAAGACCAACATTCATATATAGTCTGAAGTATAAACAAGATCAATATTTACCTATAGTCTCAAATATAAACAAGACCAATATTTTACCTATGAACTCAATAATCAGCCAGACCAAAGTATACTTATAGAATCAAATACAAATCAGATCAATATTGACCTATAATCTCAAGTATAAACACGATCAATATTTTAACTATAAACGCAATTACGAGCCCAACCAATATTTGCATATAGAATCATGTCTTAAACCCGAGCAATATTTTCCTATGGCCTCAAGTATAAACAAGACCAATATTTCACCTCTAAACACTATTATGAGCCATACCAATGTTTGCCTATATGCTCAAGTATAAACAAAGCCAACATTTTACGTATAAATTCAATTACAAAAATCCAACTAATATTTAATATATCAAGTATAAACATCAGCAATATTTAACCTATAAACTGAAATATGAGCCTAAGCAATATTTACCTACAGACTCAAGTATAAACCCGAGCAATATTTATCTACAGCATCAAGTATAAACAAGACCAATGTTTTGCCTATGAACTCAATTATCTTCCCAACCAATGTTTATATATAGACTCAAGTATAATCCCGACGAACGTTTTCCAACAACCTCAAGTCTAAACAATATCAATTTTTTCCCTATAGACTCAAATATGAGCTCAATCAATGTTTACCTTTAGACTCAAGAATAAACAAGAGCAACATTTACTTATAGACTCATGTATAATCAAGCCCAATATTTCACCTCTAAACCCTATCATAGAGACCAACCAATGTTTGCCTGTTGGTTCAAATATAAACAAGACCAATATATTACGTATAAATTCAATAATGATTCCAAACAATATTTAGCATAGTCAAAAGTATAAACAAAATCAATATTTTACCTATTGTTACGGTTTTTTTTTTTTTTGTTTTCTTGGACCAGCGTTAAAAAAACTGACCTTGTGTCACAACCTGACTCAGTCAGGGGTCAAGTAAATATCTACTTACCAGACGAAACACGTAAAAACAAACCGATTATCCCTTGAAAGATGTTCTCTCTTTATTTACTTAGGTGATCCAGCGACAGATGTTTAAGGCATTATACGTCATCTGGAATCGTATATAATGTTACGGTTTTTTGGGTATATAATACGTATATGACTAGTGAGCGAGTCAGAATGACTTATTTCCCTTTATAGTCGACCAATAGAAGGTTGACCAATCAGAAGCCGCCCAACACTGTATTCGTCGTGTATAAAGGCGGCCATCTTGTTTCCTCTACCGGAAGGACCAAAGGCGACCAGGAGAAGGATGAACTACACTCTGCTGTGATATCCACTGCGAACCTTCACTACGCTTTCCTATTGTCTCCGAAATATTCACTGCCAACCTCTGGTTTCTATACTCGAGGACGACCGTCATGAAAATGTCTAACACCTATGAACTCAATTAACTGTCTGACCAGTGTTTACCTATAGACTCAAGTATAAATCCGACCAACATGTACCAATAGTCTCATGTATAAGCAAGATCAGTATTTTCCCTATATACTCAAATAGGAGACCAATCAATGTCTACTATTTGATTCAAGTATAAACAAAATCAATATTTACTTATAGACTCGAGTATAAACAAGACCAATATTACCTATAGTCTCAAGTATAAACATGTCCAATATTTTACCTAAACTCCCAATTATGAATCCACTTAATGTCTACCTATAGACTCAAGTACAAACTCGATCAATATTTTAGTTATAGTCTCAAATATGAGTCGGACAAATAGAATCATTTATAAACCTGACTAATATTTACCTATAGTCTCAAGTATAAACAAGACCAATATTTTAGCTAAAAGACCTCAATTATGAATCCAGTTAATGTCTACCTATAGACTCAAGTATAAACAAATCTAATATTTTAGTTATAGTCTCAAATATGAGCCGGACAAATAGAATCATTTATAAACCCGACTAATATTTACCTATAGTCTCAAGTATAGACAAGACCAATATTTTACCTAAAAAGAACTCGATGATGAATCCCGTTAATGTCTACCTATAGACTCAAGTACAAACTCGATCAATATTTTAATATGGTTGCATGTACAATTCTGACAGATGTTTAACGACGGATTCAATAATAAACACGAACAAAATTGAATTATATCAGTTAAGAATTGCTTGTTAGAAAGGGTATAACCCAACTAATTATTCCAGTGCTGCTTTTCTGGTAAGGGGCACACACCCATCTCTGAATGACTGGCGCATAATTATCTTCTGAAAAAAATATTTGTTTCAAATCTATGAAGTGAATTCTGAATTTACAAGGAAGGATCTTTTCGTTTTCACTAAGTCAGCGGAAAATCAATTCCCATTGCTTCGATGTCGTCCTGTACCAGGCAAGGATGAAATTAATAAAATAACTTTATGCGCAAAGGAAGAGAGACTCTCACGTGATCCTTCTATTTGATCATGCAAGGTCGTCGGCCATTCAACACAAATTCAATCTTTGGTGGAAATGATTTGTCCAAGCCAGTGTCAAAGAAGGTATGAATTCGATTGGGATTGCATTGATGCCTATATCCTTTGACGCCCTCTCTCTCTCTCTCTCTCTCTCTCTCTCGTCTCTCTCTCTCTCTCTCTCTCTCAATATATATATATATATATATATATATATATATATATATATATATATATGGGGCGGCCATATTATGTTTTTCTATCTGTGTCCTATTTGATGGCGATGCTATGAAAGAACTTACATCAATCATTTCTTTCATACAATCGAAATCATTCTGCATTGCGTTTTATGAGGAAACGTACTTGCAATACGAACTGAAAAGTTGTCGTTTTCTTAAAAGATTTCAGATTTTATGATGGCCAAGATTCTACAGCAAAACATTGGTTGGGCACCATCAAATTTAAATCTAACATCAAATATCTCTGTTATTTTTTCGGTTTTGATATTACAACTAACCAAAATCATTACTAAAATACAATTAAAATCAATTATAATTTTATGAATAATATGGGGAAAATAATAAATGAACATAGTAAAATATATTAAACAAAAATAATAGCAATTACAATGAAAAACCCCGCAAAATAGCAACAATAATTGTAATTGTCGCAGTAAAAACAACTACCCACTTAATAATAAATGCCTAACTATTAATATAATATATAAAGCAACTGCATCAAATAACATTCACACGAAAGAAAATAATTATAAATGAGCAACTGAAACAACTTTTAAGGATAGATTAAATAATAATAAAATGTCATTTAATATAAAAAGATTCCTAAATAACATTTTATCAAAACATATATGGAATCAGACAAAATATATATCAACTGATATTAAAAGTAAAATCCTAAAAAGTACCCCTATATAATATTAATAATAGAAAATGTAGACTGTATTTCGAAGAAAAAATTTCTAAAATAAATTTCATTAAATAAATTAAATTTTTAAACAACAGAAACGAACTAATGGGAAGATGCAGACATTTTAATAAATATTTACTTTCAATTTGCATACTAATATAAGATAATATTACTATATAATAGAACAGAAAATAATATAAATTAAATAATAACATAAGTTACTAAATACAATGCAATATAGATAAAGATATACATATAAACAAAATTGGAAATGAAAATTAAAGTTACAAAATATAAAATTGAAAAACAAGTACGTATATGAAGTAGCAATGTGAGCACATATAAAAACATAACATGCGCACGTCCATAACGGAGTAAAAAAAAGCGGATATTCATTTCAATTTGAAACATTCTTTTGCATACATCTTACTTATTATAAAACGCATATTGTGTGTGTGTGTGTGTGTCTGTACGTTTATATATTGGATCGGATTTCCTACATTTTTCAACCGATTTCAACAAAACTTCACGGGACTGCATAAGATTACCTTACGGTGGTTCTGACAGTGCCAAAAATTGGAAAAACACAATTGTTTTTGCACGAAATCAATTTGAAAACACGATAAATCACGATTCTATCACCAGAATGAAAGGGGAACAACTCATATCGAGTTATACTTATTATAAAACCCAGGTTGTTTGTTTGTGTGTGTGCGTGTGTGTGTGTGTGTGTGTGTGTGTGTGTGTGTGTGTGTGTGTGTGTGTGTTTGTGTGTGTGTGTGCTCGTTTATATATGGGATCAGATTTCCTACATTTTCAACCGATTTCAACAAAACTTCACTTTTTTTGGCAGGCTGTGTTTCTTATTGTCTTGCACACTTTTTTCTTTATTTTTACATTCAGAATGCTTTAAAATTCCATTTACAAGACAATTGTTTATAATAAAATTCTATTCAATCGGTAGACTCATAACGACTGAAAACAATGTTTTTGTTTGAGTTTGGGTTTGACCAATTCGTAAAAAAAAAAAAAAAAAAAATAATTAAGACATGCGTGTCCGTCAACCTTAAACAATAATCTTTGTTAATTTTATTTTCAGTCTTTTATGATGGTCGATACTTGATCTATCTCTTACTGTTACATCCCCCAAGCAACGCCGGGCTCTACTGCTAGTATAATATAAAAGGCTCAAACACTAGTATTCCTCGGTTATAATTTATTACACTGGAATCGTAATCACGATCCAATTCATCAGTCCTACAAATTGAGAATGAAATTTGAAAATATAACTCTGGGTATAAAAAAACGAAATTTGACTGAGAGCGTATGCTTGGGAGTGGGAAACAAAGGTGAGAGGGAAATGTATGAAAGCTCTAGAGAGAGGGTGTAATGGAAGAAAGAAGAACAGGAAGGCCTAAAGGTGAAGGTAGGGGATTAAAATTAAACTGAGAAAAGTTTTAAAGAGAGGAGTTAAGTAATGGTTTAAATACAGATAAATATCAATGATTTTCAGATGCACAAACCACTACTGATTCGCTGACCTAAATTAGACCAACATTGACCACCAATATTATCTATCTATCTATCTATCTATCTATCTATCTATCTCTCTCTCTCTCTCTCTATATATATATATATATATATATATATATATGTGTGTGTGTGTGTGTGTGTGTGTTTCGAACAATAAAAAATATTGAAAAATTAAAAAAATACAATTTTCAGACACACTGGATAGTATATATAATATTTTTTTTTTTTTTTACTATTTCAATTAGGTTCTTCGACTAGTTTTGGCCATATATATATATATATATATATATATATATATATATATATATTTCGACGTATGAGGTTCAAGCAGGTTAGTTCCAGTGAACCGACAGCCCAACACCAGCACATGAGATTTGATTATAATGGTGAAGGTTTCATGCAGAATCATCCACACTTTTTGAAGGGCCAAATACAGAGACCTGGTGCACTACGTGCCACAAGGATCCCCAAACGACCCTCCGCAGGTTTTGAATTCAGAGTTGTCCTTCTCCTAGACCAGTTGACATCCAAGGCTATAGAAGCCAGTCTCGCCTGCTATTTACCGATAGCTGGAGGGAGGGGAAGAGGATTCATACCTTAACCAAGGGTATTAGCACGGAAATGAATGTAATAGATTCGAGTGGAATTCGAACTCGGCTCCCCGATTCCTCAATCCAAGCCACTATACATGCCTCATAAAAAAGTTAATTCTCTGTTTTATGTATGATGAACTCTCCTGCCTAAGTAGAAGTTTTACAAGACGGGAGAGTCCATCATACTTAAATAGGGTGTTACTTTTCAATCTCACTCTCTCTCTCTCTCTCTCTCTCTCGCTCTCTCTCTCGCTCTCCCTATATATATATATATATATATATATATATATATATATATATATATATGTTTGATTGATGTGAGTTTGTGACCCTGGGTTTCACGCTTTTGCGATCGTCAGGCAAACTGATTAATTTTTTAAAAATTTTGGGTTTATGTAGATTGCGTGTATTGGTGTTATGGGAGTGGGGGGAAATGTCGTCGTGATGTCATCGTGCAAACGCAAACATAGATGCATGTCCGTACACCCGATGAGGTACGCAGACACACATACACACTCGCTCGTCCGCCGGGGCTCATACAGATATAAACATATGTGGACAGTATGGGATTTGACATATGTATATATATGGGTAGTGTTGTGTCTATACATACGCGTTTGTATGTTGAAATTCAAAGATCGGAAGTGTAGCGAAAATTTCTCGTGAATGTCTCGTGAATGTATACATGTCAGCAATCAGAGCATTTTTCTATTTTTTCGCTGAATAATATTTCTTCAGATGCATGTATATACGTGGGGTGGGGTCTGTGTAAAATCATGATAGGTAAAAATTGCTATTATTTTTATTTTTAACTTTAAAATTTTTAAATGTTTATTTGTTATTATTTTAAAGCTGTTTTTTCACACACACGAACGTCAAAACACATATATATATATATAATATATATATATATATATATATATATATATATATATATATATATCTTGAGGCCTGGATTGAGTTTAGGCAGACAAGACAGTGCCTTCATTATGGAGCATGTTCATACCTTTCTCTAGGGTATTGGCACGTAAGTGAATGCAATGGATCTGACTGGAATTTGAACTCGGCTCTTCAATTTCTCAATCCGAGCCGCTATCCATTAAAATAAGAATTGTTATAAAACTGAATTAGAATATTATTCTATGTTTAAAACCATTTTTTTTTAAATAATTGTAGGAAACGCTGGTCGTAATGAAATTCGAAGAGGTACAATTTATAGAGTTTGATTACCAAACAATGGTTGCGTACTATGCGTGAATAGAAGCATTTTCCCACAATTATACATGGGAAATTATGGTCCTTCCCGTCCAGTGTATTACTGATTCTGTGAGCAACAGCAATTAGGATATCAGCAGTAGACCGAGTCGACCTAAATCCGTGTTTGTTGCTCAAGAGGTTTCCCCTATTGATGTGATCAACAGCTTCTTGTTGATTCAAACTTCAAAGGGTTTGCTTATAACACAGAGGCGGGCGTATACTTGACATCTTCCACAGACAATGAGAAAGTGAGCAGCGACGGGGTTTTAGAGAGAAAAGAAAACAAAGGATATTTATACATAACTATACAGAAAGAGTTGAAATTTCTGGGGGAAATAATGAGGAAGGAGGGTTTGGAAAATCTGAAACTCACAGGAGAGAGATCGAGGGCAAGAGAGTTAGAGGAAAAAATGTATAACAGACTTAATGAGCTTGGAAAAGGGTTTAGGAGAGATAACAAGAAGACAGTTATTAAGATCTACAAATGACGCCTACGTCCTAAGGGGGCCAGACACATGCAAAAAGAAGTTAGATGTAACCACGACTTCTATTGCAGAACTCCCTTCCGAATCCATACTTCCCTGATAACTACAAACTTCAAAAATTTAAATGCATCACCATTTTCTGTACTTGAAACCTGATCCTTTATTGTCCTTTCCCAATAAAGTCTTCTCATTCTCTTTCATTCCCTATAGCCCCCTGTGTTTTAGTGGCATTATATATATATATATATATATATATATATATATATATATATATATACAGAGAGAGAGAGGAAATATATAAATTGCACATACGTATATCTTATATATATATATATATATATATATATACACACACACACACACACACACATATATATATATATATATATATATATATATATATATTACGATAAACGTGCAATCAATTTACAAATTCATGAATTATTCACACAAAAACAAAAGCAAAGGTTAATGATTTAATTGGCGAGAAATCCATCATCGCAAACAATTCAAATAATATACAAAAACCTCCGAATCCGTTAAAACAGAAAGTTTATCGTAATTTAAATAACTGATCCAAGTGCGACTTTTGGATAATAAGTGCGACATTACTGTAATTATTGAACAATATAGTTCATGCCACTTTGACAGAAAATTTACCAGTAAAAAATTCGTTCATCACCATATTTATATGAACGCACAACGTTTAAAAATTTAAAATCAAACTCAGCGTTGCTACTTCGCGCTCCAAAAACAATAACTCATTTCAATAGCATTTTCGGATACAACAATACATATATTTTCGTTGTCCTCTTATTACTAAGAGAAAAAAATTTGTGAAGAACAACATCTATTCTATAACTGAAGATGTCTGTAGGAACAGACGAAATATTGTAGTAAAAATAAGAACTAATACGGCAGAAATTTATGGAAACAAGGATCAATTCATTCATAACGGATTCGGAGGTTTTTGTATATTATTTGAATTGTTTGCGATGATGGATTTAAGCCAATTAAATCATTAACCTTTTGCTTTGTTTTTTGTTGAATATTTCATGAATATATATATATATATATATATATATATATATATATATACACACACATATATATATATATACAGTATTTCCATGGTTTCGAACGTAATAACATTGGAATCGTAATCACGATACAAATCATCAAACCTATAAATTAATTTGTAGGTCTGATGATTTGGAAATGATTACGATTCCAATGTAATAAATTTATAACCATGGGTTATTAATATTTGAGCCTTTTATATTATATTCTTACTCTGTCCTTTACATTGAGTTCTACAATGGATTCTAGCCTCTTGGGGAATTTATATATATATATATATATATATATATATATATATATTATTATTAGTTAAAAAAAAGGTTCAGAGTGCTCGACCTTAATTCAGGAGCCAATATATGTGAAAAATATATAGAAAATAGGAAAGAACTTGTTAGGTAAATAATCCAAAGTTCTTTAATATTTTTTGTTATTTTTAAAAATAGTGTTCGATACAAATAGTAAAGAACTTTGGCTTTATTTACCTAACGAGTTCTTTCCTATTTTCTATATATTTTTTAATATATATATATATATATATATATATATATATATATATATATATATATGTATGTGTGTGTGTGTGTGTGTGTGTGTGTGTGTGTATGTGTGTGTGTGTGTGTAAAAATATATAGAAAATAGGAAAGAACTCGTTAGGTAAATAATCCAAAAGTTCTTTTAGTAATTTTTTATTATTTTTTAAAATAGTTGCTCGATACAAAAGTAGAGCATAAATATAATTATTTATTTAAATATATATATATATATATATATATATATATATATATATATATATATATATATATACGTATATGCAATTTATATATACAATCCAAAAATACTTTTACAAACTTTCCTGACACCAAAACAAGGTCAAAAGTCCATATAAACAATTATCCAAAAAACCATCGCTGTACCTCAACACAGCAACTCACAACAAATGTTCAAAATATTTACCACTTGCTTTCAGCATGACCCGTTGATGAAGCGTCTCGGAATTATTAATGTCCGCTTCATAAAACAATTGTTTTAGATGCCCCCCCCCAGGATCGAGGGCTGGTAAACCTGCATGCCATGGGACAGGTCCTCCACTATCTATCCATCTTTCATGGACTTTATACGGACATTTTTCTTTGTTTTGGTGTAAGGAACCCGCTTCCAATGTTTGTGAAAATAGTTTTGATACACCCTGTATATCTACAGACACAAACGCATATAAGTATAGGGCGTTCCAATAACTTGGACCGATTTTAAATATGAATTAAGTTTAAACGTCTAATGATTGTTTTTTTTTTTCTTTTTCTTTCAGATTTAACAACTTAAGTCTTCGGCAATTTCAACCATGGAAAGATTAACAATCAAACAACGTGTTAAAGTTATCAAAGCCTATTACGAAAATGGACGTTCAAATTTATAAATATACGTCCCAATGATTCGGCTAGCAAAAAAATGCACACCAAACAGTCACCTTTTGTGGATGCAGTGACTTTTCAACAATCTTTCTTGTATTTTCATTAGCCCAAATGTGACAATTCTGCTTATTAACGAATCCACCAAGATGAAAATGGGCTTCATCACTAAAGAGGATTTTTTTGCGAAAAATCTTCATCGGCTTGTCTTTGCTTGTGCACCCAATTGATGTGCTCGAAAGGGTCAGCAGGTTTCATTTCTTGTGTCAATTGAATTTTTGTAAGCGTGTAGAGATAAATATTTTGTTAAAATTCGATGTAATTTTTTTGTGGAGAGGTTCAACTCCAGCGCGCGATGACGAATAGTGGTGTCTGGATTTTCGACCACATTCTCGTGCACTGCAGGAATGTTTTCAGCTGAACAGCGTAAACGAGTAGGCAATTGAGTTTTCACGCCCCCGATCCAGTTTGTTTCCTTCTTTCTTTCTTCTTAGATTCATTTCTGTTTTTTCTCGTTTTTCTTTCTGTATTTATTCATTTATTTATTTGCTATTTTGCGGATTTCTTTTTATTTGTTTCGTTCTCGTTTTTCTTTATTATTTTCTTCATTACAATCTTAGTTTTTTCTTTTATGCTTTCTATTCTTCGTTCCTTCACCCACTTCCATTCATACATTCATTTTCTTTAACCTTTTTTTTCTTACCTTCATTCTTTCTTTCTTTCTTTCTTTCTTTCTTTCCTTTGGTGAATCAATGTTCATCTAAATATTTTTCTTTCTTTTCGTCTGATGAATTAACGTTCATCTAAATATTTCTTTCTTTTCTTTTCTTTCTTTCTTTTTCTTTCTTTCTTTCTTTTCTTGCCTTTGGTGAATCAATGTTCATCTAAATATTTTTCTTTCTTTTCGTCTGGTGAATCAGCGTTCATCTAAATATTTCTTTCTTTCTTTCTTTCTTTCTTTCTTTTTTTCTTTCTTTCTTGCCTTTGGTGAATCAATGTTCATCTAAATATTTTTTCTTTCTTTCGTTTGGTAAATCAATCGTTCATCTAAATATTTCTTTCTTTCTTTCTTTTTCTTTCTTTCTTTCTTTCTTTTTTCTTTCTTTCTTTCTTTTCTTACCTTTGGTGAATCAATGTTCATCTAAATATTTTTTCTTTCTTTCGTTTGGTAAATCAGCGTTCATCTAAATATTTCTTTTTTTTTCTTTCTTTCTTTCTTTCTTTTCTTTCTTTCTTTCTTGCCTTTGGTGAATCAATGTTCATCTAAATATTTTTCTTTTCATTCTTTCGTTTGGTAAATCAGCGTTCATCTAAATATTTCTTTTCTTTTTTTTCTTTCTTTCTTTCTTTCTTTCTTTCTTTCTTTCTTTTAATAT
Organism: Acanthosepion pharaonis; assembly: GCA_903632075.3. Taxonomy (NCBI): domain Eukaryota; kingdom Metazoa; phylum Mollusca; class Cephalopoda; order Sepiida; family Sepiidae; genus Acanthosepion; species Acanthosepion pharaonis. The sequence goes on along the minus strand of CAHIKZ030000131.1, from coordinate 24,332 downwards.
CACTCCAACCCTTTCTTTTGATACTTTTCTTTTCTTTTCTTTCTTTATATCACTCCAACCCTTCTTTATTTCTTTCTTTCTTTCTTTCTTTCTTTCTTTCTTTCTTTCTTTCTTACCTTTAGTGAATCAATGTTCATCTAAATATTTTTCTTTCTTTCGTTTGGTAAATCAGCGTTTATCTAAATATTTCTTTCTTTCTTTCTTTCTTTCTTTCTTTCTTGCCTTTGGTGAATCAATGTTCATCTAAATATTTTTCTTTCTTTCGTCTGATTAATCAATGTTCATCTAAATATTTCTTTCTTTCTTTCTTTCTTTCTTATCACATTCATCAGGTTTTTCACTCAATCGTCATTTTCCCTTATTTTCTTTCTTTCTTCCACTCGTTTTATCTTTCTTTCATTCTTTCTTTCATTCTTCGTAGATTCGTTTTATCTTTCTTTCTTTCTTGGATTTATTTTATTTTACTTCCTTTGTAGATTCGTTTTATATTTCTTTTTTTTCATTCTTCTTAGATTCGTCATAATTTTCTTTCTTCGTAGATTTAAAACTTTTTTCTGCCTTTCTTTCTTCCTAGATTCATTTCATCTTTCTTTTTTCTTTCTTTCTTTCTTCTTAGATTTGTTTTATCATTCTTTCTTTCTTGATTCGTTTTATCTTACTTTCGTTTTTCTTTCTTTCTTTCTTCATAATTTCGTTTTATCTTTGTTGCTTTCTTTCTTTGTTGATACGTCTTATCTTTCTTCGTAGATTCCTTTTATCTTTCATTCCTTCTTTCTTGCTTCGTAGATTCCTTTTACCGTACTTTCTTCGCAGATACCTTTCATCTTTTTTTCTTTCTTTCTTTCTTTCTTTCTTTCTTTCTTCGTAGATTCCTTTTATCTTTCATTCTTTCTTCATAGATTCGATATATCTCTCTTTTTTTTAATTCGTTTTGACTCTCTTTCTCCATAGATTCGTTTAATCTTTATTTCTTTCTTCCTAAATTCGTTTGATCTTTCTTTCTTTCTTTCTTTTTTTCTTTTTTCGTAGATTCATTTTATCTTATTATCTTCCTTAATTCCTTTTATCTTTTTTCTTCATAGATTCGTTTTATATTTCCCTTTTTTTTTCATTCTTCTTAGATTCGTTATAATTTTCTTTCTTCGTAGATTTAAAACTTTTTTCTGCCTTTCTTTCTTACTAGATTCGTTTGATCTTTCTTTTCTTTCTTCTTTCGTAGCTTCATTTTATCTGACTTTCTTCGTTTTATCTTTCTTTCTTCTTCTCTTTCATCGTAGATTCGTTTATCTGTCTGTCTTTCTTTCTTCTTAGATCTGTTTCTTCTTTCTTTCTTTCTTTCTTTCTTCTTAGATTAGTCTTATCTTTGTTTCTTTCATTTTTTCTTAGATTCGTTTTATATTTCTTTCTTCGTAGATTCATGTCATCTTTCTTTTTTCTTTCTTTCTTCTTAGATTCGTTTTATCATTCTTTCTTCCTTTATTCGTTTTATCTTACTTTCTTTATGGATTTGTTTTCTCTTTCTTTTTTCGTTTGTTTGTTTGTTTCTTTCTTTCTTTCTTAATAGATTCTTTTTATGTTTCTTTCTTTCTTTCTTCATAGATTCTTTTTATATTTCTTTCTTAGTAGATTCGTTTAATCTTTCTTTATTTTGATTCTTCTTACTTTCGTTTTATTTTTCTTTCTTCCTAGATTTTTTTTTATTCATTCATTTTTGCTTTTTTTGTCCCTTTTCATTGTTTCATTTTTCTTTCTTTTATTTTTTTATTTTTGCTTTGTGCTTTTTAAAATTTTCTCTTTCATTCCGTTGACATTTCACTCGTATAAATTTCTTTCATTTATTTATTTATTTCGTTTATTTATTTATTTATTTTTCTGTCTTTTATTTATTTTTTCTTTCTTTTTGTTTTTTGTTTTTTGTTTTTTGTTTTTTTATCGATTTATTATTTATTTTTCTTTTTTATTTATTTCTTTTTTATTTTTCTTTCTTTTTTCTTTTTGTTTATTTTTCTTTCTTTTTTCATTATTTATTTATTTTTCTTTCTTTTTTCGTTATTTATTCATTTATTTTTCTTTCTTTTTTCGTTCTTTCTTTTTTTCTTTCGTTTTTAATTTTTCTTTTATGCTTTTTAAGCAATTCACTTTCATTCATCGTCTCTTTGCTTTTATAATTTCGTTTCTTTCCTTCATTCTTTCTTTCTTTTCTTTCTTCCCTTTTTTTTCTTTCTTTTTCATTTCTTTCTTTCTCACCGTCTCAATGTTAGCCATACATTTTCTTTCTTTAACATATTTAATATTTTTGGGGGTTTTTTTTTCTATTATTTTTTACTTTTGTATTTTTTAAACGTTTCACTTTCATTCCTCTGTAGTTTTATTTTTATAACTTTCTATCTCTCATCTTTTTCTTTTTTTTTTTCTTTATTTATTTCAGCCATTTTTTTTCTTAGCTTCTCACCGATAGACATTTTATTTCCTTTCTTCCGACAGTTCGTTCTTTCTTTCTTTAACTCTACTTTTCCTCCAATTTTTTTCAATTTTTTCGTACATTTTCTTCACCATATTTTATTTTCCTTCTTTTTTCCTTTTTTTTTTCGTCTTTTTTTTCACTTCTTATCCTCTTCCATTTTTTTTTTCACCCAAACTGTTCCATCTTTACCGCACGACGTCCTGATCGATCCTAACTATTTCCCCGTGTGTACAAAACAGTGCAAAGTTTCACATCGGTTAAACGAGCCAGATGTTAGCTTGTTGAATGGCCGTGAACGAAGCAACACACCCTGAACTTTAGTTCAAGGCTTCAATTAAGTTCATTTGAGCGACCTAATCACGGTGGATATTCCTTAAGGAAGTTTTTTTTCAAAAGACCAGAAATCTGTAGTTGCTTTTAAAAAGGAAATCGTTTTCTTTTTTTAATTTTTTTTTTTTTTCATTAGTTAGTTTTACTTAGGAGTGTGTCTTTACGGAGAGCCACAGTGATTTAATGCCAATATTTGGGATCCTTTTAAATGCATCCATAGCGCGGGTAATATAATAAAAATTACAACAAAAGATTTCCAGCTACGCTTACGGCTATATCACGTTGAAACCCCGATTCTCGTATGATCACCGAAGTTAAGCAAAGTGAATGAAAAATGCCTAACCGATTACCTAGATGGGTAACCACATGGGTATATCAGGTGCTATAACCCTGGAAGCGTATAAAATAAAAATAATAGTTTTTTTACGGAAAGTAAGAACCTACGTACATCAAATTGTATTTTAGCTAAGTGGTGGTAGAAGAATTATCGTTGAACCTTTAAAAGGTAAGCTTAAATATTAATGCAATACTTAAATGCAGCGGCCAATTTTTAGTTTTTCTGTTGTTTACTGTTGCCTACAGCATATACTGCTCTCTGCCTATTTTGATGAAGGCCCTATCAAAAGCCCTCCGCGGGAGCTAGATTAAATGTTGCTAGATAGAGCGGCTTTTAAGCTAGTTAATAATAAATAACTACGAAGAAATGTTAACAGGGATCATCATAAACTAGCCACAAGTAACCGTATTCGGATACACAGATATTTCTACTCAGTAGGCTCTAGAATAATTAGAAAAGACCAACCCAATAACCGTGAGTATAAAACAATAGACCTTCTCCCCATAATACACCACAGACCGGCCTGCAGATTGCGTTTAAACATGAAGCAGAATAAATGTCACCTCCTTGGTGTTGACCTTGATCTCTGGAAGGACTCGAACCTCCACTCCCCTCAGCCAGAGGAAACACCGTCTGATCTGGCGTACATTGCCAGATGTAAAAACATACCTGAAATCAAGGCAATTCCACACATACACATGCGGGCGCGTGCTAGCGCACACGCACAAAAAACACGCAAGCAAGCAAGCAAGCAAACAAACAAATAAACAAACAAACACACACATATATATATATATATATGATTAATAGGAAACAAGAATAAAAACTATATCTTTTCTTTTTCTAGCTGTAGTGTTCAAAACAATTTTATTCATTTTGTCTCTTTTGCTACAGATACACTTTTTACAATCTAAGAATATTTGCTTGGGAACACACACACACACATACTTATATACGCACATACACACGCATAAACACACACACACACACATATATATATATATATATATATATATATATATATATATATATATATATATATATATACAGTGGGTAGCAATAGTAATTAACACATTGGTTTTTTATCTTACATATCTCAAAAATAACAGATCAATTTCAAGGAATAGCTGTAGTGTCTCAAAGCTTTTATCTAATAGCCAGTTGAGTGTCGTGCAGTGCTGTCATTGGTCGACATATCACATCATATCAATATGGGTAGGAATCATGACGACACGTCTCTTCTAGCATAATATAATATAATTATGTTATTTTTTGAGATATGTCAGAAAAACCAATGTGTTAAATACTTTTGCTAACCACTGTATATATATATATATATATATATATATATATATATATATATATATATATGTATGTATGTATGTATGTATGTATGTATATCCTAAACTACAAATATATATATTTCTCCCGCAAGCTTCTATATAACAGATGCGAAAAAATATCCGAAATGTAAGAAATATCCGACCTTTCGTCTCTTATGAGTCATCTTCAGAGGTGTGACAAAGTAGAATGAAAGAAAATAAAAACTTTCAATTAGCGCATTTTTTCTTGAATGCATAGAGGAAAAAAAGTGAATAATACATAAATTACGCCAAAACTAAAATAGATTAAATTACATTGTAAAGATATTACTTATATGATAAAAAAAAACACTGTAAAAGATCAAAAATTTAAAGCTTCATCATTTACCCACGTTCCATTATTAGTAATTAAGTGACGTCTCTTAGCACCCGCCATAATTCCTCCAGACGTCTCACATAGATGGCTAAACATTTGTAAGGATTTCTTCAATTTAAAAATTTTGAAAAAACAACATTTTTACTTTCGATTATAAATACTAATTGCAAAATAATAACCTTACACTTCCTTTCATAAAATCCACCAGAGGACGAAACGCGTTAGACAAGTTTTCCTTTTCCGTTTATTCATATTTTCCTTTTTAAGCTATATTTTAGTTATATCTGAAATTTTATACACACTCACGCACACAGACACACACACAGACACACATATATAACACACACACACACAAATATATATATATATATATGTATGAGGAAATGTAAGACAAACGGTCGAAACTCCTAAATGTAGCCGTCTCTTCTACTCCAATAGCTTCCATATCTCGCACCTCTCGCCTGTGGAACTCCCTTCCCTATTCCAGTTTCCCTGATAGCTATAATCTCCAGCTATTCAAATGTAATGTCAATCGACATCTCCAGTTACCTTGCTCTATCCACTATCCTTCTCCTCATCTTTTCCTCTATCACTCCTATCTGATCTTGCTCCAAATTTTCTGAAACCCCTTGCGTCCTAGTGACTTTTTCGCCTTGCTTGGAGTGAAACGCTTAAAAATAAATAAATGTGAACAAACTACGGAGATTGATTGCGTATAAGAAGAAAGATTATGAAGAATTAATGTGTCGAATAAAAATGAAATAATTTTATTCTAAATTCTTATAACATTTACGTACATAGTACGCTGAAGGTAAAAATCCGAAGTCCGCTAAACTCTCCGTAGGTGGCAGCCACCAAAGGCGCCTTTAGGCTCGTCTATAATAAATTTGCGACCTTGCTCTTACAACATTTCATCATTTCAGGGATATTTTATAATAGCATAGTGTGGGATGCCTTGTGCCAAAAGTGATGGAAAGAAAAATACATAGATTCTAGATGAATTCGGATTATAAAAGGAGCACTAAAATTTCCAGCAATACTGTGTCATGCGCATTTGTCGTTGTACGAACAAAACAGATTTAGTCTAATGATGCCCTGAAGGACGAAACACATCACAAGTAAGCTTTTTCCACTTTTTTCAAATTTTTTTCAAATTTAATAGTTCTTCTTGATATATATATATATATATATATATATATATATATATATATAATTATGTGATTTGAAAAACATGATTCCGTCGCTACATAATGTAGCATTGAATCGTATCTTTTAAATAAATAATTATATTTAGGCTCTACTTTTCTATCGAGCACTGTTTTTAAAAAAGGAATAACAAAAAAATACTAAAGAAGTTTGGATTATTTACCTAACGAGTTCTTCCCTTTTTTTCTATATATTTGAAACCCTACTCACACACACACACACACACACAATATTACTGTTATATATATATATATATATATATATATATATATATATATATATATATATATATATATATAACCTGATAGCCATTTTGTTTAAAAATATTAGTTTTTCTTCGCTACATAGAGTTCTCATGTTTCAAAACGAGAGCCGAAACCATCCAAATAATTATTAAAAATTAAGTTAATTATTTGTTTTTTGAAAACATGAGAACTCTTATGTAAAGAAGGAATCATATTTTAAACAAAAAAATATTATTATAATAAAGCTATTCTACTTCTGTATGGAGCACTGTCTTCTTAAAATTAAAAACAAAAATACTAAGGAACTCCGGATTATGCACCCAACGTGTTCTTTTCTATATTTTCTGCATAACATTTCACATATATATATATATATATATATATATTACACTATATTATTGAACTATATACTTAGTTCATGGCATAAAAACTGAATACACTTGTAAAAAATAGAATACGTGGATTTAACACATCACAAGAAATATTTAAATAAAATTCTCACTTAAATTTTTAAAAACTTAGCGTTGCGTCTTTGCACGTTCCGAGATCTTTTTACAACCGTCAATATTAGTACATATTCAAAAACATCTTTCGGTCGACATACAAGTATATCGTCTTCTAAGTTTTTGATTTTATAAGGAAAAACACATGCCTGATGATGAATAGAGGACTATTCTATAAGTACTAGCATTTTAACATCAAATAAAATTGAAAAATTACAGACAACAAGTTTATCGACGAGGATCAACTCGCACTATGAATGAACAGTATTTTAATGCAAAATTATGTTTTCTAGCGATGGATGTCGCCAATAATCGCATTAATACTTGCTGATTGATTCTATGTGTGATTATTTCTTTAATATATATATATATATATATATATATATATATATATATATATATATATATTTTTTTTTTGCAATTGAATTAAGAAACCTTTAGTTAATGACCATTTTCACATACGAATTTTAATTTTCAAATTCACAGAATATTTCAAACTGTTTATGGTATCAGTTTATAGTGGGATACTGGTTAGTTGGAGAATGAAACATAGAAAGGCTGTCTTAGGGGACTTAGAGGGAGATATAAAGAAAAGGCACCATTACTGGAATTATATTACGGAAGTAGGAGAGCCTGAGTATGGGAGAGGGGGGACCGATGAGCTGACCAACGCCCTAATGGTTACACAGCCAAAGTTTGATTCGACGGGAATCCACGGAAATTAACGAAACGTGAAAAAACAATCAAGAGATAACTTTAGAGCTCTTTTGTGAGTCAATTCTAACATATTTTAAAGTTTATGTTGAGTTAATAAGACTCGCCGGGATTATAAGAACTGTGGATTACTATTCATATATATATATATATATATATATATATATATATTTTTAAAATAGTTGATTTAAAATATGTTTTTTCATACACAGTTCTAACCATGTTTCAAAGCGAATTTTGGAGTAACTTTCCAAAGTTACTCCAATTCGCTTGAAGAAAATGGAACTAATGTCTTTAATTTAATTACAAAATTAAATTCGGCTTTTTAGCTTCCATTTTGAAACATGGTTAGAACTGTGTAGCGGAAAAACCATATTTTAAATTAATTAATTTATAATATTAATGCTCTGTAAATTTACATTGAGCACTTTTAGTAAAAATAAAAATATCTATAAGAACACTGATTATATATCTTACTGTTGTTTCTTTTATTTTTTTATATATATATATATATGTATATATATATATATATATATATATATATATATATATATATATATGTATGTATAGTTTTAAGGTGTGCTATATTTATGGAATAAAATGCTCAATATCAGGGATAGAGCGTATGTAAATATAAAAGTGAACATTGAAGTCAACACTCAGAGGTGACAGACTATTTCATGCAATCATCGGGCCGATATTTAACATCCCCCGACGAGGAATGTATGTGGCACGAGGCCGAGTTTAACGTTGGTTTCTCCGAGTCCGTAGACTCGGCCAAAAATAATCCCTTAGAACCCGCAAAAGTGGGTTCGGGATCTGTCTACCTTCCCGGACCGGACGAAACTTTGCCGTTCGACGAAGCTTCGTCCGGGTTCCTCTCTACCAAAGTAGAGAGTTCGACAGACGTCGCACACAGTCACAGACTGCGTGTCGACTGCCTCAACGCAATCGTCAGGCCACATGTGTTGTTTTTTTTTTCTCAACCATTTATATATATATGGGTCAGCGGTGTATTGTAGGTAGTTCATTCTAACGTTTATTTTGGCAAGAGTGGCTTTTTTATTTATTTATTTGGATTGATTTATTTTGCCTGTTTTTATTTATTTTATATATTTATTTATTCTTTTCGGTTTTCGATGTTTTAGTAACGTAGTAAAAATTCTTTTGATATTTAAGTTTTGATGATTTATTTAATAGTTTGTTTTGGTCTGAGAAGGTAATTAAAGCTATTTTTGTCCAATATATATATATATATATATATATATATATATATATATATATATATATATATATATATATATATATATAAAGAGAGAGAGAGAGAGAGAGAGAGAGCATGTATGTATGTATATATATATATATATATATTAACCTATTTCAAAATATGCTTTCAATTCCACACAGGAATTACCATGTTCCAAAAACAGAAACTAAAAACTTCAAATTCAATTATATAATTAAATCAAAAGCTTTAGTTCTGTTTCATTTTCAAGCGAATTTTGGAATAACTTAATTATTATTTATAAAAAAATTACAACATAAGTATGTTATAAAATCACTACAAAAATAGCCATTTTGTTTCAACACACTCGGTGTCTTATCAAGTGATGATGTTGAAGACCTTGTTGTAAGAGGGTAGGTGTTTGATAACTGAAAAAAAATGGAAGAGGGTAGGTGTTTGATAACTGAAAAAAAGATCTTCAACATCATCACTTGATAAGACACCGAGTGTGTTGAAACAAAATGGCTATTTTTGTAGTGATTTTATAACATACTTATGTTATAATTTTTTTATAAATAATAAGTATATCTGTTCACTTTTGTATTGAGCACTCTTTTTAAGAATAGTAATTGTTGGTTATTGGAATTCATTCCGTATATACCAATTATATACTTGATATATATATATATATATATATATATATATATATATATATATATATATATATCGTTATCTTGTATCGTCGACATGGAAAAACACCAAACTATTAAAGAATATAAAAATCAACTCATTGCCAACTCATTTAGAAACCCAAAAATTCTTGCTGAAATGAATTGATAAAAAATCAGCCCACGATGTACACACAAATACATAGAACATCCTATTAATTTTCCCAACATACGAATGCGGCTTCCTAAAAGCATCTGCCGTAGAACTAGAAGCTCACCACTAAAAACGCGCGAACTGCTGGAGTGCAACTCCAGAAAAAGTGCGTTGTACAAAGCCGGAAATGACTCAACTACACCAAACTATGGAACAAATGCGTGACAATCAAAACAACAAACGGAGACAAAAACTCAACAACGTATGCAGCAACAGCAAGTGGAAATATATCGGAAAGCCTAATCTAATAGAAAATCTATCGGATATAAAACTTTCCAATACAGAATGAGAAGGCCTCAGCTTTGCCACTGGAATCCGCTATAGAGACACAGTAGACACTATAATAAAAAAAATCACATGATAAACAACTCCGAATTCAGCAAAGGTTTTAGTCAAGGTATACTCCCTGATACTATAGAAACCAACAACGAAAATATATTACCACTGAGACACCTAAATGCTCTAAGGAACCTAACGAAAAGTAAGGAAATGTACATCATTCTCTCTGACAAGGGAAGGGGATTCTGACTATGAACAAGTATTTACTCAACATCCACCCCAAGAAAGTCAGGTTTTGACAAAAGGTCGGTTTAATATGGGGAACCCGAGCGCGTACACCCGGACTGTTAGAATTTTTCGGTACCCTGGTGTACTAGTGAGCCAGCCAAAAAAAAGCTGACTCATTTTATAGTCCACCAATAGAAGGGTTAACCAATCAGAGGCTCAAAATATTCAATGCGACGTGTATAAAAGCGGCCATGTTTTTTCCCGAATATGTACTGCCAGCCTTTGATAGCCCGGACGAGGCTTAGTTGCGTCTCTGTCTTTGACAATTTTTGTTCCTAGTCCGTGTTGACCATGTTCAAGCTCGGGCAGAGTCTCGTTCGAAAAGGTTGACTGCTCCTGAACCAGTTTATACGCGTTCGAATAGGGAATATTTTTGGTCGAGCCTATGGGCTCGGAGATCCCACGTTAATCCCGGCCTTGTGCCACATGTAGCCCTCGTGGTGGTGGGGGCTAAATATTCACTGCCAGCCTTTGCTATCGAAGACTGAAGAATTACGGAACAGCTGCTGCTGGTGGTATTGGCGATATAGTCAGATTCAGTAGAGTGTCTGACTCGTGTGTGTTAATCTTTAACGTTGTTTCATTGAACAGATTACGTACTGCGCTGTATTCTATATTCATAGACTATGGCGAACATGGTCAACACGGACTAGGAACAAAAATTGCCCGCAGCCCCCTAACCATCGGTTGCGCTGGCCGAGGCGCGAGCACTGATCCCTCTCTCTCTGGTGCAATGATAAGGCGCGGCTTCGAGCATATCTTCCCCAGGGCTGGGCACCTCTCAGTATAATTTTCCACAGTTGCGACTCTATCCTTTGGCGGTGTCGTCCCTGAGTGCACTTTGCTCAAAGACAGAGACGCAACTAAATAAATGTGTTACAAACGACTAGAGAGAGAGAGAGAGAGAGAGGGGGGGGTTACACAGTCATGACCAAGAATAATTACATAGAAAAAATTAACAATGATACTGAGACATGCGAAAAAATAAACGAACAAAAAATAACTACTGAAATACAAAAAAATTAACAAGGAAATCAGGAAATAATTTAAAAATGAAAAGAAACCGTGGTAAAGACTCATAAAACCCTAACCCTAAAACATGCAAAAATCCACAGAACTGGAATCCTGATGCGCTTCGTCATCTCAGGAATAGACAGCGCCCCCATAAACTGACGATAGCCATAACAAAATTTCTAACCCCTCTCTTTGGAAGAATCAGTCTATCTCTATCTATAAAAGGCAGGATGTGTGTATGCGTGTAACGAATGCACGGCCGCAATTTTCGACGGATTTGCACCAACATTTACATGCACATGCTCCAAGTTACCAGGAATGCCAAGACCGACTTTGCATTCACCAACTCCCATCGATAGTGGAAATAATCGATTTTTCATGCTTCTACGGCAGTTTTCATAAAGTTTGCGGCCATTTTCTATTGGCCAGAGTGAGAGCCAATAGCTGGTTTCCACGAATAGGCAGGAAGATTCTACTAGCACGCAAAAAAATCGATAGCTGCATTCGTCACAAGTGGGGAAAAATTTAAATCTGCATGGCACTTTTACTCCAATTGGCTCATTCGCTTGCTTAAACTCAACGTTGATTCTGATTCCGCAGAACTGGGTTGGGTGAGAAAAGTATTTGTTGTTAACATTCTTTTTCTTTCGGTTTTTCCAGTTACGAGTCCTTTTTTAAAGCTGATCGATTTTTGTTCATTTTGTTTAGTTCTTTTTTCGTAACAGATTTAATGTTTAGTATAGAGCTTAGAAAAAAATCGCAGTGTGAGATAGGCAAGAAGTAAGGCATGTAGCAACATCAGCACGGCAAAGGGCACTTCTTTAAAGGCAAAAATATTTTAAGTCAAGTGATAGCGATTGTTGTATAAGTCGTACGATTTTTGAATCAAGCACGGGCAACGCCAGGCCATGCTGCTAGTATCTTATAAAGAACTCAGGTAGCCTAGTTGAAAAACTAAGAGCGACCCAGTTGAAAAATGTCCAAATCTCCTCAAACAATCAAAAATAAAGCTCTCTCTACCAACAGCTAAAATGATAAAAATCTGCTGTCTCAGTCCCAATTATTGCTACTTGACATTTAGCAATGATTGTTACAAACAAAACATTGGATTACCAATGGGATCACCTCTCAGCGCCATGATGGCATGTATCTTCTTAGAATTTCTTGAATCAGGTCCTCTCCAAAGTATCTTGTCCAAGCTATCAACATACTTCCATTATATTGACCATGCTCTACTTATCTATCCTCGTGACACTGATTTACCTGACTTAGTAGATCAACTAAATAAAATCTTACGCCTCAATGCAATTTACATACATGGAAGAACACAATTCCTTACCATTTCTACACCGCGTTAACTAGAGTTTAAAACTCGTTGTCTACCGGAAAACAATCAACAAAAAAGACCTAATAAATTATATTGTCATCATAACAAAATGAAAACTGGCATAATCATCCGATTTTACTTAAGTGGAATAAAAATATGCAGCTCGGATTATTTACACGAATAGGAGAAATACATTGAAAACACTTTCAAATTTCCCCAGTACCCTAATAATTTTATGTTCAATGCGAAACAAAAGGACCATAAAATATTCCAAAGCAAAAAACGGCCCCTTTTGAAAGACCCAATGAATCTAAAAATGTGTATCAACTTACCAACGAAATCTAGTACATCAACAATCGAATAGTATCTATCTAAACTCAATATAAATTTAGTTACTATAACATTCAAGACAATAAAATATATAGTCATTACTAAAAAAAAAAACAATGAGCTGAAGGAGGAGTTTACTCCATAACCTGTAATAACTGTCACAATTATATATAGGAGAAACTTCAAGGAATAAAAATAAAAGATTCTATGAAAACAACACAAAAGAGATATTTTACAAAATAATACGTCAAATGCATTGGTCGCCCACCGTAACGAGGCTGACCACAATTTTGATGTAAGAATTCTACTCTGATCAAAGGAAAAAATAATTCACTCGCCGAGTGCATTAATCGCAAGGCAATCTAGAATAAATTTATGCTCTGGCACGGACAACATTTCATACTTCCTGGCAGATCTTCTAATATCATAGTGTGAGATATCTACTAAAAAAAATGGTGGAAAAAAAGAAAAGGACGCTAAATGAATTCAGCTAATAAAAAAAAAAAAACTCTTATCACTCTTTTTTTCCCTGGTGCCACACTACATGAATTTAAACGTGCTACTAGATTCGCATCTAATTCCACCGTTTACTGTTGAAATAGTTAAATTTCACCGCCACATCTACTCCAACAATTTCTTTTCTAGCACTTCCTGACAGCTAAACTCCCTTCCGCTTACTCGCTTCCCTGAAAAATACAACCTTCGAAAATTTAAATGCAACATCAATCGCCATCTTCTGTCGTCTTGAATCCTGTTCATCTTTCATTCTTTCCTCAATCTCCGCCCTATAGCCATTCTTTTCTCACTCTCCGTGATCCCCTGCATACTACTGGTATTGTTTTTGTTTTCTTTTTTTGTGATGGTTACAGTATTAGTTAAATGTATTTTGTACAACTTATCTTTCCACAACAAGCGTGCGTCATATCATTTATAATTACGCCCTGCATGTCGCAATGAAGTCAAACAGCATTGAGAATGACAGCGAGGAACTTACTTGCAACAAAACTGAAGGCAAATAGATGTTCGATAGAAAGAGAAAGTGAGTATAATAGGATAAGGCAGACTAATAGCAACAAACGTAAGGCAAGTGATGGCCCACGTTCTTGACAGACACGCTACAGTGAGTGCCGATACAGACATGAAAGACAGGCGGGGAGAGAAAAAAGAAACAAGGATTTTCAAGGTCGCTCTCGAAAGAGCAGAGAGAGAACAATTTTGCCGAGAAGACATGAAAGGAAGAGAAAAAGAGAGAGAGAGAAAGAAAGAAAGAAAGAAAGAAAGAGAGAGAGAGAGAAAGAAAGAAAGAAAGAAGAGAGAGAGAAAGAAAGAAAGAAAGAAAGAAAGAAAGAGAAAGAAAGAAAAAAGAGAGAGAGAGAAAAAAGAAAGAAAGAGAGAAAGAAAGAAAGAAAGAAAGAGAGAGAGAGAGAGAAAGAAAGAAAGAGAGAGAGAAAGAAAGAAAGAAAGAAAGAGAGAGAGAGAAAGAAAGAAAGAAAGAAAGAGAGAGAGAGAGAGAAAGAAAGAAAGAAAGAAAGAAAGAAAGAAAGAAAGAAAGAGAGAGAGAAAGAAAGAAAGAAAGAGAGAGAGAGAGAGAGAGAGAGAAAGAAAGAAAGAAAGAGAGAGAGAAAGAAAGAAAGAAAGAAAGAAAGAAAGAAAGAGAGAGAGAAAAAAAAAGACGTCATTGTTTATTTAGTAAAACGTTGTTTTTTTTTTTTCTTTTTCTTTTAGTTTTTTTTTTTTTCCACCTGACATCGCATTCAACAGTCTTCGGTTCTAGCCTGAAGGGTTCACGCGACAAAGTTCAATGAAGTAACATAAAAGCAAATAGGTAAATAAATAAATAAAACCCTCACGAATTTGGCGCGAACGAACAGAGATGAAAAGCAAAGATGTAATTCGATAGAACAAAAATTACATTAATGAAAACTGGGGAAAAAAATAAAAAATAAATAAATAAATAAAATGGAAGCGATAAAAGGGAAAGAGAGAAGATCAGTAAAAGAATTCTTTAAAATATTTTTGGGTCCAGTTTTCGTTTCGAACATTTCCAAAATAATATGTTGGCTTTTCACTTGCCTTTTTTTTTTATTCTTTCGATTGCTTTTCTAAAGTATTTCTCGCCATCTTCTTGCCGCAATTCTACGATCTGAAGTTAGCTTTTTGGTCGTTTCGTCAAGGCATGAACATTTGTTTCTGCGATGTCAAGGAATTAATCTCATTAGCGAAACTAATTTTTCAGGCTTTAACTGCCGTTTGCGTCAGCAGTTTGCATGAAAGCAGTGACGTCTTGGCGCTTATAGACTCTGTGTTTTATTTATAGGTACGCATAGAATTACATTTGCGTTTCCCTTTTTTTTAAACATCAAGGGTACTCTTGCATCAAAACGTACTTAGAATCACGTGGAATTTTATTTACCAACTGAACTCGCGGTAAAAAACATCTGATCCTCAATAACTTCCTTATGTGTTGATTGTAATATGATCAACAACGAACTCGATCAAAGAGACTTCTAGATAACGGTCATCAAAGACTAGTCTGATACCATCTTCTTTTAATCATCATATCTCATGCAAGGTGATAAAGCAACTAAGACGGGTCTCATTCTGCTACCGGCTCTATTCATTTAAACTGTAATTCATGCTTAGGCAATCATGGATCTTTCAATACATGATTAACGAGGCAGATTTTTTTTTCCCACAGTAGGTTGCCATTTCTTTCGGCGGTAGACCAGATGTTGTCCCAGGCTACAGAAGCCGGTTTGTCCTGCTATTTATCCATAGCTGGGGGCGCTAGAAGACGAGGATCCATACCTTTCCCAAGGGTATTAGCGCGTGAGTGAATTTCAGTCAGTTATGTGCCATGCGTGATATACGTTTAGGCGATCATGTATCTTTCGATACATGACTGACGAGGCAGATTTTTTTTCCTACAGTAGTTTGCCATTTCTTTATGTGGTAGACCCTTTGCCATCCACTTCTACAGAACAAGGTCTGTCCTGCTTTTTACCCATAGCTGGGGGGGAGAAGGTGAGGATTCATAACTTTCCAAAGGTTATTAGCGCGTAAATGAATTACAGTCAGTTATGTGCCATGCGTGATACACGCTTAAGTAATCATGGATCTTTCGATACATAACTGACGAGGCAGATTTTTTCCTGCAGTAGGTTGCCATTTCTTTATGCGGTAGACCAGTTGCTATCCAAGGCTATAGAACTCGGTCTGTCCTGCTATTTACCCACAACTGGTTAGGGGGATTCATACCTTTCCCAAGAGTATTAGCACGTTAGTGAATTTCAGTCATTTATGTGCTATGCGTGATACACGCTTAGGCGATGATGTATCTTTCGATACATGACTGACGAGGCAGTTTTTTTCCCACAGTAGGTTGCCATTTCTTTTTGCGATAGACCAGCTGCCATCTAAGGCTACAGAACCCGGTCTTTCCTGCTATTTACCCATAGCTGGGGGGGAGAAGAAGCACGTAAGTGAATGTAATGGATTCGACTGGAATTCGAACTTGGCTCTCCGACTCCGCAATCCGAGTCGCTATTCATTACTCCACGGTAAAAAAGGTAATCATTTCCTAATATTCATTTTCTTTTTCTCGCAAAGGAAGAAAATAAATCATGTTGTTTGATTCGAAACAAATTTTAACAACGTTTAATTTCGCAGAATAAACCTTTTTCCGGGTTTTCTGCATTTGTAAAGTTTATTTTAGTTAGGTTCTAAGTCAGTTCAGTCTTCAGTTCTTTTGTAACGTTCATGGAAAATAGGCTAGTGCTGTCAAAAGTTTGACATAAGAAAAAAAAAAAAAAAAAAAACGGTGCTATTATAGCGTGATATCCCGTTTTACGTGTTTAGAAAATGTGCGACAGATATGAAGATTTATGTTAGACCTTACATGCCACAACATATTGAAATAGACCTCACGCTATAGTAGCATTAAAAAATGGTGTTATGATTAAAATGCGCGATAGATATAAACATCCATTTTAGACCTTACGTGCCACAACATACTGAGGTAGACCTCACGATACAGTAGCGCCCCGCCTACAAAAAATATGGAACATATACATCTGTCTAATTTTTGCCTGTCCTCACGATAAGCAACATTTTTGTATATCGCCACTTGTATGGGTCATTTAACTGAATTCCTATTCTAATTGACTTCGTTACATTCAGGGAAAGTTGTGAATTCATCTCTTCTCCCTGCAGCTAAGGGTTAAATAGAAAGGCAAGACTGATTTCTGTAACCTAAGTTGTGAAACAGTCTATCACAAAAAGAAACGGCAACCTTCTTCTGCGAGAAAATCTTCTACTTAGTCATAGTTCGAAAGAGATATAATCGCCTCAACGTGTATCACGTGTGGCACTTCACTGACTGACAGAATGCACGGGTTGCTAGCAAAAGATTGAGACCAACAAGCAAATTACTAACTAAAATATGGAAATGAAAAAAGATGCTAAAGATGTATCCCAAAAGCTATCAAAGTATAAATAAATAAATATATATATATATATATATATATATATATATATATATAATAGTTCTATTTATTGGTGCTGATAGAATAGACAACCTAATAGACAATTATTGGTGCTATAGAATAGACAATCTATTGTTCTATAGAATAGACAATCTATTGGTTCTATAGAATAGACAATCTGCTGGTTCTATAGGATAGACAATCTATTGGTTCTATAGAATAGACAATCTGCTTGTTCTATAGGATAGACAATCTATTGGTTCTATAGAATAGACAATCTGCTGGTTCTATAGAATAGACAATCTATTGGTTCTATAGAATAGACAATCTATTGTTTCTACAGAATAGACAATCTATTGTTTCAATAGAATAGACAATCTACTGGTTCTATAGAATAGACAATCTATTGGTTCTATAGAATAGACAATCTGCTGGTTCTATAGAATAGACAATCTATTGGTTCTATAGAATAGACAATCTATTGGTTCTATAGAATAGACAATCTGCTGGTTCTATAGAATAGACAATCTATTGGTTCTATAGAATAGACAATCTATTGGTTCTATAGAATAGACAATCTGCTGGTTCTATAGAATAGAATTCTACTGGTTCTATAGAATAGACAACCTATTGGTTCTATAGAATAGACAATCCATTGGTTCTATAGAATAGACAATCTGCTGGTTCTATAGAACAGACAATTTGCTGGTTCTATATTATAGACAATCTATTGGTTCTATAGAATAGACAATCCATTGGTTCTATAGAATAGACAATCTGTTGGTTCTATAGAATAGACAATCTGCTGGTTCTATATTATAGACAATATATTGGTTCTATAGAATAGACAATCTGCTGGTTCTATAGAATAGACAAATAGACAAACTTGGTTCTATAGAATAGACAATCTGCTTGGTTCTATAGAATAGACAATCTATTGGTTCTATAGAATAGACAATTTGCTGGTTCTATAGAATTGGTTCTATAGAATAGACAATCTGCTGGTTCTATAGAATAGACAATCCGTTGGTTCTATATTATAGACAATGATAGAATAGACAATCTATTGGTTATATGCTACTGAGAATAACATGGTCCAAACATGTGTACAATGACAAAGTTTTAGAGACAATGGAAACAAATAGGTTATATACTGAACATCAGCAAGTGACAGTTGAAATTTATAGGGCTCATAATGAGGAAAGAGGGTTTGGAAAATGTGATACTCACAGAACAGATTGAAGGTGAAAAAGACAGAGGAAAGCTAAGCATAACCTACTTAACGAGCTTGCTTCAATGGATGGCTGAGTAGAGTTTAAGAAAAATAGCAAAAAGAAAAACAAAACTTATTGAAAGTACTAAAGGAAAGGAAATTATGGAGAGCCATGACCGCCAACGTCCCGAAAGGGAAACGGCGCACAGAAGAAGAATGACGAGAAATTTTTGCATTAAAATTTAAAAGAGTGAAATGAAGCGATAAAAAATATTCGTTTTTTAATGAGTTTTATCAATTTAAGCGCAGTACGAGATTGCCGGCAAGTACCCATCAGTTCAGGGTTGAATTAGCTACATGTAACCGTAAGTTCTATGCTAACAGTCTCTTATCTTGCACTTCTCACTTGTTTAATCCAATGACGGCTCCATGTTTTCAGTTTACTTTGATCATCAAATATTATTTCTCAAAGGTTTATGGTAATTGTTCTCCATGGTACCTAGACTTTATGAATTTATGCGTAGTTCTATAGCATTTCAAATTCAATTTTGGACGAATCAAATTCACTTTGCGACGTAGCAAATTCAAAATGAAAAAGCGAAGTTCAAAATGGGACGTAGCAAATTGAAATTGAAATAGCCAACGTCAGAATGGGACGTAGAAAATTTAAAATGAAATAGCCAACGTCAGAATGGGACGTAGCAAATTCAAAAATAAAATAGCCAACTTCAGAATGGGACGTAGCAAATTCAAAATGAAATAGCCAACTTCAGAATAGAATGTAGCAAATTCA
>CAHIKZ030000130.1:1010000-1077500 GCA_903632075.3 Acanthosepion pharaonis | reverse complement strand
TTACAGAAGCTCTCTTCCGCTCTCTTTATAAAAGTGGACACTGAGGTCAACATCGAGCAGTGATAGTCTGTTTCACGCTTGAACACAACCTTTAGGCCATGCGTGTTGTCTTTTGGCTTGACTATTTACACTGGTCAATAGTTTCTTAATTTGTTTTTTTTGTGGGGTTGGTTATCTGTTTAGTTTATAAGGTATTTACCCAATCCTCCCAACAAGGTAGGATGTGCCACAAAGAGTTTTTAATGTGGGGCACTCCGAGCCCACAGGCATGGACAAAAAATGCCCGTAGACCTCGTATACACAGGGTTGGTTTTGTCTGTCCTTCAGCATAGCCTTGTCTTGGGTCTTCTCTGCCTGGAGGCAAAGAGGTCAACAAGAGAGGAAAACCTAGTTTATAATATTGCCTTTAAATATAGATTCCTTTTCATAACTATTGCTAGCAAATGGAATTTACAACATTAGAAGTTATATTTAATTTGTATAAAAAGTTTTGAAAGCATACTTTAATAAATATTTATTGTTTTATTTATTTTTAATTCAAATTTTAAAAACTGCCATGAGGAATGTTTCTGTCAATTTTAAAAAGTTAATGATGGTCCGATTAAAAAGTATCATGACTGATACTATAAAAAGAAAACTACAACGCATATCAATTCGGCATTTAATCTCCTTCAAAGTAGTCCCCTTCTGAAGCCACACACTTTATCCAGCATTGTTTCCATTGATGGAAACATTTTTGGGGATAGCAAGCTGTTGCCATATTGCATTCTCTTGGATTTCTCTGATGTCTTGAAATCTTGTTCCTTTCAGGTGGGATTTGACTTCTGAAGACGAAAAAGTGAGAAGGGTTCAGATCTGGGAAATAAGGTGGTTGTTGAACTTGGAAGAATGCTGTCCTTGGCCCAAAACTGCTGCACAAGCCATGGTCACTAATGGAACCTTAGTGTGATGAGATGACCACATTCTACACACTTTCCTTCCCAGCACTGTTATCAATAATGAAAGTGATTGATAACGTTATAACTTAGTGTCTATGCATGATAGGGTTCAAAGTCAATATGTGCCAAGTGGCTTCAATCTGCAAACTTTATTACGTTACTATAGCAACAGTCCCAGTAATTTTTTTATCAGACCTCACAAAAAGAGTTTATATCTGGCTTGTTAAAACTCAGAAGTGTTCATAATAAATATTTAAAAAAAAAATAATAAAAAGTAAATGAAAAAGACTTTTATATAAATAAGTCAAAATAATCTGTTTAATTCTTTTTCTTCATGCCATGTCCCAAAAAAATGTTGGTGATCATGGCTCTCCACAATTTCCTATTGTTACGTGT
This sequence comes from Acanthosepion pharaonis, assembly GCA_903632075.3. Taxonomy (NCBI): domain Eukaryota; kingdom Metazoa; phylum Mollusca; class Cephalopoda; order Sepiida; family Sepiidae; genus Acanthosepion; species Acanthosepion pharaonis. The sequence continues at coordinate 1,076,166 of CAHIKZ030000130.1, read as the reverse complement.
TGATAATTGTAACAAAGGAAAAAAAAATGATTTACCACAACACAGAGCTAAATCACAAACAAATATTTAATTTACTAAAACAGAACATAAAAAATATACAGGATAAACAATTGTGGCCTACAAAACAGAAAACACAGAGTTACTGGCGAAGTGTTACGAGGAAGAAGGAACGGGAATCAAATATCTTTATCACTTTAGGGCCAGTTAAGTAATCTAAGTTCTATATTTGGAAATCCACAAAGGTGTGTAAATAAATATTCATTTTTAGTTTGGTCAATGAAAATTAGTCAAAATTCTATTTACCAAATTTGTTCCATGAAATTCTCTTTTGGGTTTTGGTTGGTCGGCAACTTTTTATAGAGATTCTTTCGGCTGGATATAATAGTCCTCAAATCAAAAGCCGGAGTTGATAACAGCAGAAATTCTCATTCATCAACCGACAACCCTTTTCCAAAATCCCATTTTTATAGGGGCTAACACCTAATTTGCATATTTCTAGATGTTTCTCGAATCATCTAGATTTTTCTCGAATATACTAAAATGATCTAGAATCTTCCAAACATTCTATTTTTAATTTCTCTATTTTACAACTACTTCATGAATGAAAACTTTTTTGTAATAACAAATAGAACTCAGTGGAATCCCTTATTATAGAAATGCATCCTCGTAACACTATCCTTTGTAGCTCTTAAGAAAATTTGTCTTTTTGTTACTTCTCCTAAAATTTATTCCGCCATCCATTTACCCAAGCTCATTAGGTAGGTTATTTTCCATTGTCCCTCCTGCTCTCAATGTTCCATGAGTGTCAAATTTTCCAAGCCCTCCTTCCTCAGTATGTGCCATAGAAATTTCAACTCTCTCATCCTGATGTTAAGTATAAGTATCGTTTTGGTTTCCATTTTCTCTAAACTTCCTTGTTGCTCACATGTTTGGTCCATGGTATTCTCAGCATCCTTCTGTAGAATTATATATCTGTTGTTTAAAGTCCTCTCTTCATCTGTAGGGAGATTGTTCAGCATTCACTGTCACATAGGAGGACTACGTTATGTAACAGTTCAGTAGTCTTTTATTTGTTTCTAATGAAATTTTACTGTTTCTTAATGCATTGCTTAGTTTTTGGAAGGCATCTTTCAGTATCCCAATTGTGCCTTCAGATCTCGGTGTTGCACTTTCTCTCCTGTGTTAAAACAATTCCCGGATATTTAAATTATGCTTGTTTGATTTTGGCATTTCCAGTTTGTAATTTGCATGTTGGACCTGACTGGAATTGGAAAATTGCCAGTCCGATTTTCAATTACAAAGATTCTAAAGCAGCAAGAAAACTTTTCTCTGTTCATAGAGCGGGTATTTCACTAGTATAATAAAAGCCGTTACTATTTTTTGGTCATTTTGTTGTGTTAAAGCAAACAGAAGAAGACGCAAGTGGATACTGGGAACACAACGGCAAAATCATCTGAACACTTTTTTTTGTTGTTTCAAGCTTCTTTCACAATTAGAAAGAGTAAGTTGATATCTTTGGGACAAAAAGAGGGCATGGAGAATTTAACACTAACAGGACCTACTGAAAGCAGGTGAAACAAACAGTGAGTAACTCATCTACATTATTATTACGACTAGCAGCATGACCCGGCGTTGCCCGTGCTCGATTCAAAAATCGTACGACTCATACAGCAATCTCTATTACTTGATTTAAAATATTTTTGCCCTTCCTTGCCTTTAAAGGAGTGCCCTTTGCCGTGCTGATGTTGCTACATGCCTTACTTCTTGCCTATCTCACACTGCGAATTTTTTCTAAGCTCTATAGTAAACATTAAATCTGTTACGAAAAAAAGAACTAAACAAAATGAACACAAAACGATCAACTTTAAAAAAGGACTCGTAACTGGAAAAACCGAATGAAAAAAGAATATTAACAACAAATACTTTTCCACACCCAACCCAGTTCTGCGAAATCAGAATCAATGTTGAGTTTAAGCAAGCAAATGAGCCAATTGGAGTAAAGTGCCATGCAGATTTAAATTTTTCCCACTTGTGATGAATGCAGCTATCGATTTCTTTTGCATGCTAGTTAACATTTGTGTCAGTCAGCTGTTGGCTCTCATGCTGGCCAGTAGAAGCTTCCTGCTTATTCGTGACAGCCAGCTATTGGCTCTCACTCTGGCCAGTACAAAATGGCCGCAAACTACATGAAAACTGCTGTAGAAGCATGAAAAATAAATTATTTCCACTATCGATGGGAGTTGGGAAATGCAAAGTCAGTCTTAGCCTTCCCGCTAACTTGGAGCATGTGCATGTAAATTTGGTGCAAATCCGTTGAAAATTGCGGCCGTGCATTTGTTACACACACACACACATCCTGCCTTTTATATATAGAGATTATGACATAATAAATATAAATATATTCAAACCAGGATTCTAATTATGAATTAACACAGGCAAAATATGCAATTTCTTTCCTGTATTCGATAAGTAAAAACTGTTAAAAAATTGTAAAAGATTACAAAAAAGGCTACTCAAAGAATAAGATATGTTAAATCATTTGTTATGTCATCTATATAATAAACGTGAATGTCAGTGTGTCACACCTTTTTACCTTTTCTCCTAGAGGCCGTAGCCCAACATATCATACGATTTTGGAATCTGGCTGACTCCATGATCAAGTTAAAAACATTCCAGCCTGGATCCAGATTTGCAATTCTGAAATTTTGGATTTTCAAGTTTTCATTACTGTGATTTTTTTTTTTTAGTGTTTTTCTTTTAAAGTGATTTTTTTTGTGACAAATTTTCTGTACTATAACAGCTTTTATAACTTGGAAATAAATTTGGGAATAATTGAAACTAATTGCAAAATCCAGTGAAAGTTACCCATGAAATAAAAATAATTGTTTGTACAGAAAGTAAGGACCTACATACATCAAATTTTCTTTAACTGGTGTCAAAAGAATTACTGTTGAACTTTTAAAGGTTAAGCTTAAATATCCAGCAATCAATTTCAAATTCTTCTGTAGTTTATTGTTTCCTATAACATCTACACTTCTTTACGTATTGTGATGAAGGCCCAATCAACAGCCTTCCTCTGATAGGGAGGCTTTGAAGCTTGTAATTAATAAAATCAAAAAACAGATAAAAGTGTACATAACACCATAATACTGCTGGGCACAAATTATAAGACAAGTTTTTGCATTGTTTATTGAAAATCCCACAATATAATAACAGTATAATATATTACATCATAATAATAGTATAATATATTACATCATAATAATAGTATATCATATTACATCATAATATAATAATAGTATATTACACGAAAAAAAATTATAATATATTACACCATAATAATAATATAATATATTACACCATAATAATATAATAGTAGTATAATATATTACATCATAATAATAGTATATATTACATCATAATAATAGTATATATTACATCATAATAATAATATAATCTATTACACCATAATAGTATAATATATTACATCATAATAATAGTATATATTACATCATAATAATAGTATAATATATTACATCACAATAATAATATATTACATCATAATAATAGAATATATTACATCATAACAATAGTATATATTACACCATAATAGTATAATATATTACATCATAATAATATATAATATATTACACCATAATAATAGTATAACATATTACATCATAATATAATAATAGTATGATATATTATGCCAAAAAAAGTATATATTACACCATAATAATATAATAGTATAATATATTACACCATAATAGTATAATATATTACATCATAATAATAGTATAATATATTACATCATAATAATAGTATAATATATTACATCATAATAAAAAAAAAAAAATATATTACACCACAATAGTATAATATTTTACATCATAATAATAGTATAATGTATTACATCATAATAATAGTATAATATATTACATCATAATATAGCTAAATTGTTCAGTATAATTTCCCTTTGAAGTCTTATTTGATGACACAATCATTTAGTAATAATGTGCTTGTGCCATGCATCTTGTCCATATAAAATTTGTAAAGTTTCAGTAAATTATACATTTTAAAAATCTGTTATATGGCTTTTTTGGAACTTAAATATAATCTTTAAACTCGTTTCCTCAAAAAACACAGTAAGGATTTGGTAAAAAATAGTCATTACTTATCATGTGAAACCCCCACTTTTAAAGTAAGTGCAATACCACAGTTCCAAAATCGACTTGCTCTAATACTATAAGCATTTCAACATTGTCTTATTGATGCATGATTTACTCAAACTAGTACCCTCAACTTAGTTATTATAGTCACAATGTACTTTTTAGTCTTCTTCAGGTACCCGTTGAAACTAAACCCTTTATTCAATTTACAGGGATTTATTGTTCTCATATGGTAGTATTTGATTAAGAAAGAACAGACATTAGATTTAAGGCTCCCCCCAAAATCCATCACCTGGTCATAAAGGGTGACAGTTTTGTAAATTGTCTAAGTATGAATATCCTTTTTGTTTGCATTATTGCTAAAGCTTTTTCGTTACTCACATATTTAGTTCCATGGTATTTTCAGCATCCTTCTGTAGAACCAGCTGCCTCAAGTGTCTTCTGTGAATAAATTTACCAGCATTCACTACCATATAGGAGGACTGATATTACATAGCATTAGCATGCTTTTCTTTTGTTTCCAACAAAATTTAACAGTTTCTTAATACTTTGCTTACCTTCTGGAAGGCATTTTTTGCTATATTTCACTGTTTTGGGTCATGCAGTTAGGCATAAAATCTGGTTGAAGGAAAAAACCAAAAGCAGCATCACAAGGACATATTAATGAGTTATCTCCCTTAGGATAGACAGCAGTTGGGAATAATCAACTCCTGTGGACTGAATAAACAGGCATGACACCATAAAATAAAAAAGGGGGAAGGCTAAGTCAGAGATATAAGTTTTAAAAATTCCTGATTCTTTATCTGATGAGGAGTTATCATTATTTTCAGTCAGACTAATATCCTCATCTTTGTTGTCATTATCACAACATTTCAATCATTATGTTCTCTGGATTTCTTCAGATGTTTGTCAAATCCTTACGACATTTAGTGCATTATAAGCAAGACAAAATTATGCCAAAAGTATTAAAATGCTATGTTAAAAAAAAACTTATGAAACTGGATTTTTTATGCATTCTCAGTAAAAGTATTAAACCCACTTCTTGTAAATAAACAGGCTAATAAAGAAATAGTGTTTAACATTTTTGCTGCCATTTCTCAAGAAAAAATAAGTATAAATCCAAATCCTTGCAAGCTATTATGTGTATGTATATATGTATGTATATGTTGGAGTAATCGATAGTGGCTTGGATTGAGGAATTGGAGAGCCAAATTCAAATTCCATTACATTCACTTACATACTAATACCCTTGGGAAAGGTATGAATCCTCTTCTCCCCCCAGCTATGAGTAAAATTGCAGGACAGACTGGTTGGCAACTGGTCTAGGAGAAGGACAACTTTGAATTCAAAGCATGTCCTTTCCTTACCTGATTTTCTCTACAATGGCTCCTGCTAGCATGCATAAGTGAAAAACGAAAGACACCATCTAATGCTCACCCTCATTTACCGTTCACGATATGAGAGTGCACCATGACATGAGACTATAAAGCAAAAAAGGGGAAGGCTAAGTCAGAGATATAAGTTTTCAATTCCTGCACACGGTGACGAATAGAGGTGTCTGGATTTTCAGCCACATTCTCATGCTCTGCAGCAATGTTTTCAGCTGAATAGCGTAAACGAACATGCAATGGTGTTTTCACATCTGCCACTGACCCAGTTTGTTTGAATTTACAAACAATTTTTTCCAATTGCACTCTCGGTTGGTCGATTATGCTGACCAAAATAATCGTGAAGTGCATGAAATGCATTTCTGTCTGAACGACCATTTTCGTAATAGGCTTCGATAACTTCAATAACACATTGTTTGATTGTTAATCTTCCCATGGTTGAAGTTGCCAAAGACTTAAGTTATTAAATCTGAAAGAAAAATATCATTGGACGCTTAAAGTTAAATCACATTTGAAATTGGTCCAAATTATCGGAACACTCTATATTAAATTGTAGTTGGTTTACATATCTTTATAAACTTGTAAATATACAATTATTCTTGTGAATTGTTTTTTTTTTTAATCAATTCACCCCAAGCAAGATAATAAAGCCACTAAAATGCAAAGGGTTATTGAGTGTAAAGAGCAAGAGCAATAAAAGAACAGGAATGAAGAAAACACGATTGTCTAACGATTGATATTGCATTTAGAATTTTAAAGATGAAAGTTAACTGGGAAGCAAGATGTTCCACAAAGAAACAGTCTTATAGAATAGTGTTTTTTTTTTAATTGGAATCACCCCAAGCAAGGCAGTAATGCCACTAAAACACAAGGGGTTACAGGGTGTAGAAGAATTAGAAACAGAAACATTAATGACGAGCAAAAAGAGAAGAGAGTAATCAGGTGGAAAGTAGATAGTGATTGACATTGCATTTAAACTTTTATAGATTAAAGTCATCTGGAAAGCATGGAGCCGGAAGGGAGTTCCACAAGGGAGAAACGTGAGAATTTTTGGTTACATCTAACCAGATCAACTGTAAATTGATGACATCTTTACAACAGTCTAGCACTGAGCTTAAATTCAAAAACTCTAGGTACCATAGTGAAGAGCTCATCCGAACAATTACCATGGAAATATTTATAGAAAAGACAAAGAGAGGCAACCTTATGGCGATGGGAAAGTGACTGGGCAGAGCTGCCAGATCCTTAGTTTAATTATTTTGTTGTCAATTCTCAAAAACGGAAGAGAATGCATAAATCCAGTTTCATATATTTAAGTTTTATTAAAATTGCAAAAATAGCTTTTTAAAACAATAAAAATTGCCAAGGTAGAATACAGCAACAGGAATCCTTTTGACCTGCCATTTTTTTTTGTGAGTAAGAATGTTAAACTTTTTCATAAGAGAAATGCCTTATGAGATGCAAAGAATTAAGAGGTGATGATCTGTGTCTTGAAATAAAACCCAGAAGTTGCCAACCATTGGCCATTGTTTTTGTTGTTTCAAAGCATCAACACAGGGTAGAAGTGAACCGAATAATGACATGTGAAAATGCTCAGTTCAGTGAGGTATGTACCATATAGAGAGCATCACATAAGCTTTTAAAAAGCATGCAAGAATTCTTGAGCGGCTGCTCTGTTGATAACAAAAAAAAAAGGAAAATACTTTTGTTTCACCTCAATATCACTACCTTTTCTTTTTCTCTCTCTCTCTCTACCTTTTCTTTTTTCTCTCTCTACCTTTTCTTTTTCTCTCTCTCTATCTTTTCTTTTTCCCTCTCTTTCTACCTTTTCTCTCTCTCTACCTTTTCTTTTTTCTCTCTACCTTTTCTTTTTCTCTCTCTCTCTCTACCTTTTCTTTTTCTCTCTCTCTCTACCTTTTCTTTTTATCTCTCTTTCTACCTTTTCTTTCTCTCTCTACATTTTCTTTCTCTCTCTCTACCTTTTCTTTTTCTCTCTCTTTCTACCTTTTCTTCCTCTCTCTCTCTACCTTTTCTTTTTTTTCTCTCTCTCTCTACCTTTTCTTTCTCTCTCTCAACCTTTTCTTTTTCTCTCTCTTTCTACCTTTCTTTTCTTTTCTTTCTTTTTCTCTCTATACGTTTTCTTTCTCTTTCTCTCGCTACCATTTTTTTCTCTCTCTCTCTATTCTCTCTCTCCCTACCTTTACTTTTCTCTCTCTCTCTCTCTACCTTTTCTTTTTCTCTCTACCTTTTCTCTTTTTTTTCTCTCTACTTTTTCTTTTTCTCTCTCTACCATTTTTTTCTTTTTCTCTCTCTCTACCTTTTCTTTTTTCTCTCTGTCTCTACCTTTTCTTTCTCTCTCTCTACCTTTTCTTTTTTTCTCTCTGTCTCTATCTTTTGTTTCTCTCTCTCTCTATCTTTTCTTTTTCTCTCTCTCTACATTTTCTTTTTCTCTGTCTCTCTCTCTACCTTTTCTTTCTCTCTGTCTACCTTTTTTTTCTCTCTCTCTCTTTCCCATTTCTTTTTCTCTCTCCTTTGTTTGAAAACTTCAGATATTCATTTCAATTTGCTTTAACTTAATCTCCATAAAACTCTTGCAAAAGTAATGCACAGATTATAAACTTTGGTTGGAATCTTTCCAAAAATTTTAAATTTCAAGAATAAAGAACTTATAGTCATATATATTTGTAGATACGCTCCCACTGCTTGCTGCTGACATTAACTGGAAAAACTTTAACTTTTATTTATTTACATTATTTACATTTGGACTAATATCCTCATCGTTGTTATCATCACAACATTTCGGCTATTGAGTCTTCTGACCTTTGTCAGGCCTGTGAAAATCAAGTAAACATCAAGGAATTTTGATCTGAGCCCTTTATTTAATCTTTGTGGGTAGACTTCTTGTTCTGTTTACAAATATCTCATCTTGTTCTTTTTTAGTTCTACCTAGTTATTGCTAATCTTACCCCCACCTCACTGTGCACTTATTAATTTTAAAAAAGAATTCCAACTCGCCTGCTTTTTTCTTGCAAATTCTTTTTTCTTTATTTTCACGAAACATTCCTAGAAAAAGTTTAAATTCTACGAAAATTATCATTTCAAATTACAAAACTGATTTGACATAAATTTTAAAGATTCATTGAAATTATAATTCATTCAATTCTAAAAAGGCATTCAAATCATAATAATGCAAAATAGTATCTTTTAAAATAATAATAGTTGGCTGAGGAAAGTAAAATTGGAGGGCCTTAGACATATGAAGTTTCCCTTGTATTCCATTATAGGTTTCATGCCTTTCACAATCAGTTCATGGTTATATATGACAACACACAACAATCAGTGAAGACAAAAATAATGAATGAAAGATTTTAGAGACGCCTTTGTAATTTATTTGCAGTCAAACTTTTGATGTACAGTGTAACCCGGATATAAGAGACCCGGATATAAGATAAACCCAGATATAAGAGAGATTTTCTCTGGTCCCAAATTAGAGCCCATACTTACCTAAACAAAATAGACCAAACCCGGATATAAGAGAAACTCGGATATAAGAGACTTCTCTGGTCCTGACAGCTCTCTTATATCCGGGTTACACTGTAGTTAATTTTTTTCTATGTATGTCTTCTTGTTCATGATCCCAATCCCCCCCCTTGTCAGGGGGAGTGATGTGGATTTCCTTATTTCTTGCTAGGTTCTTTGGTGCATTTATGCGTCTCCGTGGTGATGTATTTTCGTTGTTCATTTCTATAGTAGTATCCACATCACCCCCCCCCCCCGACAAAGGAGGGGTGATTGTGATCATGAACAACAATACATATATGTATATGTAACTAAATAATATGTAACTATAAGGTATAGGTAATTAAATATACACATAAACTAGGAAACTGAATTGAGTTTGAATTTTCTGAAATTATTTTACTTTTCTTTAAATAATATGCTGTATATTTATTTACCATTCCTTCACACAAATAAAACTAAATTCTAACCTAATCCAACCCCTTGCTTATTAGATTTTGAAAGAACATTTCAATTCTTTTTGCTGGGAAGCCGCCTTTAAGTCGAGCATGCCTTACTGTTAGGCTACAGCAGTCCTTACTGCAAGAAAATGGCCAATTACTCCTTTTAAGGATTATATATTTCTCGCAGCTTTTTTTCGTGTCAACATATGTCAGTTTATATTTTCATACCCCAAATAATTTAATAAATTAATAGACTTTTTCAAAAATTTAATCCAATATTGTTTTTATGACACAGATATTCAGAAAACTTAAAACGCTTATTTAGTCATTTTTTTTAAATCTTAAGATTTGTTTTCATTTTTTTACAATTTTAAATTGAATAATTTATTAAGATTTTAAATCTTTTAAAATTCAGTTTCAATGTGATAACTCTTTAGAAATGGGGTTATTAAGTAAAACAAATATTTACTAATCATATATTGTAAAGCTTATTATAATCTGACAACCCCCGAGTATTTTTTAAAAATTTCGATTTGTTTTTATATATGTTGTACATGCAGAATTTCTGAGTATGGATGTTCAAACCTATAATTTTATCATTAAAAGGTCATGTGCTTTAAGGATTGTCCCGCTCTTATGGAAAAAAAACCCTCATGTAAATTTTATCATCTGCTTCACCAGACTTAACTATAAATATGTTTGGTGGTCATTCAGCTGTCAAGAAATCGATTAACACATCAGAAAAACAAGACCCCATGGTTAAGAAATGCTTGCATACAACATTTTATGCTATAAGTAATATTTGTTTCAAATCAGATTAATTTAACATTAAATTTGATAATCTTCCTCAAATAACATTTCAGCAATATATATTTTATTTTTGCAAGATTTTTAAAACTAAAACTTAACTTTTGTTTACAAATATATTAAAATGGCTGTTTTCATTGATTTTACTGGGAAAAAAAAACGATTCCAATCAATATAATTTCTACTTGAAATACACCACAGAATACTTTGTTGACTGGAAATAGTAATTTTTAAATCCTTCAGCTTTCAATTAAAGCTAAAATGAAAGCTTCAAGAAAGCTTTTGCATTTAAAAAAATTTTTTTTATACCTTATGTATACCGAATTAGTGGCAGTACCTATATATATATATGTAACTATATAAAGTTTTATATATATATATGTGTGTGTGTGTGTGTGTGTGTGTGTGTGCAAGCTTCATTAAATATGACAGACAAGATGCTTTCATTAAGTTTTTAATATAATTTCTCATACGATATTATCATTTTTTCTTTTCCATAGATAAATTATACAAAAAATGTTTTATTTTTCCAAGCACTTTTGGCTGTACCTTTAACCATTATCAAAGATGAATTATATTTAGTGTTACCTGAAAATGGATTGTTGTATGTATGTATTTAGCTTAATCAAAGCACCTTGTTTGTCACATTTAATGATGCTTGCATGAAAGAAGGAATGCTGCCTAAATACACAATATATATATATATATATATATATATATATATATATATTCACATGTGTTGGTATTGTGGAATAGTGAGTTAATTTTTTCTATGTATGTCTTCTTATTCAAGATCCCAATCCCCCCCACTTTGTCAGGAGGAGTGATGTGGATTTCCTTATTTCTTGCTAGGTTCTTTAGTGCATTTATGCGTCTCCATGGTGATGTATTTTCTTTGTTCATTTCTATAGTAGTATCCACATCACCCCCACTCTGACAAAGGAGGGGTGATTGTGATCATGAACAACAATACATATATGTATATGTAACTAAATAATATGTAACTATATTGTATAGGTAATTAAATATTAGGTTGTCCCAAAAGTTCGTAAACACTTGCGAAAAATTGAATTTTTATGCAACACAATCCAGCCCAATCGAGACAAGCGATGGGTTCAGAAAGGGCAAGAGACACCGTCGATTCCAAAACAAGATCGATTCGGCAAGAAAGTCATGTTGTGCGTTTGGTGGAACTTTGAAGGAATTGTGCATTTTGAGTTGGTTCCGAATGGTCGTGCCATCAGCGTCGAACTTTACTGTCAGCAACTGGAGCGGGTCTACGAAAAGTTGAAGCAAAAGTACCTGGCTTTGATCAACCAAAAGTGCACTTTGATGCAGCAGGACAATACCAAGCCACACACCGCCAGGAAGACCAAAGACAAGATTGAAGAGCTGGACGGCGTTGAGATTCTGACACATCCAGCCTACAGTCCTGACCGGGCTCCATCAGATTACGGCCTTTTCTGCTCAATGCAACACTTTCTGAAGGGCCGCCGATTAGACTCGTTTGATGAAGTCGAGGAAGCGTGTTAAGAATTCTTTGATTCGAAGCCGGCTGAACGGTACTTTCACCAGATCCGAAAGCTTGCAGATCGATGGCAGAAAGTCTTGGAATATGATGGTCTTTATTTTGAGGAATAATTTTTGTTGTTTTTGTTATTACTTGGTGAGTAAAATTTCAATTTTTTGCAAGTGTTTACGAACTTTTGGGACAACCTAATATACATAAAAAATAGGAAACTGAATTGAGTTTGAATTTTTTGTATCTTATTTCCAAAGGCATATATGATTAAGAAATAAGCGGTCAGCAGTGAAAGTGCAGTTAAAAAAAAATGTGAAACTTTTTAGCCTGTGATTGGCTCTGATAATAAAACCAACTTCAAAAAGAAAAATAATGAGTTAAAATATTGTGTGTTTTCATATGCCGCTTCAGTTTTGAAGTGTTGGAGAAAGCCGCGTCACAATAATCACAAAGAAAAGGTTTTTCTCCTGTGTGTATTCTCATGTGATCTTTGAGCTGAGAACTTCGAATAAACCTGGACCCGCACACATCGCAGGGGTAAGGCTTCTCCCCAGTGTGTATTCTCATATGGTCAATGAGATTTGAACTGTGTCGAAAACTAGACCCACAGACATCACATAGAAATGGTTTCTCTCCTGTGTGAGTTTTCATATGGTCTTTGAGTTGTGCACTGAGAGTAAACCTTGATTCACAAACCTGACAGGGAAACTGTTTTTCTCCAGAGTGTATCACCATGTGCCGTTTGAGATTTGACCTGCATGAAAATGCTGCTCCACAAATAATACAAATAAAGGGTTTTTCTCCAGTGTGTGTTGACATGTGACGCTTCAGACTTGATGAGCACCTGAATCTAGACTGACAGTGTTCGCATGTAAATGGTTTCTCACCCGTGTGCTTTCGCATGTGAAGTTTAAGACCTGAACTATGCGTAAAGCTGGAACCACAAATATCACAAGAAAAGGGTTTCTCTCCAGTATGGATTCTAATATGCTCTTTGAGTTGTGAGCCCTGTGTAAAACGAGATTCACAAACCTCACATTGATAGGGTTTCTCTCCAGTATGTATTATCAGGTGGCGTTTGAGATGCGACTTGCGGGTAAAACTGGATCCACAAATTCCACAAGGAAATGCTTTCCGTGAAACAGCCGAGCTTTTCTGGTTCCTAATAGGCTTGGAAGACATCAGTTTGCTTATATTTTCTTGGTCCTTCTTACCTTGATTATCCGAGTCTTGTGGCTTGGAATTTTCTAGATCTTTTGCTAGAAATATCATGTCTTGAATGGTAGCATCCTTAAAAACATCAACATGATGGTTGGTATTCATCTTGTATCTATTTATGTGTTTAAAACAAACAATACTATCTGAAAGTTTGTTGCCCTCGTAAACATTCTGAGGTACTGTTTTAGGCCCCCCACCAAAATAAAATAAAACAAACAGATTTTAATGTTGGGAATTGAATCTATTTTTACATTGTTTTTTTTTTTCAATGAAAAATTGTTTTCATATTCTTAAAATTTCTGTTTTATCTGTACTGAACAGAATTAAGAGTTTAACTATTTTGAAATTGATATTAAAAATCTTAAAACAGAACTGTTACCGATCTCATCCTATGTTCGGTAAAAGCCGATTACTTACTTATATTTTTCTGCCAATGAATATTTCCATATTCTTAAAATTGGTATTTTGTTGATGGTTTAAATTTTGTCATTATCTCCAGATTATGTTGAAGGACTCACCTGTACATGAGTCTGCAGTTGCAAATGTCGCAAATGAATGGCTTCTTTCGGGTTTAGTTTTAGTTTTAGGATCACTGTGAGTAGGATTTCGGATAATTATTAACATTTTTGATTTGGTCTTCACTCATATCTCTTTGCACTTTTAAAAAACCCAACCTGTAAAAATAACAACAAAAAATGTCTGATTAGAAAAAAAAAGAATACAAATGACAAACAAGAGTCTACATTCATATATTTCAAAAAAATTTCTGCCAAAATTTCTGAGATAAGAAATTATCATGACTTGCAGAACTCAGTTTTCTATCTGAATTTTCTGATCAATCATAATTCTTAAGTTAATATACAGGATAACATAATTGGAGGTCCAGAGCTAATAAACATAAGGGCAATTGATAGGGGTCGCTTTCATCTAAAGTCGGGGGCTAACACAAATAACACATGGGACAATTCAGCAGGTGGTACTTTCACAAAAGGAAACCACTAGCATCTGGAACAAACAAGGGGACATAACTAGCACTGACACGGGTTCTTTTCAGCATTTGCTTGACTGCATATTTTAGTAACATAAGGGCAATTGATAGGGGTCGCTTTCATCTAAAGTCGAAGGGCTAACACAAATAACATGGGACAATTCAGCAGGTGGTACTTTCACCAAAAAGGCAACCACAGGCATCTGGAACAAACCTTGAACAAACACACGGGTTCTTTTCAGCATTTGGACTATAACTAACATATGGGCAATTGATAGGGGTCGCTTTCATCTAAAGTTGGGGCTCTTTTCAATTCAGCATGGTACTTTCACCAAAAAAGGCAACCACTAGCACCTGAACAAACACTTGAAGGGGACATATATTTTTTTCAGCATTTGCTTGACTGCATATTTTTTAGTAACATAAGGGCAATTGATAGGGTCGCTTTCATCTAAAGTCGGGGCTAACACAAATAACACATGGGACAATTCAGCAGGTGGTACTTTCACCAAAAAGGCAACCACTAGCACCTGGAACAAACACTTGAAGGGGACATAACTAGCACTGACATCGGGTTCTTTTTTCAGCATTTGTTCTTTTTTAGTAACATAAGGGCAATTTAGGGTTTTCATCTAAAGACTAACACATGGGACAATTCATTTTAGTAACATAGCATCTGGAACAAAACACTTGATAACTAGGGGGTTTCTTTTCAGCATTTGCTTGACTGCATATTTTTAGTAACATAAGGGCAATTGTAGGGGCTATCTAAAGTTGTGGGGCTAACAAATAACACATGGGACAATTCAGCAGGTGGTACTTTCACCAAAAAGGCAACCACTAGCACCTGGAACAAACACTTGAAGGGACATAACTAGCACTGACACGGGTTCTTTTCAGCATTTGCTTGACTGCATATTTTTTTAACATAAGGGCAATTGATAGGGGTCATCTAAAGTTGGGGGCTAACACAAATAACACATGGGACAATTCAGCAGGTGGTACTTTCACCAAAAAGCAACCACTAGCACCTGGAACAAACACTTGAAGGGGACATAACTAGCACTGACACGGGTTCTTTTCAGCATTTGCTTGACTGCATATTTTTAGTAACATAAGGGCAATTGATAGGGGTCGCTTTCATCTAAAGTCGGGGGCTAACACAAATAACACATGGGACAATTCAGCAGGTGGTACTTTCACCAAAAACACCACTAGGGAACAAACACTTCAGCACTGGTGGTTCTTTTCACATCTGCAAATTTTTAGTAACATAAGGGCAATTGATAGGGGTCGCTTTTCATCTAAAGCACCTGGAACAATTCAGCAGGTGGTACTTTCACCAAAAGGCAACCACTAACCTGGAACAAACACTTGAAGGGGACATAACTAGTTCAGGTTCTTTTCAGCATTTGCTTGACTGCATATTTTAGTAACATAAGGGCAATTGATAGGGTTAGCTTTCATCTAAAGTCGGGGCTAACACAAATAACACATGGGACAATTCAGCAGGTGGTACTTTCACCAAAAAGGCAACCACTAGCACCTGGAACAAACACTTGAAGGGGACATAACTAGCACTGACACGGGTTCTTTTCAGCATTTGCTTGACTGCATATTTTTAGTAACATAAGGGCAATTGATAGGGGTCGCTTTCATCTAAAGTCGGGGGCTAACACAAATAACACATGGGACAATTCAGCAGGTGGTACTTTCACCAAAAAGGCAACCACTAGCACCTGGAACAAACACTTGAAGGGGACATAACTAGCACTGACACGGGTTCTTTTCAGCATTTGCTTGACTGCATATTTTTAGTAACATAAGGGCAATTGATAGGGGTCGCTTTCATCTAAAGTCGGGGGCTAACACAAATAACACATGTGACAATTCAGCAGGTGGTACTTTCACCAAAAAGGCAACCACTAGCATCTGGAACACTTGCAGGGGACATAACACATTCAATATTACAGATGAAAAAAATAGCGTTTTCTTTATACTTAGAACAAGCAAAAAAATTCATGGATTTGAAAAATGAATTGACAACAAAATCCACAAAAAATATTTGTAGAAACTCGCCTATCACATTGTTAAATATTTGAGTTTAACAACTAAAATATTGCAATAACAATCACAAATATGAATGCCGGTCTTTATTTTAAGAAGTAAGGGGGTACAAATGAAAAAAATTTGAAATTGAACAAACAAATTTTTCTATTTAACTGAAACAGGCATTGAACAAATTTTTCCTTCTTTCTTTCATTTTCTATATGGAACAAATTAATGTCTTTGATATGTCTTTTAACTTCTTACGTAATAAAAACGGAATAGTTCATTATTTATGAGGTATTGGCAGATGTTAAACACTTCTATCTTTATTTCTTTCCTTTTTCACTGAAACCAAGTAGCGTCTCTGATAAGTCTTTGTTTTCCACGTGATCAAAACGGAATCGACCATTATTTGAGTTATTGACAGGACGTAACGGTCGTAACAACTAACGTAGGGATGAACAAACACAATTATTTCCAACATTTTTCGATAACAGATTTATTGGGGTTTGTTTACAAACAAGTGAAACATTAGCTTGAAATGTTTTTTTAAAATAAAACGTGTCTCAAAATCACGCCTCTGTTGGAAATAAGGGCTGTAAATTTTATTTTTAAGAATGGTGTTTTTAATTTTTTAGCTCACATCTTTTTGGGGTTGTATTTTTGAAAATCCTTGTGTTTTTCTCTGTTTTTAATCTCAGAAGAACAGTCTGATCTCATAATATTCCTGTTTCAGAGCTGTATATCTTCAAGTTTTCAAGAGTTTTTTATGTTGTCAAGTCTGGTACTTGACTTGTATCCCAAACCAGGAGACCAACCGCGACAAATAAAAAAAAAATAGGTCGGAGGATACAGGTTCGATTCCTGTCAGAGGTACATTTTTTTTCTTCAGTAGGACTTTAGTTCTCAATCTAGGGCTGGTTGTTAATGATTTCATCGTTTTAAAACATTAAAAACAAAACCAAAAAACAGGGATAGCAACTGAAACACGTGTACCCACTAAAAATAACAATTTTAAAATTTTAACTTAAGAAATAATGTTCGATAAAAAGATAATAATATAATAAATACGTAAATAGTTAAAAAAATATAAAAGGCGTATGAGTTACTCAACTGTTACACACCTGTATTAAGATTTGAATACTTTTAAAAACAGGCGCAGTTCATGCAATTAATAATATTAAATAATTATTAAAATATATTTTAAAGAAGCAAAAACTCAAGTTCTGCATTTTAGCTTAAAATGCAGAACTTGAGTTTTTGTTTCTTTAAAATATATTTTAATAATTGTTAAGATTTCTCCTAAAAAGAAATGATGAAGAAAAAACGAAAACAAACAGACGATAATTTTCACTATGAGTTGCTATATTTACCTCTCTAGTTACCTGTTGCTTGTTTGGTTTCTCCAAAGATTCTAATCCAGAGGACATCGAATATGGAAAAAATAATAAACAATGTGAAAATTTCAGTCAATTTTTGTCATGTCCATGACAAACAGACGACTAGTTAATAATCGAGGCCTACAGAAAATGTCGGACAAATAAACACGGAGTAAAAGGGAGGTAATCGATACTGTCATTATTTTTTCTTCGTAAATTGAATGCAAAGTTCTAATTTACTGGCCGTTTGTTTATCGGCTATGATCCACAATAATAAAAAAAGGTTTTATGCGTTTTCTCCCCAGAATAAACAAATGAATAAATACGTTTTTCAACAAATATTAACTTTTTTAAAATCATTTAAGCCAAAGCTGGAGAAATATCTGACGCACTTTTTTCTTTTTAAAAGAAACGTTTTTCAGAACATTTTTCTTAAATCGCTAAAAAAAGTTTCTGTTACCAATGAGTTCTGAGTTACCATATTAGAAATACGATATACCTTTAATGTTTATCGATAACTATAGGGGACTAAAATGGGCACAAAACAAGGATTGGAAGAAGGTGCTGTGGACTGATGAGTCCAAATTTAAGCTTTTGGGAAGTAAATTGTGATGATGCTGTAATGTCGAATACTGTGGCGTCATCCACTGTGGAGCATTTGCGTCTTTGTCAAGCCTCTATGGCACACTGGATATATAACTCTTTGCTCCCGCGAAAACAGCAGCTCTCTCTCCTACTCGATCCCAGTTCGCAACATTGATAGAAAATTCAACCATGGACATTTTACACTGGTCGTTGAATCGAAGTTTGGGTTGTCCAACGTTACCCGTGTCCTCAGACAATTCCCCATGCAGTATCTGTTTGAGAATTCTGGAGTTATCCATGTGCAAACCATGCCCAAGTCACCTGAGACGCCGAGGCCGCAATAACTGAAACTGAAAGTGACTGAAAGCCAGCTCTTTTGAGCACTTATCCGACATCCTATCTTGCCATTTAATTTTTAGAATATTTCTCAAACATGTCGGAGTTAGCTCCTCCTTAGCGCCTTAACCCTTTCACCAGGGTTCTCTCTTCCCTGGCTATAAATACTCGCTGAACCTTCGCCTCGACCTCTCTTTTTCCTCAGGCTTTCAGCCTTATATCACCTCGCAGATGTGAGCTCTCACAGATACAGCGTTTCCCAAATGCTGGGAACACGCTAAGAACAACACACGTACGTACGAACACTCACTACAACACAACACACACATGTAATATTCACCACACGCACTCTGTCCATGTAACTGTCTATGTAACTTGTAACCTTTCTTGAGTTATTAATTGATATATTTGTTTACATATATATTTATCGGTCTTGTGTTTGTTTTTCTTTGCCTTCTTTGGACTTAATTAAAGTCCAACTTTCTCATGTCGTTGGATCGGCTAGCAGGAAATTTCTTCCCACACTCAACACCACCGCCACGGTCCGCTACAAACATCTCACGTGCAAACTATTTAAAACCTATTATCCTGACCAGCATGCAAGGCCCACGTCTCACTTCCGTATATGCACTCTTAGAAGAAATTTAAGCTGATTGAGAATATATCGTTTGCTTTTCTGGGGGAAAGCAGACGCTGTTTTGGGCTCCAAACTATTAAACTATTGATTTTCAAAAATATTTTGCGTCCTTCCGGATTTATGGAAAAATAGCGGCGTGTGATTAATTTCGGCATCAATCGAAGGGCTTCGGAGGAAATCTCGAGACACAATCTGGAGCCAGTCTTGGTGAATAAAAGAAAAGAATTCAGTTGAATCAAAAGACGGTATCTTCTGCTGCTGGTGGAATCCAGGTCACTCCGGTCAAGAACAACGACATAAAAGAAATTTGATACCGCCAGGCGAGAACTGAAACAAACCAATGTTGCTCCCTCATTCAAGGACTGGTGTGATTTTGTTGGAGATTGGTGAAGAAATGTGTTTGGTTAAATCGGAAGAAATTTTTAGGTGGCGTGTTCGTTAACATTCATCCATAACAAATAATAAATGAATATTTAGAACAGGTCATGCAAAGCAGCGTTAAAAAAACAAAAACAAGTAAAAATACACAACAATACGGTAATTTATATACAATTTATTTTAAATATATACAAATGAGTTATGAATTGGTGATTTGCTGTAGGTTGATGTAATAAGACATGCAGTTTGTTGTTGAGTATGTTTGAATGCTAAATCTTTGTTTTGATGATTTGTTGTCAGAATTAAACAGTTTGCTGTTCAACGTACAAAAGTGTTCGATTTTACAGTTCAAATGTTAGTGTGCGTATGCGAGTGTTATGTTAAATATTCTTGAGTTGTACGAAGTTGCGTACCTTGAACTGTTGATTGTTAAAAGTTTTGTTTGTTACTGTTACTAATATGTAATGAATATATATTTCACTTTCTTGGAGTAAAGTAAATGAATTTTGAGAAATTTGTTTAAAAGAGAGATTGAGTATGCCAAAAGGTTGTTGAGTCAGAGGTTAATTCGTGCGAGAAAGTCAAAGTTTAAACTGGCGTGGAATTGGTTGGCACCTCTCTGAGTGTGGAATTCTGACTATTTAGTCACCTCCCACGTGGGCATCATGTGGCACAAGACCGGTTTAACGTGGGATCTCCGAGCCCGTGGGCTCGGCCAAAAATATGCCCATTGAACCCGTATAAACGGGTTCAGGGTCGGTTTACCTCCCCGAAAGAGAATCCGCTCTTCGGCGTAGCCTCTTTCGGGTTCCTCCCCGCCCGAAGGCAGAGAGTTCAACCGATCAGCCGGTCAAAACTTGAATGTGGAATTCTGACTGGTAAGTTGGTTCGAATTACTTTCTTTTATAGGTTCTGGAAAGGAAAAATAGGCTCAAACACATTTGAGCGCCAAAGGCATTTTTCAGGTACATACTTAGTTTTTTTTTTTTAAGGCTGTTAGCCAATGAGAAATTGAGTTTGTCAGAACTAGTGTTTTGATTGGATAACAGGTGTGTAGGTGTAAGAATGGATTGTTCTGCAAAGGGATGAAAAGGTAACGTGGATTATTTCACAATATCGTTTCTTCACTGTTACCAGAGAAGTAGAGCGTTTCACTTTTTTATATTTGTTATAATGGCGTTTGACTTTCTGTGGTCCTAATGCAGCATACTCTAATTTTTATTGTAAAACAGCATACTTTGTAGTACATTCCTTTATTGTACTACAAAGTATAATTTTATATCCTTTATTGTAAAAAAAAGGGCATATTTTTTTTGCACTATATACGAGGGTCATTCAATAAATAAGGTGAATTTTTCGGTATAAGGACTTCTAATACAGATAGAAGCTTACTTTGTTTTTTATTTTTCAACGTAGTCTCCCAGCACTGTCACACACTTTTCCCATCTGTGCACAAGCTTCCGTATTCCCTCAGCATAAAAATCTTTGGACTGATGTCTCAGCCAGTCGCTCACAACACTTTTGACTTCATTGTCACTTTTAAACTTCGTGCCTCTCGTGAACGCTTTCAAGGGACCAAACAGGTGAAAGTCTGAAGGGGGCAAGGTCTGGGCTGTAAGGGGGATGAGGGAGCAGTTCCCAGCCCAGCTCGTTGATGGTCTGCACCGTTTGGACTGCTGTGTGAGGCCTTGCGTTGTCATGATGCAAGATGACTCCTTCTGACTGATGACCCCTGCGTTTTGTTCTTTATGTATTTCTTGACCTGCCTCAGCAGTTCACAGTAGTTCTTCTGTCAGACTGAATGAAGTCATTGACTGATTCGATCACCTCAGGAGACCTCACTTTTGTAGGCCTCCCAGGCCTGTCTTCATCCTCAACACTGCTCCGTCCTTCTTTAAACAATTTAGCCCACGTGTAGACATTTTTGGCTGAAACATGTGACACCATACACAGTTGACATTCTCCTATGAATTTCAACTGGTTTTGCACCAGAACAACCAAAAACTTGATAAATGACCACTGTTCAATCCTGGAGCATGCTTCTTGGTCGGCCATCTTTGTTAATCGCCAAAACTCTCAAAGTTGTTTTTTTAATCTGCAAAAGAAATTAAATCCATGTGAAAAAGAAGTAAAAAAAAAAAATAAATAAATAAATAAAAAAGTAAGCTTCTCTCTGTATTAGAAGTCCTTATACCGAAAAATTCACCTTATTTATTGAATGACCCTCGTACTTGTATTTGAATTATATGTTTTCTATTTGTATATACATGTTACTGTCCATTATAGGCACACGAAGAACCTTATTTGTGTAATTTTCTTTTCATTTTGTGAGTTTGTAAAGGACCGGTGGGTGAAGATGAAAAGAAAACACGTGCGTTTATATTTCCTGCTAGAAGAAGGTCCGGATACAATATGAAAATGTCGGACTCGGATTAAGTCCAACTGAAGATAAAGAAGACAAACAAGACCGATATATATATATATATATAAAAGGCATTTTTATGTTTAACGTTCTTTTTATAGATACGAGTATTTAAGTAAATGCTCTGTTTATAATAAACAGTATTAAATAACATTTACCGGCCTGAATGTCCGAGAAATTTTCATAGAAAATATTCGTCCTTTGACAGGATTCGAACCTGCATCCTATACGGAACCGTCATTTACGCTAACGTGCCTTGACCGCTCGGCCACAAAGGATCGTTCGGTTGGCAAGGTTGAATTTACTGCTTATAGTTCCAAATAGGATGCAGGTTCGAATCCTGTCAAAGGACGAATATTTTTATAAGAAATTTCTCGGACATTCAGGCCGGTAAATGTTATTTTAATACTGTTTATTATAAACAGACATTTACTTTACTTGTATCTATCTGAAAGAACGTTAAACATAAAAATGTCTTTAATAAATAAATTGTCGGACTTTGTCCATTTCTTAATATATATATATATATATATATATATATATATATATATATAAACAAATATTTATTAAACAAACATTTACAAAGGACATAAACAGTTAACATTGTGTTTGTATGTGTGTGTGTGTGTGTGTGTGTGAACATTTGTGTGTGTGTGTGTGAGCGTTCGTATTTTGGAGAAGTTCATAAGAGTTCGTACGTACGTGAATGCGTGAAATGTTCTTTAACGTCTGACCGCAAGGTCGAGACGATAATTCTCTGGGACTACATTTTGCAGCAAAAATAGAGAAGAAAGAGAGAAAGAGACAAACTCGTGTTAGTTATTTATAGCTAATGTAATCACGTGACAGGCTTCACAGCGTCTTGGCGGGAAACTTGACTTAGTCACGCGCTGGAAAAAAATATATTGTGCGTGGGTGGATTGCAACACGCACTTGTGTCTTTATTGGCCAATTAGAAGCTGATATTTCCTGAAAAATATTTACTAAGTTAGGAAGGCTCTTGGGATCCGATTCTCCCAAACGTGCACAAAATCGACTACATGAAAATATAGCGATTATAAAATTGTCGCATAGCTGCGATTTATAAATTGTCTATTACACAGTAGTGTTGATTTATTATCCAATGAATGCTTGTTGTTGTATAATTTGAATTTACGTAAGTATGTATGTATGTATGTGTGTGACGATGATGATCATTACAAGTTCAATAAAATTGATATATTTCTCTTTTTTTAAACTCGGCTCGTGTCGTTTGTCTTTGTCGCTTGACGCTAATCACGGCGTTACCGCAGATATTTGTACTACGTTACACTAATTTTTGTAGCATTTTTTACCTTATAAAAATCCTATACTCCTGCCAAACACACAGGTTGTTGACTCAGTGGCGTAGCTAAGGAGGGGGGATGAAGAAAATGATGCAACTGAAAATTGGACACCGGAAAATTAGCAACAGAAAATTACGTCAACCATGAGCCAGTCGAGACTGTCGGATCTGGCTGTGCTGTCCATTGAAAACGAGCTTACAAGACAAACAGATTTTGACGATGTCATTGACCAGTTTTTAAACAATGAAAACAAGAAAACATTCATTCTAAAACCATAGTATCGAATGTCATTCTTTTGTGTATTGCCGTGTTTTGTATTTAGTTGTTCTGAAAGTGAACAGTTGCATTTTAAAAATCTTTTGATTTGAACTGATTATTTTGTGGTATTGGATTTTGTCTTGGATCATACATGTAAACAGTAACGTACCGGTGAGTAGAGTAAAGTAGAGGTAGAGCATGTATGAAAATTTAGCTACAGCTAACCATTCAGCATAGGGTGAATCGGGGTCATTGGGGTGATATTTGATAGGACCGCCCCGGGGACAAAACTGGGTGGGGTCATAAATTATTTCTGGGGGGGGGGGTCATATGCCCGCCTGCGAAACCCTGTGTCTCCACCACTGTTTTCAGACTATTTTTGGCACCTTAGCCTGGTTGAAAAATTTTGTTGGGGGTGACATTGTGTCATTCCTCCTGTGCTGGCACCCGGGGCGGTCCGCCCCCCTCGCGCCCCCTTAGCTACGACACTGGCGTATCCCTTGCGTGGGAGTAAATCTCAATGCGCCGAAAACTTGTTCGTCCTTTGTAATTATAGTTTTTCTTTAACGTCTAAATCAGCTCAACGGAAGCTTGGCAGACGTTGCCAATAATTCCAAGAAATGCGTGGGCGTGATTGTATTTTGTATTTTTCATCCAATGGGATTTCAAGAAACATTTAAATCTTACTTATTATAAAACGCAGGTTGTGTGTGTGTGTCTGTTCGTTTATATATTGGATCGGATTTCCTACATTTTTCAACCGATTTCAACAAAACTTCACAGGACTACGTAAAATTACCTTGCGGTGGTTCTGACAGCGCCAAAAATTAGAAAAACACAACTGTTTTTGCACGAAATCAATTTGAAAACACGATTAACAGGCATTAATGAAAGGGGGACAACTCATATCGTGTTATACTTATTAATATCGAGTTATCGAGTTATACTTATTATAAAACCCAGGTTGGTTGTTTGTGTGTGTGTGTGTGTTTGTTTATATATGGGATTGGATTTCCTACATTTTTCAACCGATTTCAACAAAACTTCCCTTTTTTTTGGCAGGTAGTGTTTCTTATTGTCTTGCACACTTTTTTCTTTATTTTTACATTCAGAATGCTTTAAAAATTCCATTTACAAGACAAAACGCTGGGCTCTACTGCTAGTTAGGGATAAATTCGAGAAAAAATTTTTTTTAAGTCAGTTGAGCCTACTTTTGCACAAAATTTTACTGTTTTGTTATGGAAATTTCTCGAAGCTTAATTTGCATTTAACAACCAATGAAATTCAAGGAAATGTTTGATATTGAAATAAGGGTTACTAAACTTTTGTCTTCTCCTTCTTTTGTTCATGTATTGTTTGAATTTAAATTCAACCTGTAATGGAGTGAATGTTGAGTTGTTAATGCAAGTTATCCCGAGTTACATGTATTTAGTAGTTGATAGTGGATTCCTTTTCTGTTATTTTATACTGAAAATCAAATGAATAAAACGTACGACAATCACATACAGCGATAAATAAGACACGTGTGGAAATTATTGACAAGAATGTGTATTTTTCTTTTCGTGATGTTATTTACAGTATTATTGTGTGTGCGTGCGTGTGTGTATGTGTGTGTGCGTGTGTGTGTGTGTGTGTGTGTGTGTGTGTGTGTGTGTGTGTGTGTGTATTGTGGCGGTTTCGGGGTCACCATTCTGTAGCAGTATTGACGGCCTAAAACAACCCGTACATTTTTTTTTACTTTACAAATGTGTAAGCAAATGAAAAGCAAACAAGAGGAAACTGTTTTTTTTTTTTTTATAACAAGAACAATATTCATATTTATATTTAAAAGTATGGAAAGATGTACAAGCATAGGAGTTACTTCCCTTTGATTGCAATTAAAGCTTTTACTAATGAAATATTCTTTTTTATTTGAGCTCATAAAAAGTTGAATGAACTTGTTGCTCAAAATGTTCACTGTGAGAGAATACTGCAAAGCTGGAAATATGTTGATAAACTTTTAGCTTCAGAACGGCTGAAAGACTGAATATTCCGTAATGTTTAATTAGTTTTCGTTACTTGTAGTTGAATATTCGTAATAATATTACGAATCATTTCAAGTATTAACATATTACGGTAAAATGTTGATACTTGAAATGATCTGTAATGTTTGCAATTAAATTTCTATTACTTTTAGTTGAATATTCGTAATATGTTGATGCTTAATGTTCTATAATATGTTCGTAATTAAATTAAGTTTCGTACGTACGTGTATGTGTGCGTGTGTGAATATGTTTTCATAGCGTTCGCCCGAAAGACGCCGGAACGCGATTCCTTTATAGGATACAAATCCTATATTCCAACAAATGACTGAAAAAACACAAAGTAGATTTGCACACCCGCAAAATCGGATCAAAACGACCAAAAACAGATTTCACAATAAGGTGTGAAAGTAATTTTCGGACCAATGAAAGGAGGCGATTTGCTAAACCAAAAAAAAGATAACGAGCCAGTGTGAAAAAAAAAAGTCAACAATAAATACGTAGTTTTCAAGTCAGTCGCCAGTCAGTCAGTCAGAGACGGGCGCAAAAAGATCACAGAAGATTGACAGTAAATTTCATCACTGACTCAACCCGAAAAGTGGAGTAGGAAGGAACAACAACAACAACAACAAATTTACAACTGGCTTCAAAACAATTCATAAGTACATTTTCCTTTTATCTTTATTCCACATTCATATTCTTTTTTTTTTTTTTACTTAAATTGCTCGTCCCTTTTCATTTTAAACTATACAAAATGCAAAAGAAACAGACATTATTCTGCTACTCTGTTAAAAAGACAGCGAACACAGACATTTTTTCAAAATCACATTTTTGTAAACGAACTAAAAACATTAATCTTTTTTACCCTATTTACAAGATAATAAATATACAATGTTCTATTTTTATAAACGTTCTTTCTTATCGTTTGTTTCTTCTTGAAATTTGCGTTGTATTTTTATTTTTCATTTCCCGTATTAAATTCTCCTTTAATCCGGGTACGCTGAACCCCACACCTTAAACAGCGAACAAGAGAAACAACGCAAGAACTGTTTCTCTCCATTTTACTGTATAAAATACAAAAGCGATCAAGTGTGTGATTTTTATATAGCGAGAGTCGTAACGATACGGCAGGAGTTATTTCCCTTTAACTGTTATTTGAATTAGTTAAGACTTCAAGGAGAATATATATATATATTTTTTTATCTGGACTCACAGAAAAAGATTTTAGCTCATGAAATAATAGTAAGTTTCAATGGAAAGAATTTTCTTCGATAAGAAAGGGTTGTAGGCTGAAATACGGTGTACAGAGGAGTTCAAAGAATCTTGTTGAGTGAGAGAAAATTTTAGTCTTCACTTGCAATATCAAGAAGTCGTGTCGTGTACTAAAAATAAGATGTAATTTTTATTTTTATTTTTTTAAATTTTTGAATAAAATTTTATTAGAAATAAGTTGAAGTAACTTTTGCCGCTTAAGTTGTTCACCGAAGAGAGATGAATGTGTTTCTGTTGCTTGTTGTAGCTTAAGTAAAGAATGAGATGAGTTCAGAGATGTGCAATGTTCGTACGTACGTACGTACGTACGAGAATTTAATGTGTATGTATGTGTGTGTGTGTGTGTGTGTGTGTGTGTGTGTGTGTGTGTGTGTGATAGCATCTGCCGCAAAGTGATCATGACGAAATCTCTCTAATGTTACATCTGGTGTGTGTGAGAGAAGGCAAAAAAAAAAAAAAAAATTGCAATTCTTGATCACTCTTGAGAAATAAATGAAACAGTGACTAAGCTACATTGTATACGTTATAAATTCAAATTAACAAAAAGAAAAAACAATAATAATAATAAAATCAAAATTAAATTGTTAATTAACAGTGGCAAAAAAAGCTAAGCTAAAATTTTTTTGTTTCCTTTCATGACACACATAAAAGGCCTACAGGTGGCTAGGTGAACGAGCTGATCATTAATCTTAGCAAAATTACTCTCGTTAATAATATAATTAATATTCATTAAAAGTTTCGTGTTATTTATATTTTGTTAAAGTATGTAGAGGGTGTCTCAAAAATGTATACACTCTTTTACACTGGTAATGATAATATTAACCATCTTCCTACAAAGAAACATTCAGCATTCATTGAATGAGCAGCCAGTACAGCTTTCAGTTGAAATTTATAAAATCTTTCTCTTGAAACCTTTTTTTTATTTTATTTAGGAAAACAGGATTCTCAAGTCAAGTGGTTGTTATCGCTTTTTCTAGTATTGACTAGCAGTAGAGCTCGGCGTTGCCCGGGGATGTAACAGTAAGAGATAGATCAAGTATCGACCACCATAAAGACTGAAAAATAAAATTGACAAAGATTATTGTTTAAGGTTGACGGACACGCGTGTCTTAATTAGTTTTTTTTTTTTTTTTTTTTTTTTTTTACGTCAAACCCAAACTCAAACAAAAAACATTGTTTTCAATCATTATGAGCCTACCGATTGAATAGAATTTTATTATAAACAATTGTCTTGTAAATGGAATTTTTAAAAGCATTCTGAATGTAAAAATAAAAAAAAAAGTGTGCAACACAATAAAAACACTACCTGCCAAAAAAAAGTGATGTTTTGTTGAAATCGGTTGAAAAATGTAGGAAATCCGATCCCATATATAAAAACACACACACACACACACACACACACACACACACACACACACACACACACACAAAAACCTGGGTTTTATAATAAGTATAACTCGATATGAGTTGTCCCCCTTTCATTCTCGCAACAGCAATGCCTCTTAATCGTTTTTTTTTTTCAAATTGATTTCGTGCAAAAACAATTGTGTTTTTCCCATTTTTGGCACTGTCAGAACCACCGCAAGGTAATTTTACGTAGTCCTGTGAAGTTTTGTTGAAATCGGTTGAAAAATGTAGGAAATCCGATCCAATATATAAACGAACAGACACACACACACACACACACACACACACAACCTGGGTTTTATAATAAGTATGATGTAGGCTTCCTTCCTAACCTTCCATGTGAGGTAGTGAAGAATGCTAACATCTTCATTATGTCGTTATCTTCTCTTCTAGTTACATGCGCTATCCATTTTAGTTGGCGTTACTGTTGGTAATCCTGAATCCTGTTATTTGATTGTTATATACCGTGCCTATGAACACTAATGGGTATGTCCCAATCCTCATAAATACCTTAGACACTATTGTAAATGGGGGTAATATACTAAGTAGTGCACCACTAGCAGTGGTTTACCTATTTCGCAGCGCTGGCGAGTAATGTATTTTGTTGATGTTATAAAGATTACCATTTCATTTCCAACCTCCGTTTTGGTTATTCCTCATTCAGTAACCTTTTCTAGGTTACAACATTGGTACAAATCTTTGCGATTCGGTAGCACTAGTCCACAATGTTCAATGAAATATGATCTTTGCCAAGATCCTCAGGCTTTACTCGCCTATTTTCAACATTGATCTTAGGAAGCGATTGTATACAGCTGATAGTTTAGATATTCCTGAACGGCTTCGGTGCCAGGCATGACATCCATATGAAAGTGTTGTTTTGACAAGGCTATTTAAGAACATTTTGTGATGTCAGCGAACACTCATTACCCACTTTTGTAATCTCAACGAATACTCGCTGTCACTTTCGCAATGCTCGTTGTAGTAGAGACTTTGTAATCGCAGATAAAACTATAGTAATACCGTTGAACAATACTGGTGTCAGACGCCTTCGAATAACACTCACACTAATAGTACTTGCATGATAATACTCGCTTGAAAACTAATCACCGAATAGTGACCCGAATAGGAATCCGTATAGTGAGATATTCACCTACCGCCCCACGCGGTCGGATGCGGCACAAGCCCAAGTTTATTGTGGGGTATCCGAGCCCGTAGGCTCGGGCAAAAATTCCCTGTAGACCCCGTAAAAACGGAGTCGGGTAGCTGTCTACCACCCCAGACGAGACTCTGCCCTTCGGCATAGCCCAGTCTGAGTTCATCTCTGCCCGGAGGCAGAGGGTTCGACCAGCACACCTCCGAAGTAATTCGGAGAGTGATCACTTAGACGCCACGCTAATTGCCATATATACATTTCCTTTACTCTCCCGTGATCTACTTATTAAAAAAAGGGAACGCCTGTGTTTGATATCTGGTGATCTGGGTTCAAACTCCTGTGTCGGCAGCAACACTTTATTCTTATATAATAGAACATGACTTGAGTTTTCAGGTTGATGTTTTGGTCTTGTAGCAATGTGCGGTGTTGGGCGAAACTATTTCTGGCGCTATACATTCTATGTTCACTTTCATTTTCTCCCCAGCTAATTTGCTTTCTTTTCAGATTTCCGCGTTAGTATTACTAATGTAATCCAGGCTTAGCTTTGAACCAAAGAAAGTTCATCCTGAAATGCTACCGGAAGTACGGAAATGCAGTTGTATCGAAGAGCGTTTCATTCAGATTCACCGACGCGTCTTACAATCTCATGAATTAGAGATAATTTTTTAAGCTGATGGTACCGTACACAGTGCGCACAAAACCCTTTCTGTAAGACCACGTATATCAACAAGTTTACGGCCATATCACGTTGAAACACCTGTTCTCATACGATCACCGAAGTTAAGCAACGTCGAGCCTAGATCTAGATGGGTGACCGCTTGGGAATATCAAGTGCTGTAAGCTTGGATGTGCGGTTGGGATTGAAGGATAATGGCTCGCAATTGTTAATCGGTGAGCCGAGTTCCAATTCCAGTTGGGTTCATTATATTCTCTTACGCGCAAATAGCATTGGGAAAGGTATGAATCTAACTCTTTTCCCCCTAATACGGGTTAATTAGCAAGACTTGGGTTACTAAACCATTACTATTTTTTTTTAAATTTCTTAATATTAAGAGATTTAAATTTCTTAATATTA
The DNA here is from genome assembly GCA_903632075.3 of Acanthosepion pharaonis. Taxonomy (NCBI): domain Eukaryota; kingdom Metazoa; phylum Mollusca; class Cephalopoda; order Sepiida; family Sepiidae; genus Acanthosepion; species Acanthosepion pharaonis. Next base: position 1,045,815 of record CAHIKZ030000130.1, on the reverse strand, counting down.
ATTCTAAATATCTAAAAATATATTCTGGCTTTAAATAAACTGCAAAGGGTTGATAAGCTGTAGAAAACTAATCAATCAAAATGTGTGAATTTCTGCCCTGTCTCCAAACAGACGTAAAGGCTGACATTATCCTGGTGGAAGATGACAGTCTCCGATTAGCCAATTACGGATGGCTATAATCGATTGCTGTCTTTAAATGATCTAGTTGGAAACAGTCATGCGTATCTGATCTTGCGGAAGCTGCTAATAACATACAATGTCTATTCGGCCCTACCATATGCGCAGTATCACTTGCTTCGAATGCAGACCGGCTTTAGTGACGAAGTAAACACTGAATAGACCCTACGAGAGAGGGGTAGCACAATTTTAACACACTGTTATTTTTATTTATTTATTTTTTGGGGGCTCATTGCTTTTCGCCTGGGACCATTCTCATTCCACGTTGTTGTAAACAATCCATTATTCATCGGCTGTAAATTTTCTTTTTTTTTTTTTTTTTTTAAAAAGGGTCGTTTTGTTGCCTTTAAGCAGAGAATCGTAGATGGAAATGCAGTTCATTCAATTTTTTTTCTGCTAAATCGTGAAGCAGCCGAACGTTGTCGGGATTCGCGTATCCAAGTGTTGTCAAATGCCTTACAACGTTCAGATGAGATTATGTGATGCATTTATGGATTGTTTTTCATCAGCATTTCAATACGGTCATCATGAGTAGTCCTGCCGGAACGTACTCGCTATTCCAGATCCAGATTTCCACTTTTGAATTAACCGAGCTACCTACGAACGCTACTGACAGCTATGGCACCATCTTCATAAACGGCACTTATCTTTTTTGCCCTTGGCACCGCATTTTTCCTTTCCGGAAATATATATTTATTGTTTTAATTACAATAAGTGTGGCGCAAGGTCGAAGGGGGAATGGGGAAAGGCTGGTCGACACTTTCTATCCTAGCTAATCGGATTCACGACCCATTCCTTCATTACAATTTATTCATTCATCATTCGGTATTATATATACCACAATACCATAAATTCATCAGTCAGTCAGTTATGTGCCATGCATCTCTTAGGCGATCATGTATCTTTCGATACATGACTGACGAGGCAGATTTTTTTTTCCGTAGTAGTTTTTCATTTCTTTCCACGGTAGACCAGTTGTAATCCAAGGCTATAGAACCCCGTCCTGCTATTTACCCTTAGCTTGGGGTGGGGAGAGAAGAGGATTCATACCTTTTCCAAGGGTTAGGGAACCTAAAATAAACATGGCATAAATTCCCGAAATAAAAGAGCATCAAATGATGAAAATACATTTTCCACATTTTCCCCTATTTTTACTTTTAACGTAAAAACATCTACAATTCGCAATCCACACATGAATCGTATAGAAAGACATATCAAAACATGTCACAAATTTCAATCACGTGCGAATATGTCATAAATTTCAGTTACGCGTGAATGCATCATAATTTCAGATTCGTGTGAATATGTCATAAATTTGAGTTTTGTGTGAAAATGTCATAAATTTCAGTTACGTGTTAATATGTCATAAATTTCAGTTACGTGCTAATATATCATAAATTTCAGTCATGTGCTAATATGTCCTAGATTTCAGTCACGTGTGAATACGTCATAAATTTCAGTCACGTGTGAATGTGTCATAATTTCAGTTTCGTATCAATATGTCATAAATTTTAGTTTCGTGTTAATATGTCATAAATTTCAGCTACGTGTGAATATCATAAATTTCAATCACGTATCATACATTTCAGTCACGTGTGAATGTATGATAAATTTCAATCACATGTAAATGTGTCATAAATTTCAGTCATGTGTGAATATGTCATAAATTTCCGTGACGCTTGAATTGTCATAAAATTCCGTGACGTTTGAATATGTCATAAATTTCAGTTCTATGTGAATATGTCATAAACTGCAGTTAACTGTGAATGAATCATAAATTTCAGTTTCGTCTCAGTATGTCATAAATTTCAGTCACGTATAAATATGTCATAAATTTCAGTCACAAATGAATATATAAATTTCTGTCGCGTGTGAATATGTCATAAATTCTAGTCACGTGTGATACAATATCACGTGTTCAAAAACCACCGACGGAAAAACGCTACATACTAATTTATTCCAACCTAATAATTAAGTAAGATTAAAACTTTTTTTTAGTAAATACTAGCAGTAGAGCCCGGCGTTGCCCGGGGATGTAACAGTAAGAGATAGATCAAGTATCGACCATCATAAAGACTGAAAAATAAAATTGACAAAGATTATTATTTAAGGTTGACGGACACGCATGTCTTAATTAGTTTTTTTTTTTTTTTTTTTGAATTGGTCAAACCCAAATTCAAACAAAAACATTGTTTTCAATCGTTATGAGTCTACCGATTGAATAGAATTTTATTATAAACAATTGTCTTGTAAATGGAATTTTTAAAGCATTCTGAATGTAAAAATAAAGAAAAAAGTGTGCAACACAATAAGAAACACTACCTGCACAAAAAAAGTGAAGTTTTGTTGAAATTGGTTGAAAAATGTAGGAAATCCGATCCCATATATAAACGAACACACACACACACACACACACACACACACACACACACACACACACACACACACAAAAAAAAAAAACAAAGCAAAAAAACTGGGTTTTATAATAAGCATAACTCGATATGAGTTGTTCCCCTTTCATTAATGCCTGTTAATCGTGTTTTCAAATTGATTTCGTGCAAAAATAATTGTGTTTTTCCCATTTTTGGCGCTGTCAGAACCACCGCAAGGTAATTTTACGTAGTCCTGTGAAGTTTTGTTGAAATCGGTTGAAAAATGTAGGAAATCCGATCCAATATATAAACGAACAGACACACACACACACAACTTGGGTTTTTATAATAAGTATGATTACCTGAATGTTATTAACTGAATTTTATTTAAATAAACGTAGATGTCAGTTTCCGTATGAAAAAAAAAAAAAGAAAACAAACAAAAAAAAAAACAGTGTTTACAATTGTGCTACTCCTCTCTCGTAGGGCCAACTCAGTGTTTACCTTTCGTCACTGAAGAAGTGGTTGTGGCTGTGATTGTGATGTGTATTATTCTCTACCGTTGTCATTGACCGGTATTCGAGTCTTAAGTAGGATTTCGAATGGTCGTTTTCAAAAGCGTGTATATACCCTCCCCTTAAGAATCAGTGACGCAGTACAATATTCCTAGTTCTAGTTCTTCTCACATCACACACACACACACACACACACACACACACACACACACACACACACACACACTTGGCAAATAAAACCCACAGTCTAGATGTTAACTTACATACACACACACGAGCAGCAAATAACACACCTTATGTTCGGCCACTAAACAAAAGATAATTCGGAAAGGTAGATAAGTTGCTAAGCAACGGCCACTGAGAGGGTACAATGTTGCTACATTTTTTTTTAAAAGTCTAACGTCTGCCTTTGTTAAATAGTCACAAATTAAATCGATTCCATTCATTGATGCCGATCGATCTATATTCTATTCGATGAATATCGATCTTTGTGACCAATTTATTATGAGGTAAAAAAGAAAGAAAAGAAAGCAGAAGAAGACACATTCAAAAACGCAAAATGCACGTAGACAACTTGGCCGGTGGCGACTATCGCATTTCGGTTCGTAACTTCGAGATTTAAGATTTTCTTCCTCTCTGTTTTTAAAGTTTATCTAAAGAAATCGTATGAATTTTAGACTCTTTGAAAAAAAAATTTAAAAAAAATGAACGAAGGCAAACATTCTGCTTGTAATTGTGCATCTATAAGTTTGAAAAGAGTAATTTTATTCATTTTATCTTCCATTTCCACATTCCTGAGGAAAAACTTTTTAAACGGCATTCATTTTGCATGAAAGACAAAAAAGAAGGAAAATAATCAAAAGTAAGTACAATTTTCAATTCCTTGCGATGAAAAATATTCAAAATACGCAACATTATTATCATCATCATCATCATCATCATCATCATCATTATTATTATTATTATTATTATTATTATTATTATTATTATTATTATTTATTTATTTATTTTTATTTCCTTTGATTTCTGGCGTTTTACACATTTCTTTCCGAGTCCCGCCAGGGGCCTAAGGTTAGAAATGGCATCATGACACACACAAAAAAAAAAAAAAAAAAAATTAAATTCCATAGATAAAGCCCTTCGTAAAGTGTGGGCTGTACTTGTCAGAACAATTTTTTGTATCTCCTTGAGGCATGAACTTCCAGGAATCCCTTCAATTAGTCTACTGCAATCTTTTCCAACCAGTCCTAGGGCTTCAACTACAACAGGGATTGTTGATGTTCCCATATGCCACATTTTCAAGATTTCTATTTCAAGGTCTTTGTATTTTGACAACTTTTTGAATATCTTCAACGATACATTGCAGTCAGCAGAGACTGCCATGTCAATAAGGAGACACTTTATTATTATTATTATTATTATTATTATTATTATTATTTCTTTGCATTTTTCTGGTTTACGGCTATATCATATTGATACACCGGTACTGGTTATCGAAATTAAGCAATGTCGTGCCTGGTCGGCACCCGCTTGGGAATACCTGGCAGTGCTGTAAGCTTGGATGTGCGGGTGGTGTAATGGATAACGGCTCGGATTTGGAAATCGGAGAGTCGAGTTCCAATTCCAGTCGATTTCGTTATATACGCTTTACGCGCAAATTACTAGCACTTGATCATTATTATTATTATCTAAAAAAAAAAAAAAAAAAAAAAAAAAACAAATCTTACAGTCTAGTAAAAATATTTTTTGACTTTAAATAAAGGGTTGATAAGCCGTAAAAAAACCTCCAAAGAAATCAATCTTATTTTCTCTTTCATTCCTGAAGAAGAACTATCTTACGCTGAAATTCCAAACAATTCACCTCATTCGTGAGTTTTACATTCTGTGGTCAACTCTAAAAAAATAAAGTTTTATTTATTTTTACAGATCGCGACAGCTATTAGGGAAATGTAATTACTTTGATGTTTAAAAAAATTATTCACTATTATTATTGTTTAGATAATAAGCGTTAGCACAAAAATAGCACAATTGTGGAAAAAAGGAATTTTCGACAATATACGCATTTTTTGCGAATTTGGTTAATTTTTTTAACTTTTATCAAAAATGATATTCTTGTACATATAGTTATGGATAATATTATACATTAATTACTAAGCTTTTTAATAAGTAACTATTTGTGCTCAGTTGTTGACATTAATAGCTATCTGTTGATGTATTAAAATTTTGGAAGAATGCAATAATAAAAATTAAAATTTCACCTCTCTCATAAATGTCGCGATCTGTTAATAACGAATATTTTTTTTAAATAATGGTCCCCGCCACCGCCCACCACAATAACAGTTATGGTGGTAAAGTGAAGTCCTGCAGTTTACTTTAAATTAAAAGATAAAAGTTATTAATTAGTGAAAGAAATCAAATGTTGAAGTTGCTGATATACGTTAAAAAAAAAAAAAAATGAATGGCTAAACTAGCGTTTGTTTACCGGGATTTTGATTGCCACTGCTTGCAGTTAGTGACCACAGCAATATCCAGGACAGTATACACAGTCCTGGATATTGCTGTGGTCATTTTCTAACGCAGTGGCAACCAAAATTTTAACATGAAAATGACGGCCTGTCATCATTTGTAGAGGTAAAAGAAAATGGAATAAATTTCGGCAAACGTCGTGCCAGCAAAAAACAGTGTAAAAAGGACGGTTTTTCCCATGACACCGCTTTTATCTTAACTACCATCACTCCTCGGCAATGTTTATTGTTTTAAAAGCGATTGTTAGAATTAATAAAGCCTAAACATAGGAAAGTGAATTTTTAGATTTTCTTTGTTCTTGAGAATTTACAACAATAAACAGAATTTATTTATTAGATTGTTTATTGGAATTGTTGGCAAAACATCGGCTAATTGCCAATCGATTCGAACTTTATAGAATGGTAAATAATACGAATTCCCTTACAATTGGTTCACATATTTCAATAATTTAGTAAATGTTTATACGAATAAAAAACTGTTTTCATATTTTTATTTCTTCATAAAATGATAAATGATAAAAACAATTGTGTTTTTCCAATTTTCGGCGTTGTCAGAACCACCACAAGGTAATTTTACGTAGTCCTGTGAAGTTTTGTTGAAATCGGTTGAAAAATGTAGGAAATCCGATCCAATATATAAACGAACAGACACACACACAACATGGGTTTTATAAGAAGTATGATAACAAAAAGAAAGCAAAACGTGTAATTAAGCAAACAGTGTTACTAATTACATTATTTTACATTCGAGAATTCTACTGTCGTAGTAGGCTTAGTAAATAAATAGTATATTTTGGTATGTTCTGCGTGGTGACACATACGACGCTAATTTGAGGAAACTTTTTCTTCTTTGGAATGAATTTCCCTTCTTTTTTTTTTGTTTATAGATTAATCAGGACATAACCTTTCAAGAGATTGTCTGTGAATTATGGGGTGCAGTTCATCAATACCAGACACCAGCCGTTCAATAGAAAAGAAAATGCCAAAGGAGGTCTCCCAGAAAGTTGCGAAGAAAACTCCAAGGGACCAATCGGTGGCTATTATTATGGAAACTAAACTAGAAGACGTTGATACTAATAGTAATATTCAAGAAAATATGAAAGTTCCAAGAAAAGGTACAATGTATGACTAATTGTAATTTATTAGCTCGAAGCAAATGTTTAAATATTTTTAACAAAATCTTTGATATTATTTACATTATTCGGACTAATGTCCTCATCTTTGTCGCCATATTTATCACAAAGTTTCAGCCGTTGTACATTAGTCCGAATAATGTAAATAATGTACATAATACCTCATCTCAGAAATATAGACAGACTCAAAATCTTTGATTAAAAAATATTATTTTTACGTCAAAGTATTCCCGCCTAACTTTTTTTTTTCAGTTAAGTTGTGTATTCTATCATGAAAGAACGACTCCGGTTTTTTTTTCTATATCTTGAACTTACGAAAAATGTATTTCCGACTGAATAGATACGATCTTTTTTTTTAGTCACTAAGTGTTTAAAACCTTTGGTTGAGTAATTCATTAGGGTTATTGTAAGAAGCTATAGCTAATTTTTCCTCCATACATACAATATCTATCACCAGTCTTATACTTACGACGTCTTTTCACTATCTCCCATTTTAATGTAAGATCTATACCTTGCTTCATTTTAATTTCCCACACATAGTTAAACTAGTCCTGTGCCTGTATATTTCGTGTGCGAAACTACTTCTATGGTTGTAATATCTTTTTTTAAAAGCTCCTTGGGTAGAACACATGTATACTTTTTTACCATTACTAATATTATTATTACTACTATTATTGGGTCTGTTGTATACACCTCGACTTTATATACTATGCATTTATATTAGCATTTGCCCTCAAGGGACAAGCAGCTTTAATAATGCAGTTGATCTGGGGAACTCAGTATGTTGTTTATTTTTTTAGCTTTTTAGTGTTGCTTTTATGGATCAAATGTGCAACGTTTGGGCATGCAACTATAGCTTAATTTAACGGTATTTTTGTTAAATATTTTGTATAAGTTGTTCGGCGGGGGGAATTCTTCTTTAATAATCTAAAGAATTCCTTCCCTAATTTATTACCTACGGCCATATTATATGGCAGCGTGAACCATAGAATTTTCCTTGCCCTATTCCTCCATCCCCTTGTTACGTATATCGGATGTTTCATTTGTGATTTTATAAACAATTTAGTGTTGTAACCACTATTTTTAGCGTGTCGGAGTTATCGTCTCCTTAGCTCCTTAACCCTTTCACCAGGGGTCTCTCTTCCCTGGCTATAAATACTGGCTGACCCTTCGCCTCTTCCTCTTTTAACTCAGGCTTTCAACCTTACCACTTCGTAGATGTGAACCCTCACAGATACAGCGTTTCCCAAATTCTGGGAACACGCTAAGAACAATACACGTACGTACGAACACTCACCACAACACACACACACACACACACATAATATTCACCACACGCACTCTGTCCATGTAACTTGTAACCTTTCTTGTTATTAATACATATATTTGTTTGTAAGCAAATATATGGATATAGATCCGACAGTATGAAGAAAAATATACGGAAAAACAAACAAAAATCCTAATATGCAATTATGCTGTTTTAATGTTAATATAATGTCAACGTCGGACGTTTCGGTCCGTAAAATCTCGTGTCTTCGAACATAAACGAGATAGTCGCCTCGGTAATTTAAACAATGCTTTAGTTGTACACACAATTAAATCTGATCATAATTTCGATTTTGATTCTGTGAAGATTTTAAAATATATTCATAATAAAAATCTTAGGCGGATTTATGAGGCAGGCATAATATCCATCTCACGCACGGTGAATACTAGACCCGGCTTCTTTAATACTTCCCCTTTTCTAGCAAGATTAATGCTCGACAAATGTACATATAAGTTTTAGATTAAAATAAAATTCTTTTCGTTTTTCATTCAAAATACTCTATTTTAGGAATACGTTTTCACAACATCGCCCACGTGACCCCGACGTGGTCATATTGAAACGGAAAGCCGATCTTAAAAAATTTCAGTTATCTGTTTTGATTAGTACAATTTGTACTTTTTGTACGAATAAATATCAGTCTTACTCTTATGTCCATCGTCTTTTCATGTTGAATTGAAAATAGTCTAATGTTAATTATGTTTTATGAATATGTCCTGAAGATGGTCTACTAGACCGAAACGTCCGACGTTGTCATTATATTGACATTAAAACAGCATAATTGCATATTAGGATTTTTGTTTGTTTTTTTTTCCGTATATTTTTCTTCATATATTTGTTTGCATATATTTATCGGTCTTCTTGTGTTTGTTTTTCATTGCCTTCTTTGGACTTAATTAAAGTCCAACTTTCTCATGTAGTTGGACCGGCTAGCAGGAAAATCTTAACTCACGTGTGTTTCTTCTACTTCTACTCAACACCACAGCCACGGTCCGCTACAAGCGCCAGCTTATAATCGTATTTACTTTGAGAAAAGATGTTTATGTTAGAAGTATTAGTAGATCATCTAAACCTAATGCCATTAGGGATATGCTTGAAAACTTGTCTAGGGTGGTTAGAACCTAGATTGATATAACATGGGCATTGGTTATTTTTCCTAAATGGGGACACCGTGCCGTTGTACAAGTTAAGTGTAATATCCAAATGATCTGTAATATTTACATTAGTTTCCATATCTAAATTGAATCCAAATTTATCGAATAACCAATGCAATTTTTTCCTAGTTACATCACCTTTTCTAGGGTTGCAATTATTCGTCGTCTCGATAAAAAGCCATTGTTGTAGGGGTCATGTTGTTGTTGTTGTATAATAGGTTGTATAATAGCCTCCTATATATGGAGGAAAAATTAACTATAGCTTCTTACAATAACCCTGAATTACTCAACCAGAGATCTGAAATACTTAATGGTTGTCGGCATAAAAAAAAAAACCTGGTTACTTGGCTAATAGAATGTGTTTTTTTAATGCTATTTTTTTAATTCTTTTTAGTGGCCATTTATCAATAAAATGTCGTTTGGGCCAACAATCTTTAGTCAAAATTATACTTATGACCCGGTAGGCGAAACCTAAGTAGATAGGTTTTGACTCTTTAGGTATTCTAATTTTGCTCTATTTAGTGTATACTTTTACGTATCAACTTAGGTAACTCTGTTGGTGTTTTTTCTTTTGGCTAGACATTGCAGTGCTGGTTGATTATTTTCAAGCAGTACGGATGTTTTTAGTCTTTTCTTTTTTTATTGAATTTTTCCCCCTAAATATCAGTATATATATATATATATATATATATATATATATATATTGTGCATTTAGGCAGCAAGCCTTCTTTCATGCACGCTTCATTAAATATGAGAGACAAGGTGCTTGATTAAGTTTTTTTTATTTCTCATATAATCTTATAATTTTTTTCTTTTCAGTAGATAAATTATACAAAAACTGTTTATATTTCTGAGATGAGGTATTATATACATTATTTACATTATTCGGACTATTGTCCTCATCTTTGTCGCCATATTTATTACAACGTTTCGGCCGTTGTAAGCTCCGGCCTTCTTCGGGTGGTTAGAATGTCCAACTGAACCCTTTATTTCGCCCAGTGGGGTAGACTGTTCTAGTTCCACGTGCCATGTTTTAAGCTATATATATATATATATATATATATATATATATATATATATATAAAGGCTTAAACACTAATATTCCATGGTCATAATTTATTCCATTGTTTTTTTTTTTTTGTTTTTTCTCTTAATTAAATCCCTTCCACCCACCTCTCCTAAAATTCTTTTTGTTAAGGTTTAATCTCCCTCCTCCTCATACTTACACTCACTCTAAATTCTGTTTTTATTTCCGGAGTGGGTTTTTTTCAGTTTTCTTTTTGAATTTGTAGGTCTGATGAATTGGATCGTATTTACGATTCCAATGGAATAAATTATGACCATGGAATATTAGTGTTTAAGCCTTTTTATTATATCCTTACTCTGTCCTGAACATTGAGTTCTACCTGGATTCTTCCTCTTGGAATTTTTTTTTTCTAAAAATATACATGTATGGGTATTTATATATTTTGCATATGTATGTATATTTTCCACTAATATTATCTATATCTATCTATCTATCTATCTATCTATCTATCTATCTATATATATATATATATATATATATATATACATATAATCATTCATTCAAAAAAACAAATATAGAGGTTAATGATTTAAATGGCGAGAATACATCGTCACAAACAATTTCAATAAGGTACACTAACCCCGAACCTGTATATGAATGATATGATCCCTGTTTATAAATTTCAGTTGCATAGGGTCTTTTTAATTTTTTACAAGCTTTCGTCTGTTCCTACAGACATCCTCAGGTATGGAAATAGATTTGTTCTTGTTTTTACTTCTCGGTAATAAGAGGACAACGAAAATAGAGATGTAATCCGAAAAAATGCTATGAGAAATATGTTATTGTTTTGGAACGTGCGGTCGCAATGCTGAGTGTGAATTTTAAATTTTAAGGTTGTGCAAAAGAATTCTCCGATTACTATATTTGTACAAAAACGCACATTCATATACAGGTTCGGGGTTAGTGTACTTTATTGAAATTGTTTGCGAAGATTTATTCTCGCCATTTAAAATCATTAACCTCTATATTTGTTTTTGTATTGATTCATATATTTGTTTTTTATATATAATGATTATGTAATATATATATATATATATATATATATAGATAGATAGATAGATAGATAGATAGATAATATTAGTGGAAAATATACATACATATGCATATTTGTTTTTTTGTGTGAATGATTCATGTAATTATAAATTGAACTGCATCTATAATCGATATATATATATATATATATATATTAAAGAAATGGACAAGGTCCGACAATTTATTTATTAAAGACATATTTTTATGTTTTAACGTTGTTATTTTATAGATACAAGTATTTAAGCAAATGCTCTGTTTATGATAAACAGTATTAAATAACATTTACCGGCCTGAATGTCGAAAATTTTCATAGAAAATTTTCGTTCTTTGACAAGAACGAACCTGCATCCTATACGGAACCGTCATACCGCTTGGCCTTTACCTTGAGCTACAAAAGAACCAATCGGTAGACAAGGTCGTATTTAGGCATAAACTCAGCTTGTCTATGACGGTTCCGTATAGGATCAAGAATTTTGTCAAAGAACGAAAATTTTCTATGAAAATTTCTCGGACATTCAGGCAAATGTTATTTAACACTGTTTATCATAAACAGAGCATTTGCTTAAATACTTGTATCTATAAAATAACAACGTTAAAATATAAATATATATATTAAAAAAAATATGATTCTATCGCGACACAGAAATTACTGTTTCGAAACTGACTCAAGTCATAAAGTTTAATTTCAATATTAAACTTAAAATTTGGAGCAAAGTTTCATTCTCAAGCGATGTTTAGAAGCTCTACATATGTATCGAGCTCTGTTTTTTAAAAGCTCTACTTCTATATCGAGTTCTGATTTTTTAAAACTAAAATCATAAATACTAAAGAACTTTGGATCATTAATCTAAGTGTTCTTTCCTATTACATCAATACACACATATATATATATATTTTGTTTAGCATTCTTCTGTTGTTTTACTTCCTCTTCTTATTGTTTATTGTGATTTTATATCAATTCCGTTTGTCGCGAATTTTGCCAATTATTCTACATTAAGAATAGCGTGTAAAAAAAACAAAAAACAAAAAAAAACAATTTGTTTCTTTTCCCAGGACACGCCGCCATTGCCTTCGCAATCGATATGGACGGAAATGAATTACAGAGGGTCGTTGGCAGCTCTGGAAAACCAAAGAAGCTGAAGGTAAAACTGTTTTTTGAATTTATTCCTAGGTTATGGACCACCAGAGAAAGAGGGGGGATGGAGAGGGGAGGGTGGGGATGGAGAGAAAGAGAGAGGGGGGGAGGGAGGGAGAGAGGGGGGGATGCAAAGAGATAGGGGGAGAGCGGGGAGAGGGATGGAGAAAGAGGGAGAGAGAGGGAGGAGGGGGATGGAAAAGAGAGGGAGATGAGAGGGGAGAGATAGGGAGGAGGGGATGGAGAGGGAGGAGGGGATGGAGAGAGAAAAGGAGGGAGGGAATGGAAAGAGAGAGAGAGAGAGGGGAGAGAGAGAGATGAGGGGGATGAGAGAGGGGATGAGAGGAGAAGAGAGAGAAGAGAGAGGGGAGAGAGAGAGGGAGAGAGAGGGGGAGAGAGAGGGGAGAGAGAGAGGGGGAGAGAGAGGGGAGGAGAGAGGGGGATGGAAAAGAGAGAGAGGGGGGGATTTATGGGTAATTGGATTAATTTGCAGTATAAACACCAAAAGCCGAGGGTAACGAAGATGTTCTATTATGGTGGGAAATTGTCTGATTATTTCGAAAATGACATTAAAAGTTTTGCGCTCGATTGTCTTTTAGGAGTTATGGACGATGCAAGTTCGACTTCTTTCGCGACGCGTCGAAAGAACGGCCGCCATTACTGGCTTTGCCTCGAGGAATAATACGCGGAAGCTTCACTTGTCTTTACTGCGCAATGCGCGAAGTTTGAAATGAATGCGCGATTCCAAATATAGCATTAAAAATGAAAAAAAACAACAAAAAAAAAAAACGAAAAATAAAAACAAAATTACGTGCCTAAAAAGATAAAAAAGGTTTTCTTTTTTTTTTTTTTAACGATGTCCATTTTTTTTTTTAAATGTGTCATGAAAGTTTCCATAAAATTCGACAATCAAAATAAAATAGAAATTACGAGCTTGAAAAAAAAAGTATACAATGAGAATGTTTTTATAAAGTTTGTGTTGGAGAAGTCCAAGAGATAAGTAATTGAAAATAAAGTGAACGTGTGTGTTCCAGTGGGGGACACATTTTTACCACGTGTGACTGCATCTTATAACCGGGGTGGTAAGCGGAGAAAGGATGACAGAGAATGTAATTTCCTTATTCATAGGCTTACGGAGGGTCCCCTAGCGATGTTTTTTTTTTTTAGTAAAGTCAAGTGGGGTAACCCATACTGGTACCAAATTCCAAGTTTTTGAAGCGTTTTGTTTTATGATTTGTTGACAGTTCTTGCAAACTGGATTCGTGTTTTATAAAAACTTAAAGAAAAGATATGCAAATTAAATAAGTATTTTTGTTTTAACCATTGAATTGTTTTTAAAATAGTCGGAGTATTTTGTATGTTAAATAAAACATTTAATTTTTCCAAAAAAATTAATTAAAAGTTTATTGTGCCAAGCTACACACCCTATTAAAACCAAGTGTACTTTGTACCCCCACTTACCTGTTTGTACTTCTCCCCAAATTTTAATTTCGATCGGTCAATGCATGGCTATTTTACAGGGTGTGGTGGGTGGACAGGCTAACGGAAGTCACTTGAGGCAAAATAATTTTTGTTAGGTGTTTTTTTTTTAATTTTAGATTTTCTTTTGTTTTTCTGATTTCTCAATGTTTATTTTCATTATGGTTTTTAAATATTTACGTTGACAGGGGTCTGCATATGTAATTTTCCTTAATTTTTTCATTAATGGCCTTCGTCCGGCCCGCGACCCGTCATTATAACACGATTCGGCCCGCGGGGTCGAATGAGTTGCTGACCCCTGGCTTATTCTCTTTAATGATTTTTTAAAATATCATTTCACCCCAAGCAAGACGATAAAACCACTAAGACGCAAGAGGGAGGGGGTTACCGGGAAAGAAATTTGAGATAAGAACATTAATAAAGAGAGAAAAGGGGAGAATTCAATGAGAGAAGATGGCGACTTGCGTTTCATTTCAATTTTCGAAGATCAAAGTTGACTGGAAAGTAAGAAGCCGGGAGAACGTTTCACAAGCAAGTAGTGCTAGAGAAGAGACTGTTAGCACATCTAGCAATTTCAACTGTAAAATCATGAGACTTAGCTGCCAATCTAGTACTGCGTTTAAATCCGTAAGGTCGATGGAACGAAGAGGAAAGCCCATTAGAACAATTGCTAAGGAAAATATTTGTAGAAAAGGCATAGGAAATCTACGCTAAGATTTAAAAGTAATCTACCTTTTTAATGTTTTTCAGGCCCTAGAACCATTAAATGTTCCTCGATTTACATCGGAAATGCTTGCAGAGAAACAAAAACAACTTGACAACAAGAGCCAAATGGTAAGCAAATATATAAACGGCGACCTTTTGACAAGCATACTGTTGTGGATTCCGGGATGAAATCCGGTACCAATAAATAACAAACGCCAAGAATGAATATAGGAAAATAAATGTATTAAAGTAATAATACAAACTGGTAAAGCAGGTTAGTAGTTCCAGGAATACGGGTTAGTAGCAAATTATCTATACGGTCTTTGGTATTGAAGTATCGCTGTATGACTTCTTACTGAGTCTACGTGCTCGCTCACTGTCACTCCTACAACGCTGTTACCCTCACTCTGTCACTCTGGACTTGACTCGATTGGTCTTGCTCTCTCGGGTCTTCACCTAGCCGTAGTATATGTATATACTGGGTGAGTCCATTTGTGTAAAAAGAGGTGGACCCTCAACACATACTTTTGTGATGTCAACGAATACTCGTTGCTACTTTCGTAATGCTTGAGTGTTGGGTAAAACTAACCCTACAGTCTATTCTATGTTCAGTTTTCTTATCTCTTATACTAAATTTGTTATAATTGTTATAGTGTGTTATAGAGTACCATATGTACTGCAGTCGTAGCAGCAGTAGTGTATCTAGGGCAAGATAACCTGACGAATCCCATCCTCCTTAAGTCTGTTTTTGAATTCGGAGTTTTCCTTCTCTTAGGTTGCATACACTACCCATAATCTCTGATTCCACGTCTTCTGTCCAGAGACTGCAGTCATGAAGACTGTACTTAATCCAAATATCAAAGCTATGTTGTGCGTCTCCCACCCCGTATCGTGTCAGAACATAATATCACAACAGACCCTCAAGGGAGTCAAGTGTAGGGCTGACCTGAGGTGATACCCCAACTCAGCTTCCGAGTGCAGAATCAGGTGACCTCACATCTGCACTTGGATTGCAAGCGTGGGAAAGTACCGTATTACAGAAAGACGGAAACTGGCAGAGTTTATCTGATATCGTAGACGAGAATATAAGGTCCACGTTTCAGCCGAGGTACCTGGTGCCGCTCGCGTGCACATACACTGCGGACGTAATTAGTAATTGACAAAATCAGGATTTGAATAAAATGTGAAGTTAAATAGGATAAAGTCTCGTCTTGTCATTGCTCTACACCTTCTATCTTCTTATAAATCCGTGGGAAAGAAACAAATATCACCCGTGCTTCTCTTAAGGCCTTCCTCGCCAACGTGCTTTGAAAATAGAAACAGAAACTTATAGTTCGGAAACGTGTTATTAGATTTCCTATGGAAGGCTATTTTGTTATTATTCCATCACGACTGTTTCCAAGTATGCCGGTGCCTTGAAATTTATTTATAATTGTTGTAACCTAGAAAGGGTTACTGAATGAGGAATAACCAAAACGGGGGTTGGAAATGAAATGGTAATCTTTATAACATCAACGAAACACAATAATCGCCAGCGGCATGAAGTAGGTAAACCACTGCTAGTGGTGGACTACGTAGACATCATATTGATATTTATTGTATAGAAATACAATTGTGGCACGAGGCCGAAATGGGAGAAGGGATTGAAGCTGGCCTTCGCTAACTATCTTATACCTAGCTAATCCGATTCACGACCAAATAAACTCATTACAATTTGCACATTCACCACAAAAACTCGTCCGTCACCAATCAACTCTCCATATACCATAATACCACATCCTCTCAGGGGGAAACCTACAAAAACGCACACCGTGACATACTTACACAGCATATTACCCCCACTTACAATAGTGTCCAACGTATTTATGAGGATTGGGACATACCCATTAGTGCTCATAGGTACGGTATATAACAATAATAAAAATTTATTGTAATTTATATCGCTTTGAAAGCGGGAATGAAGACTTATAAGTTCAGTATCGAATTATTACGATTTTCTCTGTGGTTTTGTCCTGGGTAGGACGACGAACTACATCCGGCAGCAAAACATCTGATCGGGAGATTGGAAGTTTTAAGGCACTTGGAACCACCTTTTAATTGCTGTTGTTCCCAGGTTCACCCTGACCCGGGGTGGTAGCACCTATTAGGGTCCCAGCTATGGGCAAATAGTGAATTCCCAAACAAAAACAAAACAGCGGCAAAGTATAAAAATACATTTTTATAGTAAAAATACCAACAATACATTTTTACATAAAAAAATTACCAACAATACATTTTATCTGTAGTTGAAGCCATAAAACGGTGTTCAAAATATTTAGATTTCGGCATTATATAACCCATAGAGATGTTGATATACCGTTAAATAGAATCAACCAACGAAATACCTATGGAGCTGTTAGCAAAGTAAACTGTTGCGGAATTTGAACTAATTGGGTGTATCAGAAGGTGAGATTATGTGAAGGCTTAAAAATGTGCGTGTTCGTTAAACATTCATCCACAACAAATAAAATAAACATTTGAAGGCAATTCAATTGGAAGAAATCAAGGAGAAACAACGTAGTTATAGATTTCAACAAATGACATGAATTTATATATATTTAACATGCACAAAGTGAATTTATGATTGCTTGTTAATTGTGTTAAGTGAGATAAAATTGTAAGGAGTGACCATGCAGAGATTTGGTGTATGAAAGCTTGTAGTTTAAGTTTGTCTATGAAATTAAAACAGTTTGAATTCTGCAAGGTGAAATGTCACCTGTGCAAGTTCAAACATTAGTGTGTATGTGTGTGACAACTGTAAATACTGTTTAAAGTCATAAGGTGGTATGTACCTTTGACTGATATGATATAAATTGACTAAATATACAATTACTACTTTGTAGTGATAATGTCACTTTTTCTAGTGAATTGTAAGTTAATTCGTGCGACAAGACTGCGTGAGTTGTGTTGAGTTGCTGAGAGAGAATGGTGGTTATTGAGTCAGTGTGCTGGTGCGCGTGGAGTTTGTTGGCATCTCTCAAAGACTCAGTTCCTGATTGGTATGCTGAGGTTGATTAAAATGTACAATTACTATGTCATAGTGATAATGTCACTTTTTCAGTCAATTGTAATTTAAGTATCTTCACGCGGCAATAGCTGTGTAAGTTGTGTTGAGTTGCTGAGAGAGAATGGTGGTTGTTGAGTCAGTATGTCGGCACGCATGGTGGTTGTTAAGTCAGTGTGTTGGCGCGCGTGGAGTTTGTTGGCATCTCTCGCAGCTTAGTTACTGACGATATTCAGTCACCCCCCCACGAGGGTGTCATGTGGCACAAGGCCTTTTTAACGTGGGCATTCCGAGCCCGTGGGCTCGTCCAAAAATATGCCCATTGAACCCGTATAAACGGGTTCAGGGCCGGTCTACCTTCCTCGAAGGAGACCCCGCCCTTCGGCGTAGCCTCCTTCGGGTTCCTCCCGTCCGTAGGAAGAGAGTACAACCGAACAAACTGAATCAAGTCAAGCGATTCTATTTATTGACTTTTTGGATTTCAAACCGGCTCCAGATAGGTGAGCGGGAAAACGGATTTGTCGCAACTTGCTACATTTTTTTTGTGTCATTTTAACCAATGGGAAGTCAAGTTTAGAAAATTGAAGTGATGATTGGTTAAAGTTACAGAAGAGTGCATTTTTTTCCACAGGGGCGAGTGGCAAATATGAAGGATTCCATTAAAACTGCACAAAACAGCAACTTTGAAAAGATAGTGTAGAACTTAAATTCTACATCATTTAAAACGCTAAAAATAATTTGTTCAATTCTGTGCAAAAAGCGGATCACAGAGTTTACCCAGTTTCATACACATTTTCAAAAACTCGACTTCTAATTGGTCAATAAACACGCAAGTGGGCGTGAATATCCACCCACGCACAAGTATCTTTTTCATCTCGTGACTAAGTTTAAAGTTGGCGCCTATTTTCTGTGAGCCACCCAAAGTAAATAAATAGAAAAAATTCATTCACACACACCAGTGAGCATTCTCCTTTTTTGGCTTTGTGTTATAATTGTATTTATATACAATTGAATAAATATAGAAAATCGTGACTCTGAACGACTTGCTGCGATAATCCACGTCACATCATCTTAAGTTTTTACGTTTCTATTGTTGCGCATGTGTGATGTGCGTTGGAGAGGAATAGAAGGCTTGAATTAGCAGAAGGTTTAAAATTGTCTGTGTTCAATAATCTTCCATCCACAACAATTAATAAACGACAGAGAATAATGATTCATAAATATCTTGTTTCAAAATGTAACAATTGAATATATTAATATTTGATATACATGCATGAATACTGAGTGAAAAGGTTAGACAGAGTTGTGTCTCTTAGATTTGGAAATATTTGTACCTAAGTTCATAAAGTGAAAGTAATTATTAAACTGTAGTTTAGAAGAATAAAGTTTCTTTAGCATGTTTGGAATTGTGTATTGTACAAGTTGGTAAAAGTTCAGAAGAGATTTCAGAGATTTTTCGTACTTGCGTGAATGTTGATAATGGTCTTTAACGTCTGACCTCAAAGGTTAAGACGGGAGTTCTTGAAGATTACATCTTGGTACTTGGTAGCAAGGAATGAGACGCGAGAGAGAGATGAAAAGAAAAGAAACTCGAGGGAGTTTACACGTGTTCTGATTTTATTATTTTGTTGTACTAACATAGGAGGCTCCGGACGAAAACGCGGGAAATTTCATTCCTCGCGTGCAGGATATCTGATTGGTCGGAACTGACCAATCAGCGAGCTAGTTTTGAGTAGATTAACCAATGAATGCTTGTTGTATATTTTGTAAGATTGTGATGGTGAAAATTACAACAGGAATAGTGCATTTCCTAGCAGGGGTTAACTGGCTTGTTGTGGAAGATTCCACGCTATGAACATTTAACAAACTTTAAGAAATCTTCACTCACCAATTGAACTCTTGCAGAAGCTTGAACTTATTTCCTGCAAGTGAGTTATCTTTATATTTCCAATCTTTCGTGAATATTGTGTCATTAAAAATTAATCAAAGGGAGACAACTTCATTGAACAAAAATTTACACACAACTTTACGTTAATTTACGTCTTTAACGAACAGTAATTTACTAAAAGAAAAAACTTTCTCTTGCAACTAACTTCATGAAACTTCATCTATGCATTCTACCAAACTACGTTTCTTATCTGAACTCATCAACAAAAGTCAAAGATTCACATAAACTGAGTTCAACACAAATTAAACAAACCTAGATTTCATTAAAAAAAATCTACGCCGTTAAAAACCTTTTTGCAAAATACAATGAAAGTTGTTTGTTTATTGTTGAAACTTGACTAACGCATGGAATAATAATACAACACAAAATGTACTTAGAACAAAATGTATTGAAACAAGAAAGTGTACACAATATTTACATATAGTCTTTTGTATATTCCTGGTAAGACCGTTCCTCGAGAATGTGTTGACTGAGTCGCAGTTGGGCAGAGCCTCTGGTTGAATCTCTTGATTCCTCCCTCTCTTCCCGGTACCAACCATATTTATATGATCGGTACCCCACTATGTAAATTAGGTGGATCCTACCACAACATTTATCAAATACAGTGTAACCCGGATATAAGAGACCCGGATATAAGAGAAACACGGATATAAGAGAGATTTTCTCTGTTCCAAAATTAGAGCCTATACTTACCAAAACAAAATAGACCAAAAACGGATATAAGAGAAACCCGGATATAAGAGACTTCTTCTCCGGTCCCGACAACTCTCTTATATCCGGGTTACACTGTATTGCTTTTTGTCTTTTCTCTAAATTGTTTATCGTTTCTCGTTCTTTGATTGAAGAGAAAAATTTTAATTTATGGAGGATATATAACTTTTTGCACGCACCCTAAAGAAATTATTCTTCACACACAAATATTCCCCCCACCACAACAGCATGAAGAATTAAAAATAAAATTAGAAACTCGATTTTGATCCGGCTTTGACTTTTTCTCCCCTCCCCCCGGACAAAAAAAAAATCAGAGGAAAAAAAAACCCCAAAAACTCAAGTATTTCTTGCGATGTTATCGCAGATTATAGATTCAACATATGCAGGCAAAATCCTGTTATTCATATATTACCTCAAGAAATTTCGATTTTTACCCCCCCCCATATGCCGACCGCCGAATTATACAAAGTAATCTCGATCACCACAACATCGTACTCATTACAATATTCTTATAGACATTCTACATCAAGTACAAAGTCATAATCTCATCATTTCGAAATTTCAGTTGAAAGATTTATCCGATTTGGTAGAAAACTCTACTTTGGTTTGTTTACAGATGGAAGAGAAGATGAAAAAGGCGAAACTGCAAAGAGATATGCAAAGACAAGTACAAATTGACAAGCAGAAGCAGCAAGAAGAATATGCCAAGCGAGTCAGAGAGAGTTAAGTTTATAAAATATAATATAATATTTATATATATATATATATATATATATATATATATATATATATATATATGTGTGTGTGTGTGTGAAAGGCTCAAACACAAATATTCCATGGTTATAATTTATTACATTGGAATTGCAATCACGATCCAATTCATCAGACTTACAAATTCTTGATCTGTCCTGGACATTGAGCTCTACCTAGATTCTATCCTCTTGAAATTTATATATATATATATATATATATATATATATATATAAACTATCCAGAGGCTTGAGGTTAGAATCGCCCAACATGTCCCAGGCTGCGTGCGCAGGCATGAGGTTGTGACATCTGGGCGTTCGCAGACTCATGCCTCTGCTATCGGTGAACATCTATTAAATTCTGGTGTTTGTAGGACTGAGTATTCTCCCCATTTCTTTTCGGTATTGCACAGGGCTAGGAACAGACTGCACCTCGACATTTTGGAGTCTGTTATTATCAACATACGTAGGCCGGCCCTCTGCGTACAACGGGAGATGAAGTTTAAGTTGGCCTTATTTGGGGGAACGGTTACATGATTTGAGGTAAAACAATTTTTTTCCCCTACTTACCATCTTGTTTTATTACGGTATTAATAAAAAAATTTTTTTTCTTGTTAGTACTCTGTTTTAGATTACCGACGATTGTGTTTGAAAATGTGTCGGTCGAAAGGCGCCTTACATTTTATGTTTTAAATGCGGATACTGCTGTATCTTATGTTTAATATGATCCCATATTTTTTATTCCTCATATATATATATATATATATATATATATATATATATAGATAGATAGATAGATAATATTATCAGTACTAATATTATCAGTATATATATATATATATATATATATATATATATATAATTTTCAAGAGGATAGAATCCAGGTAGAACTCAATGTCCAGGACAGAGTAAGAATATAATAAAAAAAGGCTCAAACACTAATATTCCATGGTTATAAATTATTACATTGGAATCGTAATCAAGATCCAATTCATCAGACCAACAAATTCAAAAAGAAATCGGAAAATGTTATATATATTAAAATTCGCTTGAGGATGAAATGGAACTAATGTCTTTAATTTAAGAAATTAATTTAAGTAGGAAAAGGAAGCAATGAAGAAGTAGTAGGGAAAGGTGGCGGTGAAAGTGTAGTAAGAAAGAGAGGGGGTGAAAGAGTAGTGGGAAAAGGAGGCAATGAAGAAGTAGTAGGAAAAGGTGGCGGTGAAAGTGTAGTAAGAAAGAGAGGGGGTGAAAGAGTAGTGGGAAAAGGAGGCAATGAAGAAGTAGTAGGGAAAGGTGGCGGTGAAAGTGTAGTAAGAAAGAGAGGGAGTGAAAGAGTAGTAGGAAAAGGAGGCAATGAAGAAGTAGTAGGAAAAGGTGGCGGTGAAAGTGTAGTAAGAAAGAGAGGGGGTGAAAGAGTAGTGGGAAAAGTTGTTGGTGAACGTGTTGCAAGAAAGGGCGGGATGAAACAGTATTAACAAAAGGAGGATTGAAGGAGTAGTAAGGAAGGGATGGTTGAAGGAGTAGTAGGAAAAGGTTGTGGTGAAGGAGTATTAAGAAATGGCGGAGTGAAGGAGTAGTAAGAAAGAGAGGGGTGAAAGAATAATATGAAAAAGTGGTGGTAAAGGAGTATTAAGAAAGGGAGAGGGAACGAGTAGTAGGGAAAGGTGGTGGTGAAGGAGTTGGAAGAAAACGTAGTGGTGAAGGTGTATTATAAAAAAGATGGATGAAAGAGTAGTAAGATTGGGAGGGGTGAAGGAGGAGTAAAAAAACTGGTCCCAGACGAATAGTATGAAAAGGAGAGGTCGAATGAGTAGTAGGTAGAGGATAAATCAGCAGAATATATACAGTGTAACCCGGATATAAAAGAGTTGTCGGGACCGGAGAAGAAGTCTCTTATATCCGGTTTTCTCTTATATCCGGGTTTGGACTATACATTAACACAGGCTCTAATTTGGGACCAGAGACAATCTCTCTTATATCCGGGTTTCTCTTATGTCCGGGTCTCTTATATCCGGGTTACACTGTGTTTAGGAGTCACAAATTCTAAAGAACCTTATTTTCTCCTCCAATGAGCAATGTAAACTTCTTTTCTGTTCGCAGGCAAAAAAATTCAAAGAAATTGAAAATCAAGCCGCAGATACTCGGCCCTGGGGCTACAGTGCTGATGAAGGTATTTAAAAAAATTCTATCTTAACAAGAAAAAAACAAAAAAAAAAAAACAAATAAAAATCCAAATAAAGCACAATTAATTTAACCTACTCTACTTAATTCTGTTCCAATGCTTGATACACGTTTAGGCAATCATGTATCTTTCGATACATGACTGACGAGGCAGATTTTTTCCAGCAGTAGGTTGCCATTTCTTTCTTCGGTAGACCAGTTGCCATCCAAGGCTATAGAACCCGGTCTCGGCTGCTATTTACCCATAGTTGAGGGGAGGGGTACAAGATACTAAGTACCTGTATTATGACTTTTGTCATAATATAGGTACTTTATCTGGTGTAACTAATATATATATATATATATATATATATATATATATATATATAGAGAGAGAGAGAGAGAGAGAGAGAGATAACCTAGTGAGTCAGACAAACCAGGTTTCACCTAAACGGATCGTCAGGGAAAGCCAGCTTACCCTGACGACCCGTTTAGGTGAAACCTGGGTAGGTTTGTCTGGCTCACTAGGTGTATCTAGGTCTGCTCTACGGTTGTATTGAGCTCTTTTGTTAGTTGTTTACTCGTATCGGGTTTTTTTCTTTGGACTTCAAACCTGTATCTGTGAGATTTTTTTCGACGGACTTTCATGTTTCTAGCTCTTTCTTTTTTTAAAACCTTTTTTTCCCCTCGAGATTGATTTGACTATTGGCAAATCAAAAATTCGAGGGTTTTCCGAAACGAGTATAGTTATCTATCTATCTATCTATATATATATATATATATATATATATATATATATATATAAAATATGAGAGAAAGAAAGGGAGAGGAAAATTCCTTCAACTTAAAGGAAGAAAAAGTGTTCATATAAAGGCTGGCTCAAAATATTTCTCTGAGCGCCTAAATGTTCTTTAAACAAATAAATAGTTCTTAAGAGGTTAACACTCTCGAGAAATTTCTTCAGGGCTCTTATCAAGGAAGAAACAATCTGAATAACCGTAGTTGGTAGTTGCGTGAGTCCGTAGAATTGGCCGACTACAAGAATTTCAAGGTCCTATGAAGCAAAGGAGTAGTTTTAGTAGAGGGCCGATGTTCTGTCTTTAGAGCACAGCAAGTGGATTTTTTCCTTGAAACAGGTTCCAAAGATGACTGGTTTTACTGTCGCCGACCTGATGCTATCACAGACGATGTCCAATACTCAACGCCAAAGTTGTGCATATTCTCCATATTTATTGAGATGAGAAGTCTCAGAAATATCAAGAACTTTTCCCTCCAAAATTGTTTATACATTTTCCTGGCCTTCTCATTCATCAGAAAATATATTCTTATCTCTGATAAAAATCAAAGGTTTGAGAGCTGGGTTTGGAAGCAAGGGTCCGACAAGTTCTGAGTGTTACCCCCGAATTTATGGCACCAGGGTCAAGGCAGGGGTGGTCAAGTTCCTTTTTATGTTTTCTAGCTCTCTCATTCGCCTGATAATGATCAAGGCTTTGGGAGCTGGTTTTGGAAGTAAGGTTGAAAGTCGGGACAAAGATCAGAAAAGAGGCTAGAACATCAGCTTGTAAAACATTGTAGTCAGTCAGTTATGTGCCACGCATGATACAAGCCTAGCCGATCATGTATCTTTCGATACATGACTGACGAGGCAGATTTTTTTTCCCTGCAGTATGTTGTCATTTCTTTCTGCAGTAGACCAGTTGCCATCCAAGACTATAGAACCTGGTCTGTCCTGCTATTTACCCATAGCTGAGGGGAGAAGAGGAGGATTGATACCTTTTCCAAGAGTATTAGCACCTAAGTGAATATAATGGATTCGACTGGAATTTGAGCTCGCCTCTCCAATTCCTTGATCCAAGCCCCTATGCATTCAGTTATGTACCATACGTGATTCAAGCTTAGGTGATCATGTATCTTTCGATACATGACTGACGAGGCAGATTTTTTCCCCCAATAGGTTGCCATTTCTTTCTGCGGTAGACCAGTGGCCATCCAAGGCTATAGAACCCAGTATGTCCTGCTATTTACCCATAGCTGGTGGGGAGAAGAAAAGGCTTCATACCTTTCCCAAGGGTAAATTCATGTAACTGGAATTCGAACTCGGCTCTCCGATTCCTCCATTCGAGCCGCTATCCATTGCTCCACCGTGCTTCTACTACAGAACATAAACTTATATACATGGAAGGCAAAGATGGGTGCTAAATCAGTAACAGATACATTTTTACGCTATTGTTCACCGACGATAAAATCCAACAGTCACTTATCGTAGAGAGTTACTGAGTTTTATGAACGTAAGCGGTGGAGGTAAGACTTGTAGATTTTGAAGATATCTATAACAGATGATGGTTGACTTGAACAGATGACGGATCTTAGCTGTAACGAGTGAGTAGGATGAATAACACGAGTGAGTAGTTGAGATCTATTGTCGCTGGTCTGTACTCGACTGTGGTGCTGGAACTACTACTAACTGGTTTTTTGGAATGCACCCAATATTTATATTACTTAGGGTGGCTCCCGGCACAGACGCTGGATACATTTTTGAATATACACGAAAAATACCCGATTGGACGAAAAATGGACCAATCAGTGATTTTATAGCAAAACTTGTTTGCGAGCAAAGTGTAGGAAAAAAATCAGTATGGTGAAATGCGATCGATAAATTGTCCTATTATTTTTAGTATTGGCCAATTAGAATTGGAGAAATGTAGGCGTGACACTACAAATCTTCTACCTTTCTTCCTTGGTGTTGTGTGAAATTGAGTGAAAAAGCCTATTGCGGTATAATTCTACAGAACAACAAAGATGGACATGCTAGTCTGAATAGCAAAGTATCTCATATCGAAAATCAGAAGAGATAAAAGAAGTCCCAAGAAAGTTACATTACACTGTGTTTTTTTTTTTTTTTTTTTTTTTTACTTAATGATAAATTCACTCAAGTGCTTTTTTTTTCTGTTATAAAACTGATGTTTTCAATGTATTTTTATATTTCAGGCGATTCTGACCAGAGCAGTGACCCTCAGGAATTCGAAGTCCGACAAAGAAATGTACCGCCGCCAGGCGCCTCAAGTTTTGATTGGAAAAAGTCTGAAAACAATGAAGATTTTTTTGACACCTGAAGTAACAAGATTTCTACATCAGCCCCCACGACTCGCGGTTTTTGTTTGTGTTTCATGTGCACAATCAAATTAAAAAAAAAAAAGAAAAAAAAAACTTCTGAGAATAAAATTAAATAAAATATCTGAATATTTTCAACATACAATCTAAATCACCTTCAAATGCAAAGATTAAATAACGTACCGCAAAAAAAAAGAAAAAAAAAAGGCGTGTGTGAAAAGAACTATTGGCAAACATGGACTTCCGTGCCAGCAAAAAAGACAGAGTGTCAAAAGGACACTTTTTCCCATGACACCGACTTTGTAGCTACCTTCATTTTTCAACAATGCTTATTGCTTTAAAAAGCGATGATTAGAATTGTAATAAAACCTAAGCATATTATGAAAGTGAATTTGTGCATTTGAGGCGCGGAGGGGGGGTAAACGTCTAGAATCGGGGCCATGAAACAGGTGCCATAATTCGCGAGTTAAAATTATATCTCTCTCTATATATAATACGCCATATATATATATATATATATATATATATATATATATATATATATATATTTTTATTTTTTTTTTGTTTAAAAATATGATTCCTTTACATAAGAGTTCTCATGTTTCAAAAACGAGAGCCGAAACCATCCAAATAATTATTAAAATTAAGTTGAATTGAGGTGTTTAGTCCCGTTTCATCTTCAAGCGAAATTTTAGATATATATTTAAGTAATTCACCGAGTCTGAAACCTCAACAGAAAGCACTGGACGGCTGTTTCGTCCTATATTTGGGACTCATCAGCAGTGCGCATACACTATCGAGAATTGAAACCCTGACAGTTAGGTTGTCAAGCAAACCAACTGTTCCACCGGGCCTCGGTGATGAAGTGATTGCAAATATAATTATCAAATCCTCCTAATAATGTACATCATTGCTTGAACCGGCTTCTAATGCTCTAGAGTGAGCGACTTGGTGAGAGTAGTCGTGGCCCCAGAGGGCACAGTCCTATGGTTACAGAGAACCCAGTAAGAGTTCCACCACGGAATATGTGAGCGAGCGGCGCTATGTTGAGTCTAATTTGCAATCTCTTCGTCACCGAGGCCCGTTGGCACAGTTGGTATAATGTTTGCTGGGCAACCTAACTGTCAGGGTTTCAATTCTCGGTAGTGGATGCGCACTGCTGATAAGTCCCAAATATAGGACGTCCGGTGCTTTCTACATTCTATTGAGGTTTCAGACTCGTTGAATTATTTAAATGTAATTATCAAATCCTCCTAATAATTTCTATTATATATATATATATTATTTAAAAATATGTATTTATCTCGACACATATCCTCGATATAACATACAAATCGTAACATGGTAATTTCTGTGTCGCGATGAATTTAATAATTATTATAATATTATGCTCTACTGTGTATTGAGCACTGTTTTTAAAAATAAATTCTCAAGAACTCTGGATTATAAATTTGTTCTTTCTTATATGTGTGTGTGTGTCTGTGTGTGTAACAATTGAGGGACGGTGTAAAAGATTTTGATATGAGACGCACCGAGGTCATGACCCCATTCACGTCCACACGTAACAAGGCTACCGCGCTGACAAACTACAAAGAGACCGCGCCAAACAACGGCGACACAGTTCACAGTAAGAACGAAATTCTATTTTTTTGTAAGAGTCCCTTTCTTTTCCAGACTCTGAAATTGCAAATTGAAACTACAGACTGTCAAGCATTACTCAGAACTTCCAAAGTTTACACAAAAAATATGCACTAATCAAGGTTAATAGATACCAATATGGTGAAAAATATGTTTCTGTTTGGTTTCTTGCTGGTAGTAATGGACCCACCATGTCTAAATTCACCGTTTGAAAGCGCTCAGAATGTCGTTCGAATGTCTGCGCTTAATTCTTGGTAAGATTAATAATTTTTGCTTTCTGGCAATTTTGGCACTCTTTGACTGACGTCTATCCGTGGCCAACAATAACTTGATTTTAATAATCGTAATGTGGCTGATATTCCTGGGTGTGACAGTGCGTGCAGATTATCAAATACAGATTTCCTAAACTCTTGCGGTACATTCCCTCCCTTCTCATTTTAAATCATCCATAAATTTTTAACAACATGAACAAGGTCCACCCTCGCATTCAGGGTACGTCTAGCCAGCAAAGAAACTCCACTGGAATGTCGGTCTCCATATGTTCAATAAACGACAAAGTCGCTAGACGGCGCACACGCATCGACGCTGCAAACAAAGTGGGTCTCTCTGATCGCGGCGACATCCACTCCGAACGACAAGAGGTCACGGAGCAGGCGGGCAGCCTTATCCCGATCCCCCAAGCCCTTCGCATTGTGAGACCTGTATATTTTTGGTTTCTGGTCGAGATGATACGAATTTATAGTAGATTGGAATCTGTAGTTACGGCTACTGCAGTTTTTTTTTCTTTCTTTGGTTGAACCTACTGAACAGCATTGGGATTTTAGCTCATTAAAATACAGCAGTAGGTCGTCGGCCATTTTTCCCAAGTCTTTCTGTTTGTAGATGTGTCTGTGCTGCTAGGACTGGTCTTAAGTTCATCAGCATTGCTTGGATGAATTTGTGTCGTATGATGTCGCTGCCCACGCTAATATTTTTGTAGCTAACGCCATCAGTCCATTTAAATAAACGGATGGTCTGCCTGTCAGAGTGCAAGAAGACATCAATTTATCAAGAAACTCTGGCTTTGATTTTTCATGCAGAGCTTTCGCATAGTTTCCTGACTGTAAAACGATAAGTAGTGGTTTGCATACTATCTCCGGTGGTAATGCAGCCAACACATGATAAAATTGTTGAACGGTAGTCCTTATCTTCATAATATTGAACTGTGTTTCCACAACTGTGAACCATGCAAATAAATTTGATTCCTTGAACATGGGGGGGGGGTGATGGATACTCTTTTTGTATCGATTCGCCAACATCTGTGGATGTTTGATCCGCGTCCATTTAGTCGTTAAACATTTTGACTTATGTGAAGGCAGTAAGAATAGATATGTGTTTTAGTTTCCTTGCACGTCGTAGGTCACCAATGAAGTATTGAGGGATAATGACGAGGAAAGTATTGAGGGATAATGATGAGGAAAGTATTGAGGGATAATGACAAGGAAAGTATTGAGGGATAATAACAAGGAAAGTATTTAGAGATAATGATGAGGAGTATTGAGGGATAATAACAAGGAAAGTATTGAGGATAATGATGACAAGGAATAATAACAAAGAGGAAAGTATTGAGGGATAATAAAAAGGAAAGTATTTAGGGATAATGATGAGGGAGTATTGAGGGATAATAAAAGGAAAGTATTGAGGATGAGGATAAGGATGACAAGGAAAGTATTGAGGGATAATAACAAGGAAAGTATTTAGGGATAATGATGAGGAGTATTGAGGGATAATAACAAGGAAAGTATTGAGGGATAATGATGAGGAAAGTATTGAGGGATAATGACGAGGAAACACACGTGTCATATTTAACGAAACAAGACAAGGAATTTATCTACAAATTTACACATTTAAAGTTGTTAGTAGCTTGTTTTAGGAAAAGGAATCAAAATATTTAAAGTTCGTAATTTCAATGAATTTTCGAGAAATGGAAACATTTATATTAAATCATCGGACACAAAGTAATATTCCAAAATGTTTAAAACAAATTGAGAGAGTTCATTTGTCACGTTAAACTTATACGGTTGTATTCAACATGAATGAAAAGATATATTTTAAGGTACTTAGCTTTGAAAGGGAAAGGGTTCTCTTATTAATGTACCAACGTGTAATTTGACACCGGCGTTATTCAGACGTGTGGAACTCTGGCTTTCTGCTTTTTCTCTCTCCCTTTTGATTCAACTTTTCTCTGCCTATTTAGATCAAAAAGTGATTTCACATCGGCTCATTATTTTTTTTTCTCAGTTTGTAAGCCGCTTCCTTTTCCATTGGTGAAAATAAATTTTCACATAGGCTCGTTAAACTTTGCCTTGGTCTTTTCTTCAGCCCGGAGCCAATCTCTTTTTCTATTGGTCAAAATAAATTTTCACATAGGCTCGCGTATTCGAAAACAGTGGAGAAAAGAGTTATTTTTATTTCGTACTCACTATATTCTTGCGGTAATTAACCGTAGAGCATAGAAAAAGAAAGAAAAGAAAACAGCGATTCTATGTGAAATCTTTTTTTGATATGACATAAGGAGAAAAATTAGATCAACAAGAGAAGAGCATCATGTGAAAAGTTTCATTTCTGACAACTCATACAAAAGAGACTCCATTTCTTTGCCAGCTTTGTGGCAGAGCCTTTTCTCTTAAAGGTAAATTAAAAACACATGTAAGAAATTAATACTGAATTTTTTCCTACAGTTTGCTCACAAACAAGTTTTGTTATAAAATCACCGATTGGTTCATTTTTCATCCAATCGAGTATTTTTCGTATACCTTCAAAATTTATCCTGCGTTCGCGCTGGGAGCCACCTATAGTAATATAAATTTGGATGCATTCCCAAAAACCAGTAGTAGTTCCAGCACCACAGTAGAGTACAGAACAGAAACAATAGATCTCGACTAATCACACGTATTATTCATCCTACTCACTCCGCACATACATACACACAGATACAGAACTTTATTTGATACACCATCAGTTCTCTGTGAACAAACCAAGTTGAAACAACTCTGTTAGTTACAAACACAAAACAGTACAATCTTCTGAAGATACATTCTATTTTAACACAGAACTCTGAACTTTATACTCAGAAAAACTTGTTTAAAAACATTTCCTAACAGATAAAGGGGAACTACTTTTTCTCTTTATTCACACATTATACAACTACCTTGTATTTATTGTTGATTTTAATATATATATGTTTATTCGTTGAAACAAATTGGTTCTTCATTGTTTTTTCCTTGATATTTAAAATATTATGTATGAATGTTAAATGCTTGTTCAACGCGCAGCCACATTTATCTATTCAACCAAACACCACCTACATTGGTATCCACCGACATTTAGATTAGCATTTCTACAATATTGAAGAGATGCCATTTCCTTGTGAACAATGCGGTAAAGGTTTTTCTCAGAATAGCAAACTGAAAACTCATATGAGAACTCATACTGAAATTTGCTGATTTGAAAAAGCTTTCAATTGCATTATAAATAAGATTTATTAAGGACACTATTGTCTTTTAAGGGCTAGGATTGAGAAATCGGAGAGCCAAGTTGGAATTCCAATCGAGTCTATTACAGTGTAACCCGGATATAAGAGACCCTGATATAAGAGAAACCCGGATATAAGAGAGATTTTCTCTGGTCCCAAATTAGAGCCCATACTTACCTAAACAAAATAGAGCAAACCCGGATATAAGAGACTTCTTCTCCGGTCCCGACAACTCTCTTATATCCGGGTTACACTGTACATTCCCTTACGTGCTAATACCCTTGGAAAAGGTATGACTCCTCTTCTTCTTCCTGCAGCTATGGGTAAATAGCAGAACAGTCCGGGTTCTTTAGTCTTTAGATGGCAACTGGTCTACTGCAGAAAGAAATGGCAACCTACAACGGGAAAAATAATCTGCCTCGTCAGTCATGTATCAAAAGATTCATGATCGCCTAAGCGTGTATCACTCATGGCACATAACTGACTGAAAAAAAAAAAAAAGATTTTACGAGAATTGTTTTCATTTATTTTTTTTAATTTTAATAACTAATAATAATTTTAATAATAATTTTAATAATACTTTTATCGTTTAAAATTCTGCATTACTTCAATCCGGTTTGTTGATATTGTTATTAAGTGCAAACTATATTTAAGAATTAAAAATTGAAAATGTTAATAAAGTCGTTGTCCACACAATATTTCTAAAATAATTTTTAATTTTTTTTAGTGTAGAAACATTCCCATTTTCGCTAAGTATTAATGTCCGTTACGAGTTGTCTCCCCCTGAAAACTCTGGGCGTCTGCAATTCTTTCATTTTCATTCCTGTGTTTCATCGAGTTTGTCTCAGCGGGCTTTGCAAATCATCCATCCGTAATTTTAAAATTTAAAGTAATTTTTCCTTTTTTTTTTAATTCCCATTTCACTGAATATTTTATTCATTTATTTATTTTTTATTACTTCAATAAAGTAATTTTTTTTTTGTTAGTAGTTTTTTACTTTTTACATATTTTTTTACATTTTTTTTTTTGTGAGAGTGATTTTGATAAAAACGTAAGGCTATTGTTGGGGATGTGCAGAATAAACTACTGAACTTGGGTTAGCATTGAGATGAATCAGACGGAAATTTTATGTGAGGTTGCGTGAACATTTCTGCATCCACAAACAAATAAACAATTTCAATATAAACAAGACAAAAAAACATATATTCAATTCAACACCAATAAAAGCATTTATATACAAATACGATAATATATACAGGATATTTTTAAGGTTGTTAATGTGTTGGTGTGCTCGTGATATATGTAGTTTTATGTATGTCCTTTTTATGTCTTGTGAATTAACGTTACAGTCTTTTAGGAAATTGTAATGAATATTTGGAATGTAGTTAATGTGTTTTAGAAATGAGCCATTACGAAGTAGTCTACCTTTGACTACAAAATGTCAAGATCGTTCAGTGATGTTACTTAGAATAATAGCGAATGTCAATCAGTGATGATTTAGTTTGCGTGTTAATTTGCGCGGCAAAATTGCAGTTGCAAGCGACGTGGATTAAATTAGCATATTAGCTGACTTATCGTAATGATCAAAGAGAATGTATAGTTTGAGATTTTTGAATGACGAAGAAGTTCGTAGAAAATATTGAACTAGAAGGATTTGTCGTCTCGATTAGCAAGACGGTAATTAGTAGTCGTCACATTTTTAAGCTTGAGTAAGCGGTCGAAAAATGTACTGCCTCTGCCTGGTCACACGTGCTTTGGGTTCCTTTTTTTTTTTAAAGAGGTCATGATCACGTGGGGCGATTTTGCGCCAAAACTTCGAAGTGCACGTGCGGGCGACCTGATTGGTAGAAATGAACCAATCAGAGGGCTAGATTTACGAATGAAAGTTGGAATAGTGCAATACTCGCAGAAGGTAAGATTGGGCTAATAGACGAGCCCGATACTATATAAATAAATATATAAGTAACCAAAATTCAATAAAATATTAGATAATTGCTGAAGATATGTTAATTTTAAAAAATTACTTGATAGTTAAAAACAAAGCGTTCACTTAGATTTCGTAAATTTTATATCAATTCTTGGCCAACCATACCTTTTCATCACCTTAGGCTGCCAATCAATCGATTAACACGTCAGAAAAACAAGATCCCGTGGTCAGGAAATGCTTGTATACTACGTTTTATGCTTTAAGTAAGTAATATCTGTTTCAAATCAGATTTAGTTTTAAATTTGCTAATTTTTCTCAAATTTCACAAATATATATTTTATTTTTGGAAGGTTTTTAAAACCGGGAATTAACTTTTGTTTACAAATGTGTCAAAAATGGGCGTTATTTATCGATTTTCTGAAAGCGGCCAAAAAGTTGAGATTCCAACCAATATAATTTCTATTTGGGATACACCAGATTTTGCTAGCTGGAAATAGTAAATTTAATAATTTAATCATTTAGCTTTCAGCTAAAAAGCTAAAAGGAAAGCTTCAAAAATGCTTTTTCATTTTTAAAAATTAATTTTAAACCTTAAGTGTTGAAAATTTAGTGGAGGTCCTTAATTTAAATTATCAATTGAAATTCTGTATAGCACTATCCAAATTAAATGTTAAGGAATCATGCTACAGTTCTCAATACAGTGTAACCCGGATATAAGAGAGCTGTCGGGACCGGAGAAGAAGTCTCTTATATCCGGGTTTCTCTTATATCAGGGTTTGGTCTATTTTCAGTGTAACCCGGATATAAGAGAGCTGTCGGGACCGGAGAAGAAGTCTCTTATAACCGGGTTTCTCTTATATCCGGGTTTGGTCTATATGTATACATTAACACAGGCTCTAATTTGGGACCAGAGAAAATCTCCCTTATATCCGGGTTTCTCTTATATCCGGGTCTCTTAGTGTATTACAAATAAAAGACAATGAGATTTTAGAAAACAAGGAACTAAATTCATTAGTCACCGCCTAGTTTTTCCTTTTAAACATTTTATTTATTTATTTAGCTTTTTAGCATCATTACGAATGGGTAAATGACTGTGTAAACAGTTTTACTTTTATGTGTTCACACACATCACACATATGTATCATTATTAATCGAACAGAAGAATACATTTTTTTACTTAATTATTTTATTTTCAAATTACTGGTGCAAAGAAAAAAAAAACGAGACACTGGTAAGTGCTGACAATTCATTCCAGCAACAATTATTTTGCAAGGTTAATACGTTTGTAACGTTTGTTGATAGATATTATTTTATCTCCTAATTTTCAAAAATAAAAATATCTTTTTTATTTTTTTTTTGTTGGTATTCCAAAATGGTGACTCTAACCTTGACTATTTCTTGATTTAAATATATTTAAGACACTATTTTCGTATTATATTTATAATAATCTAGAATAATTAATTCATAAACTACTTTGCTAATCATAACTGCTCGCATTCACGATTTTGTTTTTTATTCACTCACTCAGAGTAGATGTAAGAATTTATGTTATTGTTGATTTGAACGTCCAAAACAATCGCTGAATTACCTCCCTTAGATATATTCCTTACCAGTCTAATAGTCTACTAATCTGACCGCTACGCTGATCGAGTTATTTGGGTTTTTTTTTACGGTTTATCAAATTCTTCTGGGTTATTTTAAAGCTGAAATATATTTCAGATTGTAGGAGGTCGCTTACAGTATCTGGTGTTCTCAAGATGTCCCCCATTTAAGTACTGACCCAACCCGACACTGCTTAACTTCGGTGATCGATTGTTCGATAAGAAAATCGCGAACATGGTCCATTTTTTTTTTTAATTTTTTAACAATTTCACATGGACCAAATTTATTAATTTATTTTACATTGTTGAACGTAAATCTTTTGAATTCGATTCATATGAACTATGATTTTAAGTTTGAGTACGAAATGCTGTCCAATCGAAATAAAAACGAAAAATAATTTAAAAAAAAAAAATCTTTATTTTCAAACAAGCAGTTCTCAAAGCACCAGTTCACTTTTCTCCCCTTGAGATTCAAGATTTTCTGAATACCCCCGCCTTTTTAATTTACAAGAGACAGATCAAACCAAAAATGAAATACTTCTGCTACATCTGTGTTGAAACTGCTTAGTCCTCTATTTCCAGTCTTGATAGAGTTCGAAAGTGTCTACATGGCCTTGTGGGTGATGAGTTATTTTCTACTCTGCAATCTCTTTCCTATAGATGGAATATCGTAATTCTCTTGCTAATGTTCTGATACGCTACATTCCTTTGTTCCACCAGTTCAGACCTTCCCAGCAAAGACCCGCCATAGAATGAATCATTCCCATTCACT
>CAHIKZ030000130.1:772500-1005000 GCA_903632075.3 Acanthosepion pharaonis | reverse complement strand
GCAAAGCCTTTTCATTAAAGGGTAACTTGAAAGTTCATATGAAAACTCATACTTAAAATTGAAAAAAGTTGTGGCATATTGTTTTATTGGTAAAATGAAAACTGTTATACAAATTCATAATTATGAAGTGAAATATTTTTGTGTAATTTATAAAAAATGTCTAAGTTTTTATAAATATTTTATGAATTTTATTTAAGAAAAACTTTTTTTACAGTGTATTGTTAATATTAGATGTTTTATATTGCATTCAAAGTGCTATGATATTTTTAAAAAAAGTATCTTTGTAGCCACTTTCAGAACACAGATAAAACAATTAAAAAACTGACATGCATTTTCTAGTACCTAATTTTCATTGGATACATTTTGTGAAAAGAAAAAAAAAATGGAATAGGGTAACCACATTTATATATGCCCTAGTGACTTATACAAAATTTGATACAACAGAAATGTGTTTCTACACAAGGATGCTGATAATACATGGAACATGTGAGAAATGAGGAAGCGTTAATGAAAATGGGAATGAAATGTATACTTTTGCTAGGGATCACAAAGAAACAGTTGAAATTTCTGGCACTGATAATGAGGAAAAAGTGCTTGGAGAATTTGACACTCAAAAGTCATTAAAAGGTAAGAGAGGCAGAGGGAAATAGCAATCTATCTAATGAGCTTCGGTAAATGCATGGCAGAACAAGGAGTTGGGGATGGAGTAAAAAGATAAATGTTGCTAAGAGCTACAAATGATAGGAAATTGTGGAGAGTCATGATCAACACCATCCTGAAAAAATGATGATCCAGTTTCTGTTTGTTGGATTCTTACTATAACAGTGAAAATGACATATTTTTGTGTTATGGTAATATGTCATTGTGTGACAGAGAGTCTGGGAATCACACACACACACACACATTTTTTTTTTTTGTGAAATTGGAGTAGATTTGGATAGCGAAATTAAATCAGAGCATTTTGTTTACTGATGGGGAAATCTGATCTAGGGCAGAAGTTGTACCCATTGAATCTGGGTCATCAAAAGACAATGGAAATGGTCGAAATAATTTTTATCGATTAAAAATTGAAATAGAGCTGAGTAAGCTAGAAGGAACTTTGGAATTCACATGATTTTAGTTGAAGCAGCCAGAACCCCGTGATAATTGCGTGTGAAGTAGTAGGGTCGAGGGTCAGTTATAACTAGCCGGGGTTATCTATATAAATGCGTAGTTATGCTGAAAGAGGCAGACTGGAGAAAATTCTTGAAGAGAGAATTGGCCCGGGCGAGCATTGGGAGGAGGAACGCCACTATAACTTTAAGCCCTGCACAGAAATCTTTATCCCTCCATCGCAAGAGTCATATATCATTCTCAGTCAATTTAACAACAAGCTAATCACATACACTCTCTCTGTCTAGAATCCAGTGTATGAGTTTTTACGTCAATCACTTTTCTTTTCTGTAACCCGTTTCTTTTCCATACTATTCTTTTCTGATATAGAAAAGACATTAACAATTCAACCATTGAATCAATGTTTGTCCAGCTTTCTGAAGATATATATATGTGTTTGGTGCATTCTAAATTTCTTAGCACAGACTCTCTAGCAGTGTCTACATCTTCAGTCGACCGTGAATGGATGAACATCACTTCTGCTTTCTGGATCAAACCAGACACAACGTGGGCAGGAAGCAGGATTAAACCAGTGGACCGGTCGAATGATCTACGGATGCTCAGGGGACCTATGGCCACTCCCTTAAGTTCGGTTAAGACCGAGTAGACACCTCAACCCAGAGAATAAGACGTCGGAGGTTGAGGGGCTGGGGCGAAAGTGTGAGAAAAGGCTTAAGTTGTTAAATCTGAAAGAAAAAGAAAAAAAATATCATTAGACGCTTAAATTTAATTCACGTTTAAAATCGGTCCAAGTTATTGGAACACCCTTTATTTTAAGATCCTTAGGTTTTTTGGTGCATTCTAAATTTCTTAGCACAGACTCTCCAGTCGTGTCTACATCTTCAGTCGACCGTGAATGGATGGACATCACTTCTGCTTTCTGGATCAAACAAATCACAACGTGGGCCGGAAGCAGGATTAAACCAGCGGACCGGTCGAATAATCTCCGGATGCTCAGGGGACCTACGGCCACTCCCTTAAGTTCGGTTAGGACCGAGTAGATACCTCAACCCAGAGAGTAAGACACCGGAGGTTGAGAGGCTGGGGCGAAAGTGTTAGAATTGTGCCAACCAATGAAAACTTGAGATTTAATCACTTATATTCACCATTATATTTTATTCAACTTCAGACTTTGTTTGAGGGACCAGAGACTCCTCATCTGAAATATGGATATTCTCATCTACCATGTTTGAGAGAAAGACCATCTTTCTTTAGGGTGTGTGTTTATATATCTATGATATAGCTCTTTACTACGCATGCATTCAAGGTGCAGTCATGCTGATCATGCAGGTCTCTACTTGGCACCTAAGAGATCACCTCTCAAGTCAACCTTGCACCTGGCTTCAATGAAGGATGCAGAGTGCAAAGTCTGTTCTGGTATGATCTAAGGTGAGACATATGTGACTTTGGGAAAGATAGTGGAAGGCTCAGGAGGTCAACCCAGCACCTGAGTTCTCTGAAGGATGCATAGTGCAAAATCAATTTTGGTATGGGTGAGACATGCAGTAGTAACAATCCCATAGAATAAAATTCGTACACTACTAGTATGATAAAATTGGTACAATACTGTTAAAATGCTTCAACATGAAGATTAAAGCAATTTTCAGTCACATTTGCAATTTAATAATAATATTGTCTACTTTCGTTATTATACTGATAATATGGATCCGGTTTTTATGTTTGTTTATTGAAGGCGCAGTGTAGTAATAGATAGCAGCTCGGATTGAGGAATCGGAGAGCCGAGTTCGAATTCAAGTTCATTACATATACTTACATGGGAAAGATATGAACCCATTTCTTTTCTCCTCTAGTTATGGATAAAATAGCAAGACAGACTGGGTCCTATAGCCTTGAATGGCAACCAGTCTAGGAGAAGGAAAACTGAATTTAAACCAGCCTGGAGAGGGTTGGGCTCTGTCAGGCTAGCTTGCCTAGAAAACACCACTGGTGCAATGACTGCAGTGCATGTGGTGCCCCTACGACCCTAATGGGTTATGGGACTTGTGATCATTGTGTTTTTGCTCCAGAAATTGAAAAGATAATTATTTTTGTAATCTGTTACACATACGTAATACAAGTAATAACAGAAAGACTTCAATCTAAAATAATGAAGTCAGTGGAGTAATGGATAGTGGCTTGGATTGAGAAATCGGAGAACCAAGTTCGAATTCCAGTCAGATCCATTACATTCACTTATGTGCTAATAATACCTTTGGGAAAGGTATGAATCCTCTTCTCCCCCCAGATATGGATAAATAGCAGGACAAACTGGGTTCTATAGCCTTGGATGGCAACTGGTCTACTGCAGAACTGACTGAGATAAATCAATATGGCATGTCCACAAAAAAAAAAAAAGGATCTCAAAAGAACAGTTTTTCCCTTGACACTGCTATTATTTTAAATATTAACTCCCTTGGCAATGTTTATTTACAAGATTATAAAAAAAATTATTTATCTTTTTATAAAGATTTAGTATTTACCAAGTCATGATCACTATTGGTGATTAATGTTGCCATTTTCAATGCAAAGAATTGGTGGAGTAATGGATAGCGGCTCTGATTGAGGAATCGGAGAGCCGAGTTCGAATTCCAGTCAAATCCATTACATTCACTTACGTGCTAATACCCTTGGGAAAGTTACAAATCCTCTTTTTCTCCCCACTTCAACTATAGGTAAATAGCAGTACAGACTGGATTCTGTAGCCTTGGATGGCAACTGGTCTACCTCAGAAAGAAATGGCAACCTACTGTGGGAAAAACTCTACCTCGTCAGCCATGTATTGAAAGATACATGATCGGCTAAGCGTCTATCACGCATGACACATTGACTGAATTACCAAATGCAATTAAAATACATTAACAACAAAGAAGTAAAGAGTCAACGAAAAGATTATTGATTACTTACCGATTAATACACGACTTCATAGAGCTGCTAAGAAAAGTACTAATTCGTCTTGAAACACATGACACTCGACTTTAACGTTCGGGTTAACACAATAGTCAACACGTAATTGTAACCGGTATTTATCAACTTCTCGACAAGGCAGGATGTAACACAAGGTCGATGTTTAAGTGGGGTGAATCCGAGAGCGTAGGCTCGGGAAAAAAATCCCCGTAGGCTCCGCATACACGGGGTCGGGTTGGTCTACCTACCCAGACCAGACTCTGCCCGTAAGCATAGCCCCGTCTCGGTTCCTCCCTGGCGGAAGCCGAGAGCTCAACACGTAATTGTACAACACATAATTGTAACTACCCAATCACTGGGATGATATCTCTATTCATAGTAAATGGCGGTCTACATTTTCATTGTCTAGAGATTCACGGTGAAACTCCGTTGACAACAGTGACACTTTTCATTCATATTTGACAATGGTGTCAACATTAAAGAAGGAGAAAAATTGAAAAGAATACTAATTGTTATATAAAATAATGATACATTTAACGGAACTGACATTTTTTTTTCTTCTATCCCATAAAGAAAGGTTGGGCAAATCGTTTTCATGGAGAGCCGCATCATTGTTGGCCCTGTGCAAAGTGGGTCGTCACAATAACAACTCCAGACGCAGAACAATAATATAAATAATAATCAAATATGCGCTTATTATTTGTACACTAGCAGGAGAGCCCGGCATTGCCCGGGAAAGTAACAGTAAGAGATAGATCAAGTATCGACCATCATAAAGACTGAAAAATAAAATTGACAAAGATTATTGTTTAAGGTTGACGGACACGCGTGTCTTAATTAGTTTCTTTTTTTTTTTTAATTTTTTTTTTACGAATTAGTCAAACCCAAACTCAAACAAAAACATTGTTTTCAATCGTTATGAGTCTACCGATTGAATAGAATTTTATTATAAACAATTGTCTTGTAAATGGAATTTTTAAAGCATTCTGAATGTAAAAATAAAGGAAAAAAGTGTGCAAGACAATAAGAAACACTGCCTGCCAAAAAAAAAAAAGTGAAGTTTTGTTGAAATCGGTTGAAAAATGTAGGAAATCCGATCCCATATATAAACGAACACACACACACACAAACAACCTGGGTTTTTATAATAAGTATAACTCGATATGAGTTGTCCCCATTTCATTCTGGCGAGTTAATCGTGTTTTCAAATTGATTTCGTGCAAAAACAATTGTGTTTTTCCAATTTTTTGGCGCTGTCAGAACCACCGCAAGATAATTTTACGTAGTCCTGTGAAGTTTTATTGAAATCGGTTGAAAAATGTAGGAAATCCGATCCAATATATAAACGAACAGACACACACACACAATCTGCGTTTTATAATAAGTAAGATTTATTTGCTAACTTGACACATTTTGCACAAATATGATAAATTACTTTAGTATTTAATAGATTTGCTAAAAAAAAAACATAATTATGAAAAGAAAGCCATATGGATGAAGAAACGAGTCACAGATAATCAGGCTCTGATATACGACCACGATAGATGGAGGAGACTGTTTAAGTGCCCAGCACCTCGGCGTCCCAAGGACTCCTTCTGGCGAAAGAAGAAGAAAAAGAGTATATCTTTCAAATTCTACACCAGAATAAGTCTTTTTTTTTTTCGTCATTAAACACTGTTAGAAGAAAGAATAAGAGATTTGCCGTCCTGGGTATGACGATAAACTACATCCGCGTCCAGGGTAAGACGATAAACTACATCCGCGTCCAGGGTAAGACGATAAACTACATCCGCGTTCAAGGTAAGACGATAAACTACGTCAAACAGCAAGACCTCTGATCGGGAAGTTTTGAGGAGCGTGGAACCACCTCTTAACTGCTGGTGTTCCCAGGTCCACCCTGACCCTGGGTGGTAGCACCTGTTAGGGTCTCAGCTATGGGCAAATAGTTAACTCCGAAACTTAGGTTAAAAGTATTATGAAAGTGTAAAAATAGGTTTAAATATTAGAAATACTTTGTAAAAAATTATTACCAGAAATAAATTTTTGAAAAAAATAAAATATTACCAGCAATACGGTTTTGAAAAAAATATTACCAGCAATACATTTTTAAAAATAATATTATCAGAAACAGATTTTTGACAAAAGAAAATATTACCAGGAAAAAAAATTGTCGGCATTAAATAACCGATTGATATGCCGTAAACCAAACCAAACCAAACCAAACACCTTTTTAACCAAACTATCGCTATGAATCTATTTTAAAATTTTGTTGGTATTAAACCACCCACCGAGATTGATATGCCATAAAACCAACCAACCAACAATAAGAGATTTGACATATTCTCTTCTCCTTTACTTTACAAATCTTTTTAACATCTGAGAAAAATATTTTACAATAACAAATTCTCGATCAGCTTGTAAATTTCTCGTGTGACGTTTATGGCCATGTGCAGAAATGACACCGTATGCGCACACAGAGACCTAGATCCCAGCGTCAGTTTACAGAGTGACAATGATTGAGAACTGACATCGACAAAGTTTGGGACGTAGCAATCCAGGTGCCCCTGTGGTAGCTGTCGTTTCGGTGGTTGCTGCTGATTGTTACTGACCTTGTTTTGATGGTGAAGACGTTTATTTCTAATCCTCTTTAGAGTAAAGGGAAGGCGACGTTGCAGCCGAAGTCAATCAAGGGAGGAAAAAGGACCAACGAAACTTCGCTATTGTATCAAAACGAGGAAATAAACAACAAAGTTTAACAATTTTAATACAATTAAGTAACAATGGCAAAAATTAAGTGAAAAAAAAAAAGGTGTTTTTAGAAGGGTTAAAGTGATTTCAGAAAAGGTCTTTTGAAATAAATTTAAAAAAAAATGTCCGTATATTTACGGATTTTTGCGTGTATGAGTAATATGTATAGGTGTGAAGATATATATTTATATTGTACTAGCAGCATGGCCCGGCGTTGCCCGTGCTTGATTCACTGACTTAAAATATTTTTGCCCTTCCTTGCCTTTAAAAGAGTGCTCTTTGCCGTGCTGCCGTGCCGATGTTGCTACATGCCTTACTTCTTGCCTATCTCACACTGCGAATTTTTTCTAAGCTCTATACTAAACATTAAATCTGTTACAAAAAAAGAACTAAACAAAATGAACACAAAACGATCAGCTTTAAAAAAGGACTCGTAACTGTAAAAACCGAATGAAAAAAGAATGTTAACAACAAATACTTTTTCACACCCAACCCAATTCTGCGGAATCAGAATCAACGTTGGCAAGCGAATGAGCCAATTGGAGTAAAGTGCCATGCAGATTTAAATTTTTCCCACTTGTGACAAATGCAGCTATCGATTTTTTTTGCATGCTAGTTGACATTCGTGTCAGTCAGCTGCTGGCTCTCACGCTGGCCAATAAAATCTTCCTGCCTATTTGTGGCAGCCTGCTATAGGCTCTCACTCTGGTCAGTAGAAAATGGCCGCAAACTACATGAAAACTGCCGTAGAAGCATGAAAAAAATCGATTATTTCCACTATCGATGGGAGTTGGGAAATGCAAAGTCGGTCTTGGTCTTCCCGCTAACTTGGAGCATGTGCATGTAAATTTTGGTGCAAATCCGTCGAAAATTGCGGCCGTGCATTCGTTACACACACACACACACACACACACACACACACACACATGCAGCTTTTTATAGATAGAGATGTGTGTTAATGTATGCATATATATTTAATAATAGGAATAATCTGCTCGATGGACTATAGATATCATACTATAGTAACACCGGGCCTTCTTATATAGGTCGAAGATAGGCTCCAAATGATAACCATAATTTAATATCTCCCCAAAATGTACTCACTTTTTAATCGACATCATTTACATCTTCTGATGCCTTTAACTTGACCCATGTCCTTCTCTTTAGCCGTTTCCCAAACACTCCTCTTAACTCTTACTCTCACTTTCTGTAACCCCTTACATACTAGTGGCACTCCCGCCTTGCTTGGGGTGATTTGCTTAAAAAATATTAAACCGGTAATTTCATTTAGGGGGGGTTTCTTTTTCTGTGATCGACGGAATTGGTGTTTAGGGAAAAATTTCTATTTCGATTGTGTTGCTCTGGATGGGCGATGATTTGCAGTTGGTACTCTTGTGTGTCCTTC
The DNA here is from genome assembly GCA_903632075.3 of Acanthosepion pharaonis. Taxonomy (NCBI): domain Eukaryota; kingdom Metazoa; phylum Mollusca; class Cephalopoda; order Sepiida; family Sepiidae; genus Acanthosepion; species Acanthosepion pharaonis. Next base: position 996,791 of record CAHIKZ030000130.1, on the reverse strand, counting down.
CTGTGTACGCCTGCTGTGAGTCTCCTGAGTGGCTTTGCGTGCCTTTGGTGTTACTATAGTATCTACCAAGGCATTTGCGACCTATCGTAAATGACAACGCATTCATTATTGCTAGAAAATGCTCAGGAAAAACGATGACCTGTTTACTGATTTTTTTAAATGACATCAAATCAGTTTACAAACACTAAAAACAGTATTTGATAATGTTTTTTTTATATTTCTTTTTGTATAAAAAATCGTTAATGATTTTTTATACATAACCAGTTCACTGTTCACTGCCTTCGACCCTAACCCTAACCCTTAACCCTTAACCCTACCATATTTTATACTTCCAACAGCTGGTAAATGTCATAACCATACTAGATATCATACTGTAGTAGAAAATGGACGGTAGATATCATACTATAGTAACATTGTGCTTTCTTATATAGGCCGGAGATAGGCTCCAAGTGATAACCAAAATATCCAGTATGCCCCCCCCCCAAAAAAATGTACTCACTTTTTAGTCGACATCAATCGACATCTTCTGATGTCTTGACATTGATCCCTGCTTTTTTCTTTATCCTTTTCCCAAACACTCCTCTTTACTCTTACTCTCACTCTCTGGAATCCCTTGCGTGCTAGTGGCACGCACGCCTGAGTAGCCAGTTTGATCCTCACTAGGTGCCACTTATTTACAGACGCGTGCTCATAGAAGCTGTGATTACAAAATCATTTGAGGTGGTCTAATGTTTTCCGAGCTTGTCTCTCTAGATCAATTATAACTGTGTAGTGAGTTCGATCCTCACTAGGTGCCGCTTATTTACAGACTTGTGCACATCTAAGCTGTGATTAGAAAATCATTTGGACACTTGGAGGGGGTCTGATATTTAGCGAGCTTGTCTCTCTAGATCAATTACAACTAAATAGTGAGTTCGATCCTCACTAGGTGCCTCTGATTTACAGACTTGTGCACATCTAAGCTGCGATTAGAAAATCATTTGGACACTTTGAGGTGGCCTAATGTTTAGCGAGCTTGTCTCTCTAGATCAATTACAACTGAGTAGTGAGTTCGATCCTCACTAGGGGCCGCTTTTTTACAGACTTGTGTACGTCTGTGGATCTCCCTTTCTATCACTGTCTTTCCTGATAGCTATAATCTTCAAATCTTCAAATGTAATGTCAATTGACATTGATCCCTGTCCTTCTCCTCATCCTTACCCCAAAGACACCCCCCTTTACTCTTACTCTCACTCCCTGTAATCCCCTACGTGATAGTGCCACTCCCACCCTGCTTGGGGCGATTTGCTTAAAAAAAACCCAAAAAAACAAAAAAAAAAAAACTCTTAATCTTCTTTACAAGCAATAAGCATTAATATTCCTTAATTTTAACCGTTAATCTTGTTTGTAAATCAATAAACTCTGCATTTAGTGTGAGTACATTTTTTTGCGGGTTCATGTGTTTTTTTTATATTGTCATGTTCGTTATATTTACTTACGCGTAAATACCTTGGTGAAGGTATGAATCCATGTCTCCTTCCCCACGAGCTATGGGTTAAATAGCAGATCAGACTGGGTTCTGTAGCATTCGTTGTCTATCGCAGAAAGTAATGGCAACCTAATGCGGGAAAATCTTTCGCCTCGTTAGTCATGAATCAAAAGAGACATGATCACCTAAGCGTCTATCGCATACGCCATTATGATTGACTGACGTGTTTTGTTCGTGTTGCCATTGTTTCGCTAGGGACACATGATGTTCTTACTGCTACGTCCGCATCGAGCAACAACATATCTTTTTTTTTTTTTTGCGCGCGCCTATTTCTAGACATGACGAAATTGGGAATTTTCAAATTTCTTTTCGTTTATTTGTTTTTGTTCATTTTTAAACTTCCAACATAGTACAGAATACGACATGTTTGATTTTGTAGGAGTTTCCCGGAAACTGGTGCTTGCCGTTAAAGAAATATATGACTTTGTCCATGTTTTGAATCGATTATTATTTCATGCAACATGGAACAAAAAAAAAAAAAAAAATCAAAATCTATTAACACGTATTAAAAAAAAGAAAGAAATGTTCACTCTTTCTTTACTGTGCCTTTGGAGTCGCATAAAGCCATTAACGGCTTAGCCCCCCACCTCAAGTTTTTATAAATTAATGATTTTTAATTTTCTAAATGTTACAGCTTCGAAATAGTTTCATAAACTGAAATATCAATATGACAAACTCATATTTATTTGACTTGACAGGAAGCCAAGCAAAGAAAAGAATGTCTTAGTCTGTGCCATTGTTTTAAGTAGATATAAAATATTTGATTTGAGTTCAGAATGTTTATGTCTTAGAGATTTTTATAAAGCGGTGATTTTAATTTTCTAGATGTTACAACTTCTAAACTGTTTCCTAAACTGATATCATTGTAATGAGAAAAATAGGCAGGTGTAGGCTTTAAGAAAGCTTTATTCAACTGAGAATACAAGGTTCGCATATTGTGTCCTTTTATAGTCCCAGTAAACAAAAATAACTCTCTCAAAGGGGACTGTAACGAAACAAGGGGAGACTACACTTGATTATTCATAACAATTATATCATGACGAAATGATTATTTTTATTGTTTATTACAATAAACTGCTGGTTATAAAAATCTGTGTTTTTTTATGACAGTTGTGTTGAAATACGTACTAATTTGGTTTGCAATAAATACTAAAATAGTGCTATTTCTTAAAGAATGTTTTTTTATTGACAAACAAAAGACAGATATTCTTGTTTATTTAAAGAATTTTCAATAAATTTACTTCAAGCTATGTAAATGTCGCTAAAATATATCACAACTAAAAAATATTCAATATGAGTGCAAGAATACAGAGTAGCTTCATCTGAGGGCGGGAGCATAATTTCATTATTAGCCTTGGGGTCCCAAAAGGTCATAAACCAGATCTGCATACAAGCAATGTTGTCTTATTCAAAACTGCCTCAGAAATTTTACGTGTCTCTTTAAATAAAATTCACCACTTGTTTTGAATTGAAAAAAAAATGTCTTTGTTTTTATTTTTATTACTTTTGTTCTGTTGCTTGAATTAAGAAGTTGTAAGCCTGCTTAAACATGACTTTCATTTTATTATTTATGAGCTATTGAATTTTGTTTTGTAAATTCCTATCAGCAAGAATATCAAGAGCTTTAGCATCAAAATTATCTAAATTAAAATCTCTGAATTTTCTTGATATCCCTCAAAAAATGTTGGCAAATCAGAAAAAATATGTAATTTTAAAAAAAAAGTTTCTGTTTATGTCAGAGTAAGTTTACATGACATTATACAATGTGTTCGTGAAGGCGCATATTTGATAACAGTTTGAAATGTTATTGAAAAAACTAGACTACTATGAAAATTAAATGTTAATGTCAAAGCCTAGAACCCCTCTAGCTTTTTATAAAGCAATGATATTAATTTTCTAGAGGTTATAACTTCTAAACAGTTTTATAAACTGAAATGATATCAGATATGACAAAGTCATATTTATTTAACCTTGCAGGAAACAAAACAAGGAAAAGAATGTTTTAGTTTGCGTCATTGTCTTTCAAGCAGATACGTTTGATTTTAATTCTGAATGTTTGATCTAGAAATTTTTACAAAGCACATTTTAATTTTCTAGATACTATAACTTCTCAATAGTTTCATAAACTGAAATGATATCAACATAACAAACTCATTTATTTTGATTGTTTTATTGTTATAATGCTGATTATAAAAAAATGTTTTTTTTTTTACTACTTTTTTTTAAAGTAAGCTTAAAACATGACTGGTTTACAATGCATAGTAAAATAGTGCTATTTCTTAAAGAATAAATTATTGACAAACAAAAGATAGCTATTCTTGTTTATTTAAATAATTTGCAATAAATTTACTTCAAGCTATGTAAATGTCACTAAAATATATCACAACTAAAAAATACTCAAGATGAGTGCAGGCGAGTTACTGTTTAACTCCATCTGAGGGTGGGAGCATAATTTCATTATTAGCCTTGGGGTCCCAAAAGGTCATAAACCAATTCTGCATACAAGCAATGTTGTGTGATTCAAAACTGCCTAAGAAATTTTACATGTCTCTTTAAATAAAATTCACCACTTGTTTTAAATTGAAAAAAAATTGTCTTTGTTTTTATTTTATTATATTTGTTCTGTTGCTTGAATTAAAAAGTTGTAAACCTGCTTAAACATGACTTTCATTTTATTATTTATGAGCTATTGAATTTTATTTTATAAATTCCTATCAGCAAGAATATCAAGAGCTTTAGCATCAAAATTATCTAAATTAAAATCTCTGAATTTTCTTGATATCTCTCAAAAAATTCAAGATAAGTTCAGGCGAGTTAGTGGGTGGCTCCGTCTGAAATGGGGCCCATATTTCCATTAGTCTCGAGGACCCAAAGGTTTTGGACCTAATGAAAGGAAGACATACATTTGTAGTGTTTCTGAGAATTTTAGTAAACCTCATTTCAATTTCAAACATTTTTCTTGAATTTCATTGGTTGTTAAATAAAAATAAGCTTCGAGAAATTTCCATAACAAAACATCCATTAATTGTTTTTTTTTTTTTATTTAATTGATATTTAAATGCAGTTGACAGTACAATTAATCTCTTATACAAAATGTTGCAGTTTTATTTTTGTCCGTTTTTCTGACGTAGAAAAAAGTTAAACAGCCTACATAATGCCTATAATTACCTCAAATATTGAGTTTGTGCATAATTATCAGGCGTTTTTAAACAATATTTATGAAAAAAGAAACATAGCAATTCAACAATAACATTTTTAAATACGATTATCGACACGCATTTTTATAACCTGAAAATAAAATAATATTTTTTTATTTAAAAACAAATTAAACAGAACAGCAATTTTTATTAAGAAATAACCCGCCAACAAAAAACGCCTGATAATTATGCACTAACCCAATAAATGTGGACTTTGTTCATAAAACGTTTGCCAACTGTTGAATGGTCGGCGGAAAGGACACGACACCAGGTTAAGATGAATAGGTGTCGAGTATGAGGAAATTCTAGCCCTAATTGTTTAGACATCGACTAATTGTCATATGACTAAGATTTCTTTTTCCTCTTTTATTCGTGTTCAGACAAGCTTTTGACTTGAACAATTTAGAAGACATTCTCAGAGAATAAGAATATCATTGACGAAATTTTAAATCTCTACCGTCTTTATTTTTCTCTTTTTATTATTTTGATGTATTTTTTATGGATCAGCAGATGTTTTAAAGCCCTTCAAGAATTTGTAATTTATTATTAGCAAAAATACTAATCAAAAGGATCGTAAATAAATTCTAAGAGTTTTTTTTTAATATCTTTAATTGTATCCCTGAAATTTTTAGTGAGTTAAGCAATTGCGAGATCAATAAATTCTAAGAGTTTTTTTTTAATTTTTTGTTGTATCCTAAAATTTTAGTGAGTTAAAAATTGCAGGATCAATAAATTCTAAAGAGTTCTTTTTTTTAATTTTTTAAAATTTTAGTGAGTTAAGCAATTGCGAGATCAATAAATTCTAAGAGTTCTTTTTTTTTTAATTTTAATTGTATCCCTGAAATTTTTAGTGAGTTAAGCAATTGCGAGATCAATAAATTCTAAGAGTTCTTTTTTTTAATTTTTAATTGTTCCCTAAATTTTTAGTGAGTTAAGCAATTGCGAGATCAATAAATTCTAAGAGTTCTTTTTTTAATTTTAATTTTCCCTGAAATTTTAGTGAGTTAAGCAATTGCGAGATCAATAAAGTCTAAGAGTTCTTTTTTTTAATTTTTTAATTGTATACCTGAAATTTTAGTGAGTTAAGCAATTTGAGATCAATAAATTCTAAGAGTTCTTTTTTTTTTAATTTTTAATTGTATCCCTGAAATTTTTAGTGAGTTAAGCAATTGCGAGATCAATAAATTCTAAGAGTTCTTTTTTTTTTAATTTTTTAATTGTATCCCTTTTTTAGTGAGTTAAGCAATTGCCAATAAATTCTAAAATATCTTTAATTGAATCCCTGAAATTTTTAATTAAGCAATTGCGAGATCAATAAATTCTAAGAGTTCTTTTTTTTTTAATTTTTAATTGTATCCCTGAAATTTTTAGTGAGTTAAGCAATTGCGAGATCAATAAATTCTAAGAGTTCTTTTTTTAATTTTTAATTGTTTTTAGTCCTAAAGTTCTTTTTTTTAATATTTTAATTGAATCCCTGAAATTTTTAGTGGGTTAAGCAATTGCGAGATCAATAAATTCTAAGAGTTCTTTTTTTTAATTTTTAATTGTATCCCTGAAATTTTTAGTGAGTTAAGCAATTGCGAGATCAATAAATTCTAAAGTTCTTTTTTTTAATTTTAATTGTATCCCTTTTTTTGAGTTAAGCAATTGCGAGATCAATAAAGTTAATTTTTAATTGTATCCCTGAAATTTTTAGTGAAGCAATTGCGAGATCAATAAATTCTAAGAGTTCTTTTTTTTTAATTTTTAATTGTATCCCTGAAATTTTTAGTGAGTTAAGCAATTGCGAGATCAATAAATTCTAAGAGTTCTTTTTTTTTAATTTTTAATTGTATCCCTGAAATTTTTAGTGAGTTAAGCAATTGCGAGATCAATAAATTCTAAGAGTTCTTTTTTTTAATATCTTTAATTGAATCCCTGAAATTTTTAGTGAGTTAAGCAATTGCGAGATCAATAAATTCTAAGAGTTCTTTTTTTTTAATTTTTAATTGTATCCCTGAAATTTTTAGTGAGTTAAGCAATTGCGCGATCAATAAATTCTAAGAGTTCTTTTTTTATTTTTAATTGTATCCCTGAAATTTTTAGTGAGTTAAGCAATTGCGAGATCAATAAATTCTAAGAGTTCTTTTTTTAATTTTTTAATTGTATCCTAAATTTTTAGTGAGTTAAGCAATTGCGAGATCAATAAATTCTAATTCTTTTTTTTTTAATTGTATTCCTGAAATTTTTAGTTAGTTAAGCAATTGCGAGATCAATAAATTCTAAGAGTTCTTTTTTTAATTTTAATTGTATCCCTGAAATTTTTAGTGTGAGTTAAGCAATTTACTTCGTATGTTTCGTAATAAGGGCCTAACAAAAAAAAAAAACAACAACAAGAAACGCACACAAGAAACAACATAAACACAAAGAAGAAGACGCCCATGCATTTCTCAGAAAAATTTTCACAGCTACCAGGCCCCGTTGGAGCCGATTTCGTTGTTAAGAAAATTATAAATAGAAATAGTAAACGAAATTTCGTCGCATTTGAGACTCACACACGCAAAAGATACCCACGAGAAATATGTGCCACCAAAGAAACAAACTTCCTTTATGGTTGAACTTTTGTTTTTCCTTCAGTTGAAATTTTTAGTGAGTTAAGCAATTGCTTCGTATGTTTCGTAATAAGGGCCTAACAGAAAGAAAAAAAAAAACGCACACAAAAAACAACATAAACACAAGAAGAAGAGAAAAGAAAATCTCGTAATTAAAACAATGGAAAAAAAGAAGAAAAAAAAGAAGGAAAAAGAAGAAGAAAATTTAAAAAAAAAGAAAAAGAAAAAAAAAAAAAGAAGGAAAAACAGAAGAAAAAATATGAACTCACAATTACTGTCATCAAATTAACAAATCAACACATCGTGAGTTCAATCCTTGAGCCGGGTAGTGTTTATTTGAACTTTATGGAAACAGGGCAGCCAATACCCGAGTAATACTAAAAATAACAACTAGACGAGATATTCCGAGACATGAGCAGCGGAATGCGAACAGTCCAAACCCCATAGATTAAATAAAGGGTTCAGTTCGAAATACTTTGTAGGTTACCCGGATCAATATGCACCTTGTGATGGCCGGAGGGCACAACGGCCAAAACGTTGCGATAATAACATCAAAGACGAAGACAATTGTCCGAATGTAAATAATGTAAAGAACTGAACATTTGCCAAACTTTTAAGTGAAAATATATCGTTTAAAAACCTAAGTACCTTCACAAATTCGCTAAAAAATGAGCATACCGTGATGAAAAAAATAACCCCAAACGTAATAAAAACAAAGATTTATTGTGAAACTCTTTATGTTATTAATCAAAAGAAAGAGCAAAGGATTTTTATTATTTTTAATTATATTTTTTGATCCTCTTAAGAACGTTCGAAATTTTGGATAAAAATCTTGTTTTCCTTGCGTCAAACGGGGGAACAAAGATTAGGAAATTTTAGCATCCATTTTGTTTTTGCGGTGAAAAACATCTTAATTTGGAAATTCTTGCAAAAATCAAATATTTCAGGAATTATTTTAGAAAAAGGTGTCTTTTTTTTTAGAAAATCTTGGTAGAAACATAATTTAACAGACGCAAAACAAAACGTTTCTACCAAGATTTTCTAAGGAATCATTTCTAAAATAATGTCCTTGATTTATGAATAGTTCCTGGAAGTTTTATTAAAATTCGACAAATATTTGATTTTTGCAAGAACTTTCAAATTAATTTTTACAAAATGGAAACCATCTTTTTAGGATTTTTTCAAATTCAGGTTTTGTTGCTCGGAAAACAGAATTTTATAGACAAGAATAGTTTTTTTTTCGGATTTTATAATTTGAAATGAAAATATTTTAAGTTTTCTTATTACCGTAAAAATCTTTATTATTATATTAAAAAAAAAAAACGTACAAGGCGGCGTCACCCTTAAGTTGTAACGGTGGCCTTCGTTAACGAGAAAAAAAAAACAAACACAATTTTTCACGCACGGTGAATACTAGACCTGGTTTCTTTAATATTTCCCCTTTTTTAGCGAGATTAATGCTCGACAAGCATACACATAAAAATTTTAGATCCTAATAGAATTCTTTTCATTTTCTTTTTCATTCAAAATAATCAAAATTTTTTAGGAATACGTTTTGAAAGCGTCGCCCATGTGACGACAACGTGACCATACTAAACGGAAAGCTGATCATTTTAAAATTTTCAGTTATCTGTTTTGGATAAGACTTGTTGTTTATGTCCATCGTCTTTGTCAAATTGAACTGAATTGTATTTTAATGAATATTGTCTTGAAAAAGGTTTATTAAACCGAAACGTCAGACGTCGACATTTCATTCATTTTAAACAACATAATTGCATTTAAGGATTTTTGTTTGTTTTTTTCCAAATTTTTTCTTCATATATATATATATATATATATATATATATATATATATATATATATATATATATATTAATTGCTGATCGAAACATCAATCAAAATATTTGTTGACATCTGTAATTTGTAAAGAAAATAATTTGATCTTAAATTAATACATTAATTGATTCTGTCTTTTCTACAAATATTTTCATGGCAATTGTTCTGGTGAGCTTGTCTCATTGACTCCAGAGCATGAATAAGCGTGCTGATAGATTAGCAACTAAGGCTCACCATTTTAATTTCGCACTAACCAGATGCAACCGGCAGTTTTATTCTAATAGTTTTTTTTCTCTCGCACATCTCACCCCCTGCAAATCCCTTCCGATTTTTTGCTTCCCTGCCAACTACAAGCTTCAAAAATTTAAATGCAACGGCAATCGCCATCTTCTGTCTTCCGGAATCGTATTCTTTTATTGTTCTTCTCCTCACTAAAGTCTTCTTATTCTCTTTGCCTTCCAGCAACCTCCTGCGTCATAGTGGCTTTTTCGTGTTGCTTGGGGTGACATGATAAAAAGAAAAATTAAACAAAATGTCGAATAGAGATGTAATTTAATTTGTAAGATTTTCATTTCTGCAAATTTTAAATTCGTAGAATGACCCAAAAAATAAATGATTCAGTGATAATATTTAACGAGGGATTTATTTTTAATTTTTTCAAATCAATGTCAGAAATGTTTGTTTAAACCCGACCTCACGCTTCAGTGAACAGAATCTGCACTAATAGGGTTTCAAAGTTCATTTTATTTTCTCCTCTGACCTCAAGACCTCTGACCTGTTTAACCAACAGGGCCACCCACAAAAAAATACGAAAAATGACATTTTTGTCACGTGTTACGTAGAAAACATTTAGACGAGTATATATTGAATGTCCAAGTTTGTTCAAACTTTATATTTGCCAGTTACGCCGACGACGTTGACAGGGAAGATGTCTTTCTGCCTTCTACAAACTAAAAGAAATGGCCGTGTGTGGAATTTATAAAGAAAGCTGACCGGTAATTTTCAGCGAATACGTAGCGGAACTATTTAATTTGTAAGTTATTATTTCTCTTATATATTATGTCTTATATTAATGTTTTTGTTCAAAAACATAAAGGGATTTCTTTATACCTCCTATTTTTTATATTTTATTTTATTACAGTGTAACCCGGATATAAGAGAAAGCCGGATATAAGAGAGATTTTCTCTGGTCCCAAATTAGAGCCTGTGTTAATGTATATATAATAGACCAAGCCTGGATATAAGAGAAACCGGGATATAAGAGACTTCTTCTCCGGTCCCGACAACTCTCTTATATCCGGGTTACACTGTAATTAATTTTTTTTTTTATTTGCCTGGTTGGAAAGTTACATTTGAATAGTATTTATTTATGTATATGACGCAAGCGTTTGTCCTGTCTTAATAGCAATGGCGGATTGAGTCGAAAATTTCTATCGGGGGAAAAAATCTTGTAAAAGGACCCAGTCAAAAGAACCAACTTAGTTAATCCCAAAACGCTTCATCAAACAAGGAACTGAAGATATCTATTATCTACCGAAAAATATTATAGCGCCAAAGAAATCTTATTTAAATCTTTCCAGCATCTACGTGATATTTTTTTCTTCTTTTTTTTTTCAGTTTTTACTTTTTTCGGTTATCTTGTAAAGTAATGGACCATCACTTTGGGGCTTACTGGGAAATTTCCCGGCATGCTAGTCTGCCACTGATACTCACACACGCACATATTTATCCAACGATGCCCTCTCATTGGTAAAGCAGAGTCTGGCGAAAGATTTGTTGGCGGTCAGTCAATGGCTCGGGAATGCCCACGTTAAAAAGGCCTTGTGCCACATGACACCCTCGTGGGGGGGGGGTGACTCAATATCGTCAGTCTAAGCAACACAGGGATGACATTTAGAATCATCATAAATACCTTTTAATATCTTCCTTAGCCAATTAGAAAAAGTTTGTCGTTTTTCGTATTTGTTGTTGTGTATGAATGTGTGTGTGCCTGTGTGAATGCTTTGGAGGAATGAGTGTTTTCTCTATTTTTCTTAGGCCCGCATCGATTTCGTCCGGTTAACTGATATTTCTGCCACATTTAAGGTTTGTGGTTTTTTTTATTACTAACACACTGTTTGTTTAGTTTCTTGTAAATATTTAACGTCATATTGTATATATTCATTGGGAATCTTTTTAAAAATTGTTGTTTTATGTCCAACCCCCCCACGAACAATATTTGTACATAAGGGGTGTATTTAGAATTTTCATTGAGACGAAGATGTATTTTGGTGGATGTAGTATGAAAGATATGGATAAATGTGTTGTTTTGGTGATAGGAATATTGTTTCGTATGATAGGGTCAGTGGTTGTGGCTAGCTAAGTTTTATATTAAGACAAGTGATGACCGTCCTTTTCCCCCCCATTCCCCTTATGGCCTTGTGCCACATTTGTTGTGTTTTACGACAATAAATCCTATTAGAAAAGTTTGTCTTCGGATTGGACCAGCCCAGTTTGCAGTGTATCCACATAGATGCTCTTCAAACCACAGAAGCAAAGTTGGGCAATGTTTAACATTCGTGCCTGCAAAAAGAAAAAGCAGGGTGAGAAATGGACAGTTATTTTCTTGAGACCTTTATTACCAGTGGCGGTTTGGGATACTGGAACATTTCATGGTGGGCCCCAAAGATTATTATAAATTTTAATAATCTTACTTATTATAAAACGCAGATTGTGTGTGTGTGTGTGTGTGTCTGTACATTTATATATTGGATCGGATTTTCTACATTTTTCAACCGATTTCAACAAAACTTCACAGGACTACGTAAAATTACCTTGCGGTGGTTCTGATAGTGCTAAAAATTGGAAAAACACAATTGTTTTTGCACGAAATCAATTTGAAAACACGATTAAGAGGCATTAATGAAAGGGGGACAACTCACTTCGGGTTAAAACCCAGGTTGTTTGTTTGTGTGTGTTCGTTTATATATGGGATCGGATTTCCTACATTTTTCAACCGATTTCAACAAAACTTCACTTTTTTTTTGGCAGGTAGTGTTTCTTATTGTGTGGCACACTTTTTTCTTTATTTTTACATTCAGAATGTTTTAAAAATTCCATTTACAAGACAATTGTTTATAATAAAATTCTATTCAATCGGTAGACTCATAACGATTGAAAACAATGTTTTTGTTTGAGTTTGGGTTTGACCAATTCGTAAAAAAAAAAAAACCCCAAAAAAACGTAATTAAGACATGCGTGTCCGTCAACCTTAAACAATAATCTTTGTCAATTTTATTTTTCAGTCTTTATGATGGTCGATACTTGATCAATCTCTTACTGTTACATCCCCGGGCAACGCCGGGCTCTCCTGCTAGTTTTATAATAAAAATCTCAATCATAGAACTCCCAGTCCGAGTAATTTACGAAGCAAAATTTGAAATTGCTTTCAAAGTATGATTAAAATTGGAACGTGTGAATTTTTTAATGCGTGCACTTATCACTACAACAATCAAAAATAACTAACCAATCAAAATGTAAACAAAATGAAAAAAAAAAAAAGCTTCATCAAACAAGGAACTGAAGATATCTATTATCTACCGAAAGAAATTATAGCGCCAAAAAAGTTTTATTTAAATATTTCCAGCATCTACGTGATATTTCTCTTTTTTTTTCTTTTCTCTTTTTTTTTTTTTTTTTAAAGTTTTACATTATTCGGTTATATTTAAAGTGATGAGCAATCACTTTGGGGTCCACCGGGAAATTTTTCGGTGCCCCAGTGGGCAAGTCCGCCACTGCTTAGTAGCAAATTCGATAGATCTGACAAAGTAAACCCGGCAACTGCTCTTAAAAAGGACCCCCTCCCGCCAGTCAGTGGTTAACTGCGACAGGCAATGGCTTGTAAATTTTAACGCTCCCATAACAAAACTGCATTCATTTCATCGCTACAGAGAACCTTTTCTTCCTGTCATCAGGATGGCTGAGGATAAACTCGAGGAGAACAAAACACTAGGCCTTTTTGGCCTCACGTTTTTCACTGACATGAATCAGAGTTGACGATATAGAATCAATCGCTTCCTCTACAGCAAGGAAAGTTGCTTCACTGTGCTGTGTTATAATTTTTTCTTTCTTGTCAGAATCCATCTTGTACATTTACAAATCTACCATTCGTCCGTGCATTGAATACTGTAGCCATATCTGGTCTGGTGCTCCTGCTTTACATCTCGAGATTATTGACAAAATCCAAAGATGGGTCTGTAATGTAATCGATCCCGACCAGCAGTAGCGATTCTAATCGCAGAAGGGACCAAATGCCCTCCACTCGACTTCTTGTAGAGGGAAAAACATCAGAGCAGACAAATTACACTGTCCTGCTAGTATTGACGTTGATATTAACCCTTTGATTTTGTTTTCAAATTAACCTCTCTTGTGGTCCAACAGATTAAGGGTGGGAAAATAGGACAAGAAGAGATTAGAACTCCACTACTGTGAATGAAAAGTTATTCCGTTTGATTTAGTGAAGTAACATACTTATGCTAAAGCTCATTCCTAAATTGTGCATACAATAATAGTGTAGTATGAAAATAAAGATACGGCTTGAATTTGAACCCCCTCCTCCACAGAAGAATCTGATACGACATGATCAATTGTTTCTGGATATTTATCTTATAATCTGTATTTTGGGCTAATACAATTTTTCAGTATGTGTGCTTGATAATTTCTAGTTAGCAAGCATTGGTCCTGTGCAGCAAGAATAAAACCTTCAGTTTCAGCTTTTAACCCTGCACTACGAAGCCACTGATGAGCACGGGGTTTGTCTACATCAGCTTGTTTGGTACAGGCAGAGTATTGACCGTGAAGTGATTTATCTTGCCATCGTTTCTGTATCTGGTCGGTTGCATTCGTCTTTGCTTTATTATTATTATTATTATTATTATTTTATTTCCTTTGATTTCTGGCGTTTACACATTTCTTTCCGGGTCCCGCCCAGAGACCTAAGGAACAGAAACGGCATCATGACATTTTCCACTGACAAAAAAAAAAAAAAAATTACATAGATAAAGCCCTTCGTAAAGTGTGGGTTGTACTTGTCAGAACAATTTTTTGTATCTCTTTGAGGCATGGACTTCCAGAAATCCCTTCAATTAGTCTACTGGAATCTTTTCCAACCAGTCATTATTATTATTATTATTATTATTATTATTGTCATCATCATCTTTGATTTCTGATGTGTACACATTTCTTTCCGAGTCCTGCCCAGAGACGTAAGGTTAGAAATGGCATCATGACATTTTCCACTGACCAATAAAAAAAACAAAAAAAAAACACGCGCGCGAACACACACACACACACACACAATTCGCATAGATAAATCCCTTTGTAAGGTGCGGGCTGTACTCGTGAGAACATTTTTTTTGTATTTCTTTAAGGCATGAGTTTCCTGAAATCCCTTCAATGAGTCTACTGGAATCTTTCCCAACAAATCCGAGGGCTCCAACTACAACAGGGATTGTTGATGTTCCCATGAGCTACATTTTTGAGATTTCGATTTCAAAGTATTTTGATAGCTTTTTGAAGATCTTCAGAGATACAATGCAGTCTTCAGTGTCTGCCATATCAATAAGAAGGCACTTTTTTTGTTTATTTGCGGTCTCTAATAACACTGTCTGGGCGATTAGCTTTGATTGTTCGGACTGTGTGTATTGAAAAGTCCCATAAAATTGTTACAGGTCCTATCTCCGTAACCAGGTCTGGGTGGTGTTCATATTATTATTATTATTATTGTTATTTTTATTTCCTTTGATTTCTGGCGTTTACACATTTCTTTCCGGGTCCCGCCAAAGGACTAAAATTAGAAAAAAGGCGTCATGACACTTTCCACTGACAAAAAAAAAAAAAATTACATAGATAAAGTCCTTCGTAAGGTGTGGGCTGTATTTGTCAGAACAATTTTTTGTATCTATTTGAGGCATGGACTTCCAGGAATCCCTTCAATTAGTCTACTGCAATCTTTTCCAACCAGTCCTAGGGCTCCAACTACAACAGGGATTGTTGATGTTCCCATATGCCACATTTTCGAGATTACTATTTCAAGGTCCTTGTATTTTGACAACGTGCTCGCAATAGTTTTTTTTTTCTTATAGGATATAATGTGATGGGATATATGCTAGGCGTAGTTTCCCTAGCCTCTCAGAGGCACACAAGAAGCAAAACGGGACATGTTCCGCGCCACGGTTTCCTCTCGTTAAAGACAGAAAGAAAATATTTATTTCCGCAAAAACGCAAAAATGTGGCCCAAGCCCAATTGAAGGTCAGGTCTTAGCTTGTTCTCTCTTTAACCTAGCTAGTCACAAACAGTGACCGATTCCCACAAATATTGTTCCTTTCACCAAAATATCACATTTACACTTGCCACCCTTACTAAAGTCTCTATCATACCGTATTTCAACAAATGCCTAAGAAATAACATACGTAAAATTTTGTGGCTATGGGGAAGGGTGGAAGTAGATAGAAAGAAAAGAGAGAGAGTGAGAGTTTGTTTTCTTTCTTTTTATACTGCTTTATACAACGCCACCTAGCGAGAATTAAAAGTACCCCTGATAGACAAGGTTGGGTAATCCCACACTTTTATTAATACTAAATAGATTTGTGCTAAACATTTTTCGAAAGAAAATATTTGTTGAAATCTATAGATTTTTGTAATGTTAATCCTTTTTTTTTTTTTTATATTTGCAGGTTCAACCCGCCATTTATTCGGTGCTTTTTATTGGATAATTATATTGGATGGTTTTTTCATTGTACAACAACAAGCGAAAGAGACGAACTCGCTTAAAAGGCACTTTTTTCAAGGAGATGGCTATAACTAGAAAATCTAGTTTTTCTGCGAGTAATCGGACTGAACAAAGCAAATGGCAAGACGTCTGCCCAATTCTGTTATCAGTCGTTGCATCGAAAGGCTCAAAAGTCGAAGAGAACAAACGAGAACAAAATCTACGCCAGGAACGTGGTACGCATTTCAACCCGACGGCTGCTTTAAGTCACTCGGTGTGGAGCGCAGGTATCCCATTGCACAATACATGGGAAGATTTTTGTCCTTCAATATTACCAAATGAACAATACCCGGGTTCAATGGCGAATGTAGTTAGCCTGACAGAGAAGGCTCATCTTGAACCGGACAAACTATCTTCACTCCCTTTGAAGGAAACTTATGAATCAGCGAATCACTGTACATATAATAATACGTCGTGTGTAGAAAACTTTTCGAGGAGTAACAATCACCTTGATACGTATCTGACATCAACACCTTTACGACTTGTTTGCAACAGATGCGGTCAGACATTTACTCATGATATTGACTTCTTTCTACACGACTATACGACGCACATGACGTAAGCCAGACAGAAACGAGGCTCGGTAGGCTCATGGCAGCTTTACGGAGAATTTCACTGATTCCTTATTGCGTAAAATTCCTGGCGATAATTTTGTAGACAAATCCCACAGGAAGAACTTTACCAACGGCAATTGGCAGAATTATTTTGAAATTCTGACCACAAGAATGAAAACAAAAAAAAAAAACAAACAAAAAAAAAAAAAAACAGTTGTGATGGAGTCAAATAACCAAAATTTGAATTTGGAGACAACAGATGACGACGCGAGCGGAAACTTGCACACGAAAGCCCGCGCGCGTGCACACACACACACACACACACACACACACACACACACACACACACACACACACACATCAATGAAGTCTTTAAAAAACCCGGTGCAAGGGTTTCATGTGTCCCCCCCACTTCGAACCTATAATACCCCCCCCTCTACTACGTCTCAATTTTCATATGTAGTATTCATATAAAATACAAATTTTATTGTTATGTACCATAACTGCATATGCAATACGGGTGAATAATTCAACCAGAAAAAAAAAATGAAAATAAATCAAATGTATCTAAATATAAATTAGAGACATGTCATAATAGATCATTCCATCTTAAGTAAATCGGTAAATTTTCATTTTAACACCCGAGCGTCATTTACTGCTGAACTATTTTCTTTCAGAAATTAGTACGCGCTTCCGTAAAGTGATTTTTTTTATACTTCATTTAAGAAGAAAGTTAACTTTCAAATATATGTTAACATCGACAAATAAAAGAATAACAAAAGAAAAAAAAACCCACCTAACCCTAATTTGAAAGTTAACTTTCTTCTTTAAAAAAAATAAAAGAATAACCAAAAAAAAAAACACCTAAACCTAATTTGAAAGTTAACTACAAGGAATTACTGTGAAGGGAGTAAATAGGCCCAAATTGAATACGTGCACCGACAGGATTCAGCACTTAATTACTTATCAATAAGCCGCTAATGGCCGACGAAAGACCAGGAAAAAGTCTGATTTTTTTCGGGTCGTTAACATCCAAAATGGTAGGTTTCTTTAATATCTAATTGTTGATTTGAGTTCAGCATATAGATTTGCACGGAAATAAGACTATTTTGGAAAAATTTGAAGGGATATTAGCGCTCGGGTGTTAAAATGAAAATTTACCAGTAAATCAACAGAGTTCTGCGGCAATTTTAAACATCTTGAGATTTTTCTTGCTAAAAAGTTGAATTATTTTATCACATTCAACAATAGATAAAAAAAAATAGTCAATTTTTATATAGTGTTTTTTCTTAACTTAGCATAAGCAAAAAATAATTCACGGATTTAAACGAAAAAAAAAAATAAAGTAAAAAATATAAAAGAATGACATCAAAATCCGCGTAAAATTTTCACCCTTTAGTCAGTTGTGTTTTTTAGTTTAATTTGTAAGTTATGTTGCTAGAAAAATGCAAATGCGTGTTAAGTTAGGGTCACATGTCAATCATGTTTGCTCCTCCCACCCCCATCGCGGTCTTCGGCGGTAGTACGCACCGGCTCTGCATATTATTAACGTGAAAATGAAATTACACTAATTTAATAGACTTCCACGGGAAAATCTATGTCCAGGTTCATGGAATATACCTCATTCCCTAACAAAACTATTGCTATTATTACATTAAAAACAATTGCGATAAAATTAAAAACAATAAAAGGTGTTGACGCATGCTCATTAGTTTTATCGACCTAATGCGCATGATCAATTCCACCCATACTTCACTGTCATTGGCCGGTTGATTATTTAAGGCGGATAAAAATAAAATCAATAAGGGGATGAGACGGTGTAATAGTAAAAGAATACCGAAGTCTTTTTTTTTTTTTTTGTCGTTCATCTATTCACTATTAGTCAGACGTATAGAATTGTATATTATATTTCCTATATTCAATGTATATACAAGAAATATTCCCAGTAACTGGCAGACATGTTGGGCGAGATGATTTTCTTATTTATGTTTAAAATTATCTAAAAAAAACTAACAAAGCACACACCTATCTCACTTTCTTCTTCCGTCCAAATTTCTATTGCTTTGTGTCATCTTTAAAGAAAAAGACAATACAATTTAGATAATACCTGTATATATATAGTAAAAAAATGTAACTAAAATGCTTATTATATAACCGTTTCTTGATTATATTTTTTTCACTAAGAATGACTTGTCGTGATAAAATATATTGAAATTGCATGACTTATTCTAAAAATTATTCTACGGGTAAATATTACAATTATTCTTGTAAATTATTCGAGGTTATTTAACAAGCAAATATTTTTAGACTGTAAAACTCAAATTAATATTCCTTGAAATAAAATTATTTTGTATTACTTTCGTATTTTTTAACTTCCTGTTTTGCTTTCATTGCATATATATATATATATATATATATATATATATATATAAAAGACATTTTTATGTTTAACGTTCTTTTTTATAGATACAAGTATTTAAGTAAATGCTCTGTTTATAATAAACAGTATTAAATAACATTTACCGGCCTGAATGTCCGAGAATTTTCATAGAAAATATTCGTCCTTTGACAGGATTCGAACCTGCATCCTATACGGAACCGTCATTTACGCAAGGTTGAAGTTTATAAGCAGTAAATTCGACCTTGCCTAGTGAACGCTCCTTTGTGGCCGAGACGGTAAGGCACGTCAGCGTAAATAAAAAAGAACGTTAAACATAAAAATGTCTTTAATAAATAAATTGTCGGACTTTGTCCATTTCTTAATATATATATACGAAAAATACCCTCGAATTTTTGATTTGCCAATAATCAAATCAATCTCGAGGGAAAAAAAAAGGTTTTAAAAAAAGAAAGAGCTAGAAACATGAAAGTCTGTCGAAAAAAAAAAAATCGCACAGATGCAGGTTTGAAGCCCAAAGAAAAAAACTCCGATACGAGTAAACAACTAACTAACAAAAGAGCTCAATACAGCCGTAGAGCAGACCTAGATACACCTAGTGAGCCAGACAAACCTACCTTTCCCTGACGATCCATTTAGGTGAAACCTAGGTAGGTTTGTCTGGCTCACTAGGTTTATCTATATATATATATATATATATCCGTCTGTCTTCAGGGTTGAAATTGACACCGGTGAGGTATGTGGATAGGTCGGCGGTTACATGATGAAGTCGAGGCAGTGAGCCGAACTGCCTGTTGTCGGCGAGGTGTGCCGTTTTTATATCTGTAGTTTAACAGGAGCTGGCTCCCAGGCTCGACATTTTTTCCCCTAGTGGCAACGTTCATGATTAGCTATTGTATTTTAGATTTTTGCAGGGATTTGATTTGTGAGCCGAATGTGATGCTCGGAGTCCATGCGCAGACGACGACTTTATTTTTATTTTGTGTTTTGCTTTCTTAGCGCTCACATCCGGCCGGCATGTAGTCAGTTATGTGCCATGCGTGATACACGCTTAGGCGATCTTGTATCTTTCGATACATGACTGACGAAGCAGATTTTTCACGCAGTAGGTTGCCATTTCTTTCTGCGGTAGACGAGTTGCCAACCAATGTTGTCTTTTAAAATATTCCTAATAAGTACAAGTAAGTTATCCGTTCGGATGTTACTAAAGCAGTAATTTTGATTAAATTTTATTCTGATGAAACAATAACATTATAAATAAACGATTAACGTTTTAAAATCATTCTCTAAGTCAAGCAACTTGCTAAACTTTAAGTAAGTGGAGGTAAATGATGTAAATATATATATATATATATAAGAAATATAAACAAATATATATAAATATATATATATATATATATATATATATATATATATATATATATTATCAAAATATATATATAAAAAATATAAATAAAAGAAAAGAACAGTAAATATAAAATTTCATTCATTTTTATAGTATAAGTCCTTAAAATTAATTGTTTAATTAAAATCCCATGTTTCAAAATTAAAACCCTTTTTATTTTTGCAAATTTTTAGTTCCATTTCATCTTCAAGCGAATTTTGGAGTAACTTTTAAAATTTATTTAAATACACAGCTAAAAAATTCATTTAATTTTTAAAAAAATCCGGAAAATTTTTTACCGTTAACAATTTTTTTTTTTTTTTTTTTTTTAAATTCAGACGACATCCATTCAAACGAAAAAAATTTTTTAAAAAAATGAAAAAGGAAAAAAGACACCCCGAAAGAAATATTCTGAAAAAAAAAGAAAAAACCCGGTAAATTTAAAAGTTACCCAAAATTCGCTTGAAGAAAATGAACTAATGAAAAAAAATAAAAAACTGAAAAATAACCATATTTTTAAATCAATTAATTTATAATATATATATATATATATATATCTTTACCAAAATTTTCTAAAAAAAATTCCAAAATAATTTCATTCATTTATGAAAAGTTTAAAAAAATCCGAAAAATTAAGAAAAAATTTTCAAAAAATAAAGAAAAAATGAAAAAAAAAAGAAAGAAAAAGAAAAAGAAAAAAAAAGAAAATGAAAAGAAAGAAAAAAAAAAAAAAAGAAAAAAAAAAAAAAAAAAAAGAAAAAAAAAGAAAAAAGAAAATGAAAAAGAAAGAAAGAAAGAAAAAAAAAAAATAAAGAAAAAAAAAAGAAAAAAAAAAGAAAAAAAAAATAAAGAAAAAAAAGAAAAAAATAGAAAAAAAGAAAAAAAAATGAAAAAAAAGAAAGAAAATAGAAAATGAAAGAAAGAAAGAAAGAGAGAAATAAAAAAGGCGCTAAAACACAGCAACGACCGCCGAAGGCAGAAAAAAGAACAGATTTTTAACCAAAATGTCGAACGTGCTAGAAAGGATTAAAAAATTAATAAAATAATCAAAAATACTTTGGTTTTTGTTCTTAATAATAACAAACATTTTGATAAGTTTTTTTTTTTAGAAAATTTTGGTAAAAATATATATATATATATATTTTTTTACATCTGTTACTTCCACTTAAAGTTTAGCAAGTTGCTTGACTTAGAGAATGATTTTAAAACGTTAATCGTTAATTTATAATGTTATTGTTTCATCAGAATAAAATTTAATAAAAAATTACTGCTTTAGATACGCAGCATCCGAACGGATAACTTATTTGTACGAATTTTTATAACAATATATTGAAAGGCATCGGGACTTATTAGAAATATTTTAAAAGACAACGTTATCAGAAAGTTATCACGCAGATTAAAATGGATCCTTTCAGAAATATCTTGCAGTAATTTTGTCTAAATACAGATAAATATTTTATTTGTATAGATATTAAAAACAAATAAAGGAAGTAATCACTTATAAATTTACTAACTTAAGTTGGGTTCTGTCTGAGATTCTGAAATGAAGCGTTATCATTATTGACATTATTAATCTATTCTAGACAACCTATTTCTTAAATTTTGTATCAATTCTAAGCAGAGTATTAAGAGACTATAGCGAAGAAAACGGCGAATTACCTCATCAAAGCAAGCGGCAGCGTATCGCGTGTATCCTACGACGGAAACCGTGGCGAAAAAGAAAGTTACTTACTGAAAAAAAAGGGCACATATTCTGCATAATATGCTGAAGATGGTATATTCAAATTAGAATCAAGTGAGTCGCAGGAGCCGTCATAAAAGTATTTTGATATGCTAATATTGTGCGTCCTCTCTCAGTGGTTGATGAATGGGGGAAAATGCTCGGTTCGTTTTTTTACAAGAATATATAAAAATTCATGATTCATGAAATGATGTGGTGGGAGGAGAGAGATGAACCCAGAAGTAACTTGGCCTCCATGACAGGAACACGTGTTGCCGACCTCATAACGACCTTGACATTATTAAGTAAGATCAAACAAAAATTTAGAATAAATTAATTAATTCCAATATACATTTCTTTTGGTCGGTAAAAAGGAGACATT
This sequence comes from Acanthosepion pharaonis, assembly GCA_903632075.3. Taxonomy (NCBI): domain Eukaryota; kingdom Metazoa; phylum Mollusca; class Cephalopoda; order Sepiida; family Sepiidae; genus Acanthosepion; species Acanthosepion pharaonis. Next base: position 974,392 of record CAHIKZ030000130.1, on the reverse strand, counting down.
TTCTAATAGTTTTGTTATTTTTAATAACTGAGGAATATTCAACACATCCTTTCAGAAAATCTTTCTTTCACTTCACACGTCTCGGGTCATGCCCTGTAGTAGTGAATAGACATCCGATATATATAAGGCGAGAGTTTTCGCGTAAATACCATACTTACCTTGTTTAGGAGTCAACGGTGATCACTAAGGCCGTTCTCCCAGAGTGAGGCCCTTCCATTGCAGTCCGGTAGGGTTGACCTCTGCGATCGTCCCAAATGTGGACGGGTCGGAAACGTTATTTCTAAGTGTGGGATCTGCGTCCGCGCTCGCCCCGGTATTAAACTAAAATCAGGTTTTGAGAGTTGCTATCTGCGTTTGAGGAAAGTAAATTTCCTCCCAGACGAAGAGAAACTGTGGTTCTGCTGAAAAGTGATGAGAATATCACCGGCAAAGGATGGGGAAACCGAAAAGACTACATTGGGTACACATCATGAGAAAAGAAGGCTGGGGGAAATTTCACACTCATGGTATATATTAATGACAAGATTGAAAGAAGTGAGTAAAAGCCTAGATATTTGCTAAGGAAGCGCGGTTGTGGAGAACCATGATCGCGCAAGCACTGAAAAGAAATCCTACGAATTGAGACACACATCTGTTGCACGGGAGTCTTCGAACGACAAATCTGGGACACCCGAGCGCGTACACTCGGACCAGGGCCCAAAACCTCCCAGCGCCCGAAACCGTCGGTTGCGCAGGTATCGTTATTACTACCGATCCCTCTCTTCTCTAGTACAATGAGGGGAGTGGGTGGCGGGTGTTACCCCCGCTGGCAGATCTTTCAGTGTTTTCCCAACTGCATCTCTGTCCGCGAATAGAGACAAAACTGAGTTGCACTCTGCCCGAAGACAGAGACGCAACTGAGAGATGAGATAATACATTCTTCTTCTATGTGCCGTAACCCTTCCGGGCGTAAATGATCATGTCTCTCCACATCCTCCTGTCTCTTAGAGCCCTTAATAAGTTTTGTCTCTTTGGTATTTCTTTCAGACACTTTTCTAACATCCATTTGCTTAAGCCCATTAAATATGTCGAGCGTTGCTTTCACCTGTTGCTCTTTCCCTTTATCCGTCCCGTGAGTATCATATTTTCCAAGCCCCCCTTCCTCATTACGGGTCCCAGACATTTTAACTGCCTCTTCCTAATGTTAAGTATGAGTTCCCTCTTTTGTTTCCATTCTCTCCAAAACCTCGTTGTTGTTCATATGTTCGGCCCATGGTATCCTCAGCATCCTTCTGTAGAACCACATTACTTTGAGTATCTTCTTCATTTTTGAGGAGATTGTCTAACATTCGCTTCTGTAAAAGAGGACAGATATCACAGATATTTTGATGAGTTCAGTATTCTTTTCTTTGTTTCCAACGAAATTTTATTGTCTCTGTAAGAGTTCTTGGATTGCAAAGGAAAATATTTGTCGCAGATTATTTCCCCAACGAAGAGAACAAATCAGTGTTAAGTTTAGACTCGAAGATCAAGGGCAGAAAGAAATGTCGAAATCTCATTTTGCAGGTCATAGGTCACAAATCAAAATGCATGAAACCAGTCAGAAAAATAACTCGACCGCCGCGGTCGCTAAATACACTAATTAATGAATTCTTTTTCTTTCTATTTCTTTCTTTCTTTCTTTCTTTCTTTCTTTCTTTCTTTCTTTTTCTTTTTGCTTTCTTTCTTTTTCTTTTTTCTTTCTTTTTCTTTCTTTCTTTCTTTCTTTTTTTTTCTTTCTTTCTTTCTTTCTTTCTTTTTCTTTCTTTATCTTTTTGCTTTCTTGCTTTTTTCTTTCTTTTTCTTTCTTTCTTTTTCTTTTTCTTTCTTTTTTCATTCTTTCTTTTTCTTTTTGTTTTCTTTCTTTTTGTTTTCTTTCTTTTTCTTTTTGTTTGTTTGTTTGTTTCTTTTCCTTTCTTTCTTTCTTTTTTCTTTCTTTTTCTTTTTGTTTCCTGTCTTTTTTTCTTTCTTTCTTTCTTTCTTTCTTTCTTTCTTTCTTTCTTTCTTTACACCAACTGCTTTTATCGACCGAGCCTTTTCCCCCATTCATCAACCACTGAGAGAAGACGCACAATATTAGTATATCAAAATATTTTCATGACGGCTCCTGCGACTCACTTGTTTCTAATTTGAATATACCATCTTCAGCATATTATGCAGAATATGTGCCCTTTTTTTTCAGTAAGCAACTTTCTTTTTCGCCACGGTTTCCGTCGTAGGATACACGCGATACGCTGCCGCTTGCTTTGATGAGGTAATTCGCCGTTTTCTTCGCTCTAGTCTCTTAATACTCTGCTTAGCTTTTAGAATCGAACATTTACGGTACACATTTTTTAAAGGAACACATAGCTGACCCAGTGCTTCTTATGACCCTATGCATGGGGGATAAATTTTTACAGGAACAATATAATTGTAGCCGATTAATTCTATGGTCGTCACTTTCAGTTAGTTCATGAAATGAATAAATAAATGAACATATTGATAATAAAATTATTTGAATTTTAAAACCATCAAATAAAAACAATATATAGCTGTTGAAAATATATTTTCAATTGAGCACTGTTGAATGACAAGCTAATTCTAGAAACCACGGTCACCTGCGTAAATGCGAAGCTCTTCAGTAAAATGAATGGAGCACTATGGCTGCTTGGCGTTTGATTACGTTATCGGATGTTGTTTATGCATTTCCACAGTTTTCATCCGATTTTGATGAATTTTTTTTTATTTGATAGATAATTCTTCAGTGCCGGTTTTGAGTCCAAATTGTTGGCGACAATGGCTCTCCACTACTTCCTGTCCATTATAATTCTCAGCAACGTTTTACTATTTACTATCTGTTCTTGGATGTATAACTTTCATAAAAACTTTAATGAAAGTAGTTTAAATTATTACAATAATATTATTTTTTCAGGGCCACCCTCCATTCAAATTGTTATCTCCCCCCCATTTAGGGATGTGCTTCAGTTGCACCTAATTGTTGTTACTAACATTTATTTTCGGGTGGGCTGACTTTAAACTTAAAGTGCTACAACTGAACGGCAAAAATTCCCAGTAATGAAAGACCCGGTCAAAGACCCGGTCAAAGACGGGTTATACTGCTAGTTTATAATAAAGTATTGATAAGTGTAAGAAAAGTCTTAACGCATTACAGTCTCTTCACGTGCAATACGTAAACCATGCGTAAATTGTGTTTTTCTGCTACAAAACATTAAACATTGCCAGGGTTGAAGGTAGTTAAAATAATAGTGGTGTCAAGGGAAAATGCGTCCTTTTGACACGCCGTTTACCTTTGTTTTTAAGAGCACAAAGATTAAAGATTGCCAAGTCTTTTATCTGAGTTCCGAGTTAAAGGAAGATTTGGGTATAAGAGTGTTGCTCCGGAACACAATCTTTTGAATCTTAAACACATATATCATATAAGTATATATATATATTTCAATAAATATCTTCATTGTAATTGTTTTGATAACATTTCCTCTATCGTATCTAGATTTTATGAATTTACGCGCAGCACTAGATTAGCGGCAAAATCTCATCATTTTACAATAGAAATGGCTAGATGTAACCGTAAGTTCTATGCTAACAGTTTCTTCTATAGCACTTCTCACTTGTAGATCTCACTTCCGGCTTCTTGTTTTCCAGTCAACTTTGATCTTGAAAAATTTAAATCTTCTGTTTTCTTAATTTCTGTTCTTTTATTGTTCCCTCTCCTTAATAGTGTTTTTTCGCATATTCTTTCAAACATATTATCCCTTTGTGTCTTAGTGGCTTTCTTGCCTTACTTGGGGTGAAATGACTAAATAAACTGAAATAGTGTAAGGTTTCTCATAATTTTCTCAATATATGTCTTCGTGTTCTTTTTAACTCTTCCTAGTACTCCTGTTATTATTGGAATGATGGCTGTGTTTAAATACCATACTTGCAATTTCTTTTTCCCGGTCCTTATATTTTGAATGTCTTTAATCGCCACAATCAAGATGATAGTGCCACTAAGATGCAAGGGGGTTACCACTAGTGAAAGACGAGGAGAAAGAACAATTCGGGAAGAAAGATGGCGATTGACCTTGCATTTATATTTTTGAAGATTGCAGGGAAGTTAGAAACTGGAAGAGACTTACAGAGGTGAGAAGTGCGAGAAAATAAACTATTAGAATAAAATTTACGGTTACATCGTGCTATTTCAACAGTAAAACGATGAGACCTAACTGACAATCTAGCAGTACACTTCAATTCATGTAGTTAAGGTAGCAAGCTCATTAGAACGAATGCCATGAAAATCTTTATAGAAAGGCTACGTCACTGCGGCAGGAAAGTGACTGAAGCCGAGATGCCAGGCGAGGACCGACAACATTACAGACTCTTCTTAGCATTTTATCGAGAATTTTGAGATATATAGCAGGAGCACCAGAACCAATAAGGCAGCAATATTCAAGTCCATATTAATTAATATTAATTAATATTAAATGCACAGACGAATGGTAGATTTATAAATTCGTCCTTGCATGGAATACTGCTGCTATATATTGTCTCTTGCCCCCGCTGTTCAAGGTCCTCTACAAAATCCAGAGACGGATATGCAACATGATTGGTCCTGATCTGGCATCCCGTCTACAGTCACCTTCTCACAGACGTGCTGTGGCTTATCTCTGTCTTTTCCACAAGTATTTTCATGGCAACTGCTCCGACGAGCTACTTTCACTGGTTCCCAAACTGCATGAATTTAAGCGTGCTACTAGGTTGGCATCTCGGTCCCGCACTTTCACTGTCGAAACGGCTAAATGTAGCCATTTCTTCTACTCCAACAGCTTCTTATCTCGCACCTCCAGCCAGTGGAACTCTCTTCCTATCACTTGCTTCCCTGATAGCTATAACCTTCAAATATTCAAATGTAATATCAATCGACATCTTCTGATTCCTTGACCTTGTTCCCTGTCCTTCTCTTTATCCTTTTCCTAAACACTCCTCTGTACTCCTATTCTTACTCTCTATAACCCCTTGCGTGCTAGTAGCACTCCTGCCTTGCTTGGTGTGATTTGCTTAAAAAAAATTAAACCGTTAATTTCATTTAGGGGGGTTTCTTTTTCTGTGGTCGACGGAATTGGTGTTTAGGGAAAAACTTCTATTTCGATTGTGTTGCTCTGGATGGGCGATGATTTGCAGTTGGTACTCTTGTGTGTCCTTCCTGTGTACGCCTGCTGTGAGTCTATAGTATCTACCGAGGTATTTGCGACCTATCGTAAATGACAACGCATTCATTATTGCTAGAAAATGCTCAGGAAAAACGATGACCTGTTTACTGATTTTTTTAAATGACATCAAATCAGTTTACAAACACTAAAATCAGTATTTGATAATGTTTTTTTTATATTTCTTTTTGTATAAAAAATTGTTAATGATTTTTTATACATAACCAGTTCACTGTTCACTGCCTTCGACCCTAACCCTTAACCCTTAACCCTAACCCTACCATATTTTATACTTCCAACAGCTGGTAAATGTCATAACCATACTAGATATCATACTGTAGTAGAAAATGGACGGTAGATATCATACTATAGTAACATTGTGCTTTCTTATATAGGCCGGAGATAGGCTCCAAGTGATAACCAAATTTTGATATTCAGTGTCCCCCCACCAAAAAAAAAAAAATGTTCTCACTTTTTAATCGACATCAATCGACATCTTTTGATGCATTGACCTTGACCCCTGTCCTTCTCTTTATCCTTTTACTTTTTTTTATCTCTTTATTCCTACTCTCACTCTTTGTAACGCTTGTATCATTATCATTTACCTTTCTTTGTCAGGATGGCTCCATTTTCTTTAAACTTTCATCAAATTATTATTATTATTATTATTTCCTTTGATTTCTTGTGTATACTAATTTCTTTCCGGGTCCCGACCAGAGACCTAAGGTCAGAAATGGCATCACGACATTTTCCACTGAGCATTTATTGATGGAAAAGAAACTAAGAATCCATATATTTTACATAGATAAAGGCCTTCGTAAGGTATCGGCTGTACATATGAGAACAAGCTTTAGTATTTCATTAAGGTATGGGCTACCAGGAATCACTTTAATGAATCTGTTGGAAACTTTCCCAAGCAATCCGATGTCTCCGACTACAAATGGAGTTGTTGATGTTCTTGTTATAAAATAAAATAAGACATATCTCGGCTGATTTGCAGGCAAATAAACTAACATACTCAAGAGCGAGAGCCGGATGTGAACGGGACAAGGCCCTGTCACAAAATGACCATTATCGTCGTTTACGCATAGGCCCGACGCACGAGTTTCGGTCGAAAGATAAAATAATATTTTAAAGTGTTCCTATTTCTCGACCAATAAAAATGCTTCCCTACTAATTATACTCGCGTCGTTTTTTGAGCCTGTTAAGCCATAAAAAAAAATGCCATAAAAGGGGTCACACGGGGAAGTACTAGCAGTCAACAGGAGGCCAGGGAAGAGATCTGTCACGATCAGTCTCAGCAGTCAGCAGGAGGAGCGCCACGTCAACCAGTGAGAACTACTATGAGAGATCAACCCAGATCTGAAGCCGGCTTATGAACTTTACCACAAGGTAGCTGTCCCAAACCCACACGTTCCTATTGAAATAAATCACGTAAATCTATTTCTGCTGTTGTATTTCTTTCTTGCAACCATACGCTTGTCTATAACATTCTCATGCGGGACATTTTTGTGATTTCGATTTCAAGGTCCTTATATTTTGGTAGCTTTTGGTAGCTTTTTGAAGGTCTTCAAAGATACACTGAAGTCTGCAAGAACTGCCATGTCGATAAGAAGGCATATTTTGTCTTTGCGGTCTCTAATCACGATGTCTGGGCTATTAGCTTTGATTGTTCTGTCTGTGTGTATTGTAAAGTCCCATAATATTGTCACATGACCTATTTCCGTAACCGGGTCTGGGTGGTGTGCATACCAATTTCTTGCAGTTTCCTTTCCGTAAAAGTTTCCGATTTTCCAATGCAGATATTGACCCATTATGTCATGCGGAGTTTTATATTCAGTGGGTACCAATACCTTGCAACCTGATGGTCAACTGTTTATCATATAATCTGCATTTTTGACTAACATAATTTTTAAGCATGTGTACTTGGTAATTTCTAGTTACCAAGCATTGGTAATGTGCAGCAAAATTAAAACCTTTGGTTTCAGCTTTTATCCCTGCACTACGTAACCACTGATGGCTATGTTTGGTACGGGCAGAGTATTGACCGTGAAGCAGTTTATCTTGCCATCGTTTCTGTATCTGGGCGACAGCATTTGCCTTTGCTTTCTTTTTTAAGGTGTTTGCAGCTGCAGTAGGCGTATCATGATTTACCTGCATTTTTTTTCATCCACTTGAAACTCCATTTTGAATTTGTCTTTCTTTATTAGTGAATAAAGTTTCTTGTTTCTTTCATGTTCTAGCTTTTTTTTTTTTTAATGTCAGTTATTGTCCAGTTAACGATAAGTTTCTTGTTTCTTTCATGTTCTAGCTTTTTTTTTTTTTTGTAGTTTTGTACGACAATTCTAGTTGAACTAATCCTCTGCCTCCTTCGGATCTGGGCATATATAGACGATCAACATCAGCCTCGGGTTGATGCACGCGGTGGCAAGTGAGAAGCTTTCGTGTTTTGGTGTCCATTCGCTTAATGTCAGTTATTGTCCAGTTAACGATGCTGAAACTGTATTGCACCACAGGGACAGGCAAAATGTTTATGGCTGATATTCTGTTTTTTTTTAATTCAACTCGGTATCCAATACCAGAGGAACGCGCCTGTAGTATTCTTTTCTTACTTTCTCCTTCATTTGGGTATGTTGTATTCCATCTTTTTCGCTAATTCCTAGGTAATTATAGGCTTCTTATTCCAGTTCCTTAATCTTTGTGACAAAATTTAGATCTATTGAGTGCGTTTCTGTAATTCTCCCTTTTTTGAATGTTACTTTCGCACACTTGTCTAATCCGAAATCCATACCTATGCCGTCACTGAAACATTTTACAGTATTGAGTAGACCCTTGAACGCAGTGTCGTGTTTGGCAAAGAGTTTGACATCATCCATGTAGAATAGGTGATTGAATACTTTCTTAATTACTTTGTATTCGTAACTATTATTGTTTACCTTGTGCGTAACGGGGTGGTTAAGGACAGACATCTAGAAGGGGTGACAGGGAGTGTCTTCCTGAAAGATTTCTCGTCGCATATTCAGTCGGTTAGGGGCAGCTGTGCCTCTGGCGTGATTTAGGTATAATGTGGTTTGCCACACTCCCATACCGTGTTTAAGGAAATTTACTGTCATCGAGTACATTTCCAAAGTCTTAAGGATCTAAGAGTGTGGCACATTATCAAAGGCTTTATAGCAATCTATCCATGCTGTGTTGAGATTTCTACCTCATTTCCTGCAATTTTCCAGGACCATTTTGCTTATCAATAGTTGATCTTTGCAACCATATGAACCTCTCCGGCATCCCTTCTGTTTCAAGAGAAGAAATGTCGTTTTCTTCGAGAAAGGAGTAAGTACAGTTCGTCAGGCCATACGTGATCAATTTATACGTGGTGGACAGATATGTTATTGGCGTATAATTTTTCGGATCATCTATTTCACCCGTTTTTGGCAGGAGATATGTAATACCTTCAGGGATCCATTCTGGGACTTCATTGGGATCTCTATCTATAAAAGGCAGGATGTGTGTGTGTGTGTGTGTGTGTGTGTGTGTGTGTGTGTGTGTGTGTGTGTGTGTGTGTGAACGAATGCACGGCCGCAATTTTTGACGGATTTGCACCAAAATTTACATGTACATGCTCCGTGGTGGAACTCATCCGAGTTTCTCTTTTACCCATAGAACTGCACCCCACTCCCTGGAGCCACGACTACTATCACCAAGCCGCTCCATCCAGAGCATTAGAAGCCGGTTCAAGCAAGGATATACAAGTGATAGAAATTATTAGAAGGATTTGAGATAATTATAATTAAGTAATTCATCGAGGAAACTCGGATGAGTTCCACAACGGAATATGTGATCGAGTGGCACTATATCGAGTCTAATTCGTTACGACTTCGTCACTGAGGCCAGTTTGTACAGTTGGTATGACGTTTGCCTGGTAACGTAACTGTCTGGGTTTCAATTCTCGGTAGTGGATGCGCACTGCTGATGAGTCTGAAATATAGGACAAAACGGCCGTCCAGTGCTTTCTGCATTCTGTTGAGGTTTCCTCTAGACTCGATGAATTACATATGTGTATTTATGCAGCCAATTCTCTTTTAGGCATGTCTGATTAAATAAATTAGACATTATATCTGCTTATTTTTAGCATATTCCGTTCATACTCACGGATAACCTTCCGTGTATTACAATCAAATGATGCAAGAAATATGACATGGAACTGACCCATAACTGAGACATCTGGGGTCTCTTTCCGAGACGGTTTCATCAAGACTGAGATGGGCCATGGTTATTAGAAGAGACCGTTAGTAGGGTACCAACTCTTCCCGATCAGATGCCTTATCCAAATCGACCTGCCAATGCTCTTTTGGTCAGCAAGAGTGAATGCTCAGAGCCTGAGTTTGGAATCTTGCAGTGCGAGGCTCATTCATGATCTCCAGCCCCTCAGGGTGGATATTTGTTGTGCACAGTAGATTATTTTTAGCTCGCAACGATTAAGATATTCTGACGTGAAGGCTTTTCTCAGTGTAATTTCATGGCCTCTAGAGAGGAGTTTCCTGGCTGGCGAGAAAGTCTCTGACAGTAGAAAAATATGGAAAAAAAAAACATTTCCTGGACCCATCCCTGATGACCGTCGACGACCCATCAATTCTCAGCTCTGTCACATAATTGGAATCAGTCATAGGGGTGTGGTCTACCAGGATATCCTGATCCGGGAACGTTTCTGATATCTTCTTGTTTAACTGCAGCCATTTGTAGAATATATTAGTCTTCGTTACAGACTTTTTTTTTTCATGCTTTTCTGTTTGAAAAGGTGCCGCCCTTCCGGAAATAAAACTGAAGAATCTATCTGCGATATAAACTACAATTATTCAAATTACATCATTTTTTGTCCGCCCAATGACCATTAGGGCAGGTCGATTTTGCAACCCTGGCGTTTTTAAAGTTTAGCTTAAATATTAATGCAGTACTTAAATGAAGCGATGAATTTTGAGCTCTCCTGTAGTTTAATGTTGCCTGTCGCATACGGCAGAAGTATGCCTCGCAAAAAAGAAATCTCCGCCAACAGAGGACCAGATTGCAATCAAAAGAGCCAAAGCTGCAACGAGGAAAAAAAAAACACTCGCCCAAATGAAAACTGTCGTAAATAAGAGATGGACTGCGACACGCCTTTACGACATCATATTCGTTTACGGCCCATTCTCCGGATTACGACAATCAGCCATATTCGAGAACACCAGGAGCACATGTGATGTGAACCCTGCTTATATTTTGCCGAATAAAGCTTGGATTAACTTATCTTCCGAGTCTCAGTCTTCATTCTTGACAAAAACCAAGATCAAACGGCAGCCAGGAAAGCTAATAATACTGAGAATATAGACTTAAGGACTTTCAAACTCCTGAACAAGCTGAAGGCCCGAACAAGAACCCTCCCCAGGAGCTAGCTTAAATGCTGCCCAATAAGAAAATTCAGTGGACGTACCTACTATAAGGCTTTCACTGATCACCGGAATTAAATTCCAATGCTACGATTTTGGACCTAAACTTAATCTTTAAACTCGTTTCCTCAAAAAAAAAAAAAAAAAAAAAAAAACCCGATTTGGAAAAAAATATTTTGTGTCATTATTTATCATGTCAAACCCCAACTTTTAAATTGAGTGCAATACCACGGTTCCATAACTGACCTGTACTAATGCAGCATGTGGGCGATCATATACTCTGAAGTTTTCTGCAGTCCTTCCTTTTTTACACCAAAAATTGTTACACTATATATTTAACGATTCACCTGTCCCCTAACCCGTCACTGAACACTGCAGCCGTAACAGCAGTGGTATGCCGAGGGTAAGATAACCTGGCGGACTCCATCCCTCTTAATGTTTGTCTTGAATTCTGAGTTTTCCTTCTCTTCGGTGGACGACGACTCCCATAGTTAGAAAGTGACTAAAACCGAGATGCCAGGTCAGGACCGATATCATTGCAGAGTCTTTTTGGTATTTTATTAATAATCTCTGAATATATAGCCGAATGACCCGACCACATATGGCAGCAATATTTAATGCATGGACGAATGGTAGATTTATAAATGTGCTAAACAGATTCTGTCGAGAAAAAAATTGTCTAAGACGACCCAGTAAACCAACAGATCTAGCAACTGATTCAACCTTTCCACTTGATGCCAGCGTTAACTCGAAAAGGCGCAGTTAGTTACTCTCTTGGAGATTAGCATCAGCCATTTTGATGGAAGGCAGAAGAGTTCTCTTAGATGATTTAAAAGGGAGCAGTTTCGTTTTAGCAAGCCATTTTTGGCCCCAGTTAACCACAGATTGTAGGTCTTTCTTTCTTTTAGATCAACTGCCAATTTGACCTTATCGAACCGATTAGGCTTTCTATAAAGACAGGAATAAATAGTTCCGCTTCTTTAAACTTATTACATAAATATTTTTGTCTTTCCTTGCTTAGGGACTCTCAAACTCCTGAACAAGCTGAAGGCCCAAACAAGAACCCTCCCCAGGAGCTAGCTTAAATGTCACCCAATAAGAAAATTCAGTAGAGGTACCTACTATAAGGCTTTTTTCACTGATCACCGGAATGAAATTCCAGACGGTCAAGAAGTGTTTTTCACAGATTTCGTCAGGGTGATTTAAGTCTAAAGAGCCAACTAACATCATGGCGACCGATTCCGACATCGATAACGACACCCTGCTTGCCATCGTGGATAATAAAACGAAACATTCGACGGAGGAGATTGTTAAGAGTTTGAAAAAAAAATAACGAAATTATTTGGCGTTTATTTCCTCCCGCCATTATACATTGAATGTATTTTTACATGCATATTTTTAATACAATTATCCATTTAAGATAGAGTTATCTCCCTTAGATCTGAATCTCCTCACGAACGCTATGCGTTTGTTTGTCGTTTTTTTTTTTGTTTTTTTTTCTCAAATATCAGATCATTGCAAAAGTTCGTACCCGATTTTCATTGTTAATATAAAATGATACTTGGTACTGATTTTTTTTTTTTTTTTTTTGCGCTGATTTCTGAAACTTTGCATCGTTCATCCGCGAGTTAGACTTTGTTGAATGTTGACACAAATAAATGAATGCCTTAAAGATGGAGGATTGAAAAGTTGCCCCTTTTGCCATATAATGTCGCTCTCTGAATTTCGGAAAGGAGTAAGCGTCGGAAATGAGAGAGAAAAAAAAATATTCAGAAGGTTTATTTGGATCGTGCTCCAACTCTTCGGACGGTCAAGAAGTGGTTTTAAGATTTCGTCAGAGTGATTTTTTTTAGTCTAAAGAGCCAACCACCATCAAGGCGACCGATTCCGACATCGATAACGACTCCCTGTTTACCATTGTGGAGAATAAAACGAAATTTTCGACGGAGGAGATTGTTAAGAGTTTGAAAAAAAAAATCAATATCTCAACTGTCTTTCGCCGTTTGAAGAGACTTGGATTCAAGAAAAACGACTGATTTTGGAAAATCGAAAAGGTGCCATTTTCCACTACGACAACGCAAGACTGCATAAAACAGATCTTTGCAGTAGTTTAAAAAGTTGAAATGGGAAACCATCCAGCGCTCATCGGATTTCTCCTGACTTGGCTCTTCGAATTTCCATTTGTTTCCGTATCTACAGAACAATTGAAACGACAAAAAAATAATTCGACTTTGTACAGTCAATCGAAAACTAATTCACAACCTTCTTCGAACAAAAATACGAAGTTTCTACCAATACCGTGACAACGCTGTAGAACAATGGGAGTCAGTTGTCTTTAAAAACAATGAAGACTATATACTTGACTTAAATGTCTTTTGAGAATGTGTAACGTTTTATTTTTAATTTTCTAATCTTAAAAAAGAAAACTGACACTATTTACATTGCTCGGACTATCATCTTCATCTTTGTTGCCATATTTATCACAACGTTTCGGCCGTTGTACGCTCCGGCCTTCTTCGAGTGGCTGGAATGTCGAACTGAACCCTTTATTTCGCTCGCTGGGGTAAACTGTTCTAGTTTCACGTGCCATGTCTAATGGATGTTAGTTATCAGTTATCTTGTGTTAATTCCCCTCTCCAAATTCTCCACTGCCTTAACCAGGTATTGAACTCACAACTCTTTGGGCCCTGTCACTGGATCTAACCAACGCCTTTATCCACCGTGCCATGTTTTAAAAAAATGGAATAAAAAAGATTCAAAAACACAAACTCATAATTTGAAAAACGAACAAAATTTATTTATTTAGTTTAAACTTTAGAATTTCATGGATGTGTAATATTTAAACTTTAGAATTTCATGGCTGTGTAATATTTTGGCAAATAGTTATTTTCCAAGCGTAGCTTAGATGTGGCACAAGGCCGAAAGTATGGAGCATCTAATGAGGATCGAACTCACTTTTCAGTTGTAACTGATGTAGCGAGACAAGCATGCTAACCATTACACCACGCCGAGGTGCCCAAATAGTTGGGCAAATATGGAGCTTTGTGCCCGCAAAACAAATTGAAGTGCCAAAAGGACGGTTTTTCCCATGACACACTATTATTTAAACTACCGTCACTCTTCGGCAATTGTTTTAAAAGGCGATTATTACTGGATTGGTGCATAATTATCAGGCGTTTTTATAGACGAGTTATTTGTTAATGAAAATTGATGTTTTGTTTAATTTTTTTTAATAAAAATATTATCTTATTTTCAGGTTATAAAGATACGTGTCAATAATCATACGCTCCGGAATAATCATTTAAAAGTTTTATTGTTGAATTGTTGTTTCTTTTTCCATGATAAATATTGTTTTTTTAAAAAAAAACAAAAAAAAAAAACGCTTGATAATTATGCACCAACGTAATGTCATAAAACCTAGATGTTGAAAATGAATTTATACATTTTTTTTTGTTCTTGAGAACTTAAAATTATTAAACACGATTTATTTATTAGATTGTTTATTAAAATATTTTTTTTTATATTTAAAGCATTGTAAAAAGTAATACAATTATATTAAGATTAATGCAATTCAATATTCATCATTTACTAATTTATAAATAAACATGAAAACATTTGTTTATTTATAAATTTGTAAACATTTACTAAATTATTAAAATATATGAACCAACTAAAAGAAAATTTACCATTTTATAAAGTTTGAAGTGGCAAACCACTATTTTCGCCAACCATTCCACTAAACAATATGATAAATAGTGTAAACAAACAATATAGTGTTTATTATTTTTGTCGTCAATTCTCAAGAAAAAAGAAAAGTGTGTAAATTCAATTTCATATGTTTAGGTTTTATTACAATTCTAATAGTCACTTTTTAAAACAAATATTGCCGAAGAGTGAAGATATTTAAAATAAAAACCGCGTCATTGGAAAATCGTCCTTTTGATACACAGCAGTTTTTTTGTGGGCACGAAAGTCAATGTTTGCCAATATTTGTATCCATTGAAAGCTTGCAAATTGTTATTTTAATGACACATCGATTCTCAGGAATGCTACAAATTCTTTTTTTTTTTATTTCATTAAAATGTCCTCTGCAACAATAAAACTTAAAGGACGGTTGCAAGAGCAGTGTTATCGATTTATATGCTTAAAATATTTTAATAGAAAATAAATTATTTAGAGCAAAATACAAGTTTTTGTTTCCTTTCGCAATAATTTTTGTCAGCCATTTTCAAAATTTTTTTCCTGATTTCTTGAACGCAATATATATAAAACGCGTAAACTTCAGAAATAAGTTATTCCAAAAAAATTAATTTCACTTGAAGATGGAACAGAGCTTAGAACTTCAATTCAATTTAATTCAAATAATTATAGTGAAGTTTTTGGCTCTTGTTTTGAAAACATGAGAACTCTTATGTAGCGTGTTGAAATCATATTTTTTCCTAAATAATTATATTTATGCTTTACTTTTTGTATCGAGCACTATTTTTTAAAAATAATAACAAAAATACTAAGAACTTTGGATTATTTACCTAACGAGTTCTTTTTCCTATTTTCTATATATTTTTTCACACACACACATATATATATATATATATATATATATATATATATATATATATACCTTCAAACTATATCTTATCATATAATAATAATAATAATGGATGCCCTGTCGGTTTCGACGTATGAGGATCTGCCAGCTTATTGATTCATTTATGAAAGTTTGTGCGATAATCTTAAGTGATAAGAACGAATCAAGGTAAATCGCCAGAAAACCCACAATTTGATTAAAGTGGGAAGGCTTGTGCAGAACCATCCACATTTTCGGAACTATTAATACACTCTGTCGGTTTTAAATGCCACAGACGAAGCAGACAATTCAGGCTTTTCGTGAAAGAGTTTTCCATCTTTAGACCAATCGTTTCTATAACACTAAAAAGCTTATCAGCCCGGGTAGACACTATTTGCCCATAGTTGGGACCCTAACAGGTGCTATGACCTCGGGTCAGGCGGACCTTGGAACAACAGCAATTAAAAAGTTTCCACGCTGTTGAATCCTCCATTCTTCGATGAGAAGACT
Source organism: Acanthosepion pharaonis (assembly GCA_903632075.3). Taxonomy (NCBI): domain Eukaryota; kingdom Metazoa; phylum Mollusca; class Cephalopoda; order Sepiida; family Sepiidae; genus Acanthosepion; species Acanthosepion pharaonis. Next base: position 958,694 of record CAHIKZ030000130.1, on the reverse strand, counting down.
TTATCATATATATATATATATATATATATATATATATATATATATAATAAAAAATAGTTTGAAGGTATGGTATATTTATGGGTTAAAGTGTTCAATATCAGGGATGGAGAGTATTTAAATATAAAAGTGATTACGTTCATGCTAAACGCTATTGTCATGGCCTGACGATTGCGTTTAGCATGATATATTGTTTACATAAAAAACCACTTATAAAGGGTGTTGCAATAACTTGGACCGATTTTAAAATTAATTCACATTTAAAATCAGTCAGTTATTCGAACACCCTTTACATATATATATATATATATATATATATAACAAATAAAATAATTTTCTTGTCGACTTAGCGTATTCAGCAATTTACGTTTTATTTTATTTACTAGATTGGATTTTTTTTTCTTTGGACTGGAAATTAAGGCACTGATCGAGGTTTCTAATTTTTAAATTTTTCTTTCAATTTCCCCCAGATACCAATTTGTTTCGATTTATTTATATTTGCGAATTGCGTCATTCGTTTTTTTTTTTCACCAACCGAGTATATTTACTAATATATTTTAGTAAAAAGAATGAACAGTAAGATATATAATCCGGTGTTCTTATTGATATTTTTATTTTTACAAAATTCGTTGAAAAATGCACCACTACCCTACCTAGACGGAACCTCTTGTCCGAACGTAACTCATAATTGATACAATAATAGTTAATAAAAATGAACACACTACCGCCCCTCTCTAAATGATTGGATTTCTCTGTATCCTTGGAAACAAAAAATATACAAATATATATATATATATATATATATATATATATATATATATATATATTTATATATATATTCTCAATAATCAAAAGAACAAAAATTTTCTATGAAAATTTCTCTTCTACATTCAGGCCGGTAAATGTTATTTAATACTGTTTATCATAAACAGAGCATTTGCTTTTTACTTGTATCTATAAAATAACAACGTTAAACATAAAATATGTGTTTATCCATAAATAAATTGTCGGACCTTGTCCATTTCTTAATATATGACGTCATTTGTTTACATTCGATAAAAAGTGCCAGAGCAGTTATGAATGTACGAGATTCATGGAAAGTTGGAGTTTATAAGCAGTAAATTCGACCTTTCTACCGATTGGTTCTTTGTAGCCTAAGCGGTAAAGGCACGTCAGCGTATATGACGGTTCCGTATAGGATGCAGGTTCGAATCCTGTCAAAGAACAAAAAATTTTCTATGAAAATTTCTTTTCAGGCCGGTAAATGTTAATTAATACTGTTTATCATAAACAGAGCATTTGCTTAAATACTTGTATCTATAAAATAACAACGTTAAACATAAAAATATATATAATTATTTATTTAAAAATATGATTCCAACGCTACATAAGAGTTCTCATGTTTCAAAACAAGATGAGAACTCTTATGTAGCGTTGGAATCATATTTTTAAATAGATAATTATATTTATGCTTTACTTTTGCATCGAGCACTATTTTTTTAAAAATGATAACAAAAATACTAAAGCGCTTTTGGATTATTATTTACCTAACGAGTTCTTTCCTATTTTCTATATATTTTTTTACACACACACACACACACACACATATATATATATATATACACACACATATATATATACGCACACACGCGTATATATATATATATATATATATATATATATATATATATATATAACACACACATATATACGCACATACATATATATATATATGCACACACACACATATATATATATATACAAACACACACACACACACACACATATATATATATACACACACACACATATATATATATATATATATATATATATATATACACACACATATATATATATATATATATATTAGAGAGAGAGAGTGAGAGAGATAGTATTTCAGCAGCAAAAATTATTTCAAACATATCTGCTTGAATGATATCAACATATTCAGTCTATTAAATTATTTTATTAACTTTTTCAGATTTCCGAATTAATTGTTTTATATAAATCGGTAAATTTAGTAAAATTCATATTTATCTATATTTTATTTTATTTTTGTTCCCGGGTATTTTCAAATGTCGCTATATTCGTTTTCAAAGATTACGTTTTTTCTATGGTTTATGCAAATGTTTTTGGTTAATTCCAGCGTTCCCAAGTTTAAACTGAAACTAATTTGAAATTACTCAAAGTCACGTCTTTGAAACGGTAAAACTAGAATTTTTTTTTATCCAGACTTCAATATATAATATAGAGAAAGATACCTTTCTTGGTGAAGGATGGTTGTGTTCTCAGCCAGTATTTTTCTATACTGCGAATGTGGACAGGGATGTTGGTGTAAATGTCTCGCAATGGTCAGACATATGTGGAGTAATATGTCTTGATAATATCCTACCCCAAGAAAACAATAAATTAAGACTACAGATCCTCGAAGTAATCCTCATTAAAAAAAATTGAAGAAGATACTGAATAGAACCAACTACGAATACTGTAATAATGTTCTAAAATGCCTATAAAAAGAACAGTCATCACGTTTTAATGTACGCTCGGCCATGACATTCCAGCATAAAAGAAAAACGACCATAATGGATAACTTTTCACGTTCTAATGAATGCTAAAGCATAACTGTCAGCTGCTGCATTTAAACGCAAAAGAAGAAAAAAAAAATCAGTAATGGATAGCTACGCATAGTTTTTGCCTTACCAGTTTCACCCCTGAGGATGATCTCAGAAAGAGATGGAAAGTACTTGGGAAATAAAAGTGATTCTCACTGTCACAGTGCATTTTTTTTTTTTTTTGCCTTATTCAATTGTAATATACAGAAAAATATTCGGGAATATGAAAGGATTATGATAAAAATAAGCAGACATAACGTTTGTAATCTATTCAATCAGACATGCCTAAAAGAGAATTTGCTGCCTAAGTACATACACACATTTATATATCACATACACACACGCAAACATATACAAAGAGAAAAAAAATCAACCTCACACCAAGAACTAGCACGTAAATACATTTTTAACTTAATATAAGAATAACGAAAATGAGAAAATCTGGAGGCAAATGCTAAAACATCCTGACGAGTGGACAGAACGATTACCAAACGGTCCGTCTACGAAACTCCAGAGTTTCCAGGTGCTGAATATAACAACAAACAGCTTAGTGACAAATTTTATTTGCATTAATCATATATATATATATATATATATATATATATATATATATATATATATCAAACGAAAACTCCTGAATAAATATATATATATATAAATCAAAAGAAAAACTCCTGAATAAAGGCTTTGTCGGATATTGACGCGGCCATTTTTGTTTACAAAAAAATCGCGAAAAAAATTAACGTAGGCTTAATCGATGTCAAACCTCGTGTAGAGTCTAGAAGAATCCAAAATGGCGTTGGAAAAAAGGAAGTTTAACCTTCTTCCAAAACAGTAATAGGCGATTATACAGTGTAACCCGGATGTAAGAGAGTTGTCGGGACCGGAGAAGAAGTCTCTTATATCCGGGTTTCTCTTGTATCCGGGTTTGGTCTATTTTGTTTAGGTAAGTATGGGCTCTAATTTGGGACCAGAGAAAATCTCTCTTATATCCGGGTCTCTTATATCCGGGTTACACTGTATATATGATAAAATAATTCTAAAGAGCCAGAAACTACCTACCCAGGTTTCACGTAAATGGTTCTTCAGGGTAAGCCAGCTTATCCTGCAGATCCATTTAGGTGTTCCTGGATCTTTGGAATTTTTTGATTCCTTTGTTCTACTTCGCGTATTGAACACTCTACGTTTTATCTTGATTTTTTTTTTTTTTTTGCTTTGGACTGGAAATTTAAGACACTGGACGAATTCTTTCGACCTGTTCTTTTCTTTCGCCCTATTATATATATATATATATATATATATGTTATATATATTTATATATATATATATATATATATATGTATATATATATATATATATATATATATATATATATATATATATATATATATATATATATATATATATGTATATATATATATATATATATATATATATATATATATATATATATATATATATATATATATATATATATATATATATATATATATATATATATATATATATATATATATATATATATATATATATATATATATATATATATATATATATATATATATATATATATATATATATATATATATTTAGCCATTATCAAAAAAATATAAAACATTTGGACAGTTCTTACACAATTTGTCCAGAAAAAGAAAGCTCTTGTTCGAACACAAGAAAAATTAAATAAAAAGCTTAACCGTACTACCTTGTCTGTCGTTTTTAATGAAATATGCATAAAGGAAGGATTGCTGCCTAAATATACAACTATATATATATATATATATATATATATATATATATATATATATTATGCATGTTTCATTAAATAATATAGACAAGTGTTGTCTATTTATTTTATGTAAATTCTTTTCATATCGTCTGATAAGCTTAATAGCATTATCATTAAACGAAGAAAGAAAATCACAATATTGATCCATATTTTTTAATCCAATCTAAGCTTTCGGCTTACATAAACCATTATCAAAGATTTGAATGATAACTCTAACATTTTTAGGCATCTCAAACAACATGCCTGGCCGCATACACAATTCCGTAAAATCCTTGTCGAAAACACAACTATACTTAAACATGAAAATAATAAACAAAAACTAAAAATCCTTGAAGCTTTATACATAAAACAGTTGAAACCTAACCTGAAGAAAATAAACTATGAAATCTCCACAAATATTCTTAAATGTCTATAACTGGTAACAGAAGCCATTGGTTTATACTAACGGCTTCCCATACTTAATATTTCTCGAATTCACTCTCGCGTGGTCATGTGTGACGTCATGAGCTGCGGTGCGATTTTCGCTTCCAGCGTCTTATATGCACGTGTTTATTGTTGCTTGGAAATCATCCACGTAAACAGAAACAGACTATCATCACTTTCTTGTCCGTGTATTGCATAATATAATGTACTGTAATTGTCATCTTTGATAAATGGCTTATGTAAGCCGAAAGCTTAGACTGGATTAAAAAATATGGTTCAATATTGTGATTTTCTTTCTTGGTTTAATGATAATGTTACTAAGCTTATCAGACGTTATGAAAAGAATTTACATAAAATAGACAACACCTGTCTATATTATTTAATGAAACATGTATGAATGAAAAAATGCTGCCCAAATACACATAATTTATATATATATATATATATATATATATATATATATATATATATATATATATATATATATATAATATTAGTGGTAAATATACACACACATATGCAAAATATATAGATATATATACATAGGTGTACACACATATATGTATATTTTTTAATAAAAAATTCAAAAGGATAGAATCCAGGTAGAACTCAATGTCCAGGACAGAGTAAGGATATAATAAAAGGCTTAAACACTAATATTCCATGGTCATAATTTATTCCATTGGAATCATAAATACGATCCAATTCATCAGACCTACAAATTCCAAAAGAAAACAGAAAAAACAACACCGGAAATAAAAACAGAATTTAGAGAGAGTGTAAGTATGAGGGGTAACATACGAGAGAAGTAGGGAGATTAAACCATAACAGAGAGAATTTTAGGAGAGGTGAGTGGAAGGGGTTTAAGTAAGAGAAATATGAATGTTGCCGGATGTCTAATGCATAAAGATACATTTCGTGGTGACATACACACACCATAGACGATTTAATGTTGAAGATCAGAATAAGAGAGAGGGAAAGACGAGTTGGGGGAGAGAGATGGGGCGAAGGAAAGTAAACTTGAACCTACATTTACTGAAAGGGCCGCTGTGCAATTGAGAAAATTTGACAAATTTAATATCGACTACAGGTTACAAATCAAATATAAACATATAAAAAATAAATATAACGATGATCTAATCCAGCAAGGACCTTTATTTTTATGTTCAAAAACACATGCGAATACACACATACACAATAACATATACACGTATATACATACACATAGGCGTGTACCCACATATATATATATATATATAGAGAGAGAGAGAGAGAGAGAGACAGATAGATAGATAGATAGATAGATAGATAGATAGATAGATAGATGTTTCACTGCTTTCATATAAAACATCACAATAAATTAAGAACGGATATTTTTACAAAACTTTGTCTATTCGTCATCACATGCAACCATAGAAAAATAAATAGAAATAAATACTTTGAATTCAAGAGAAAATATGGCGGTTTTGCTTTTTCTAAGCGTAGCTTAGATGCGGCATAAAGCGGAAAATATGGGGTACCCAATGAGGATCGATCTCACTATTCAGACGTAACTGATTTAGCGTGACAAGTTCGTTATTACACCACATCGAAGTGCCCAAATAGTTTTCTAGAGTTAGCTTAGATGTGGCACAAGGCTGAAGGTGTGGAGCAACCAGTGAGAATCGAACTCACTGTTCAGTCGTAATTGATTCCAGCGAGACCAGCTAGTTAATCTAGGCTGCGTTCGAAGTGCCCAAAAGAGAAAATATAGTGACAGTTTTTTGGTCTACGCTTAAAACATATAGTCTTTATGATGAGGAGGAAAAGAGATGTTGGATTTTTGTCAACGGATGGATTTCTAAAGAGGGAAATTGTTGCAGTGAAAAAGACAAAAAACGTGTTTCCTCAAAGCAGTTACGTTTTCATATAGGTGGGGTCTGTCTGTTCGAGCGGCTTATCCATTCATCTCTATTCAGATAAACAAGAAGCGTCTGTTTCCATAATTCCAGCGTATTGCATTATATGTCTCTGAAGGTCTGCATTGCTTCCATACACGTTATCACAGATGTAGCATGTAATTTTATCGTCAGGTAAGTTTTCGCAAACATGTTGCGACACTTCGATGCAATTGGCAAAAGCCTTGCCACAGACGACACAGGCGAAAGTTTCCTTCAAGGCGGGTGTAGACTGTTTGGCGGAATTTTGACGAGAATCCTCCGTTAGGCCAACAGCTCGTGTCACTGTCCGTGTATATTGTTCATTTGGTAATATTGAGGGACAAAAATCTTCCCATGTATTGTGCAATGGGATACCTGCGCTCCACACCGAGTGGCTTAAAATAGCCGTCGGATTGAAATGCGTACAACATTCTTGGCGTAGATTTTGTTCTCGATTGGTCTCTTCGACTTTTGAGTCCCCCGATGCAACAACTGATAACAGAATTGGGCAGACGTCTTGCCATTTGCTTTGCTCCGTCTGATTACTCGCAGAAAAACTAGATTTACGAGTTATAGCCATCTTCTTGAAAAACGTGCTTTTTAAGCGAGTTTGTCTCTTTCGCTTGTCCAATAAAAAAGCAACGAATAAATGGCGGTTTGGACCTGTAAATATAAAAAACAAGATTAACGTTACAAAAATCTATAGATTTCAACAAATATTTCCTTTCGAAAAAGGTTTAGCACAAATCTATTTAGTACTAGCAGTAGAGCCCCCCGGCGTTGCCCGGGGATGTAACAGTAAGAGATAGATCAAGTATCGACCATCATAAAGACTGAAAAATAAAATTGACAAAGATTATTGTTTAAGGTTGACGGACACGCATGTCTTAATTAGGTCTTTTTGTTTTGTTTTGTTTTTTTACGAATTGGTCAAACCCAAACTCAAACAAAAACATTGTTTTCAATCGTTATGAGTCTACCGATTGAATAGAATTTTATTATAAACAATTGTCTTGTAAATGAAATTTTTAAAGCATTCTGAATGTAAAAATAAAGAAAAAAAAGTGTGCAAGACAATAAAAACACTACCTGCCAAAAAAAAAGTGAAGTTTTGTTGAAATCGGTTGAAAAAATGTAGGAAATCCGATCCCATATATAAACGAACACACACACACACACACAAAAACAACCTGGGTTTTATAATAAGTATAACTCGATATGAGTTGTCCCCCCTTTCATTCTCGTGATGCCTCTTAATCGTGTTTTCAAATTGATTTCGTGCAAAAGCAATTGTGTTTTTCCAATGTTTGGCGCTGTCAGAACCACCGCAAGGTAATTTTACGTAGTCCTGTGAAGTTTTGTTGAAATCGGTTGACAAATGTAGGAAATCCGATCCAATATATAAACGAACAGACACACACACACACACACACACACACACACAACCTGGGTTTTATAATAAGTATGATTAATAAAAGTGTGGGATTACCCCACCTTGTCTGTCGGGGGTACTTTTCTTAATTCTTGCTAGGTGGCGTTGTATAAAGCAGTATAAAAAGAAAGAAAATAAACTCTCACTCTCTTTCTTTTCTTTCTATCTACTTCCACCCCCTCCTTACCACCACAAAATTGTATGTATGCAATTACTTAGGGATTCATTGAGTAAATACAATATTATGGAGACTTTTGTATAGTTGGAAATTGTAAATGTGATATTTTGATGACAAGAACAATATTTGTTGGACTGTGTCACCGTTTGTGTCTAGTTTGTTTTTTTTTGTTTTTGTTTTTTTTAATCAGTTCACTCCAAGGAAGGCGATATCGCGTCAATAACACGCAAGAAGTTACTAGAGGTGAAAGAAAAGGGTAGACTTTAGAAGGAACCGGAAACCCAATCCTAAACAGGAAACAAGAGATAAACCTCTACTCCTGTTCAAAAGACTCCAGAGGAGTGTGAAACGGGCGACAGGCGAACTAACCTCTAGAACAAGACCAGCCCTCCTTTTGGCCTTGTGCCACATTTTCTGTATTTTGACGGAAATAAATATTTTCTTTCTTTCTTTGACGATAGGAAGTGATAAAACGTGTCTCGTCTCCATTCCGTTGTGCTTGTTTTGGTTTGGTTTACGGTATATCAACCTCAATGGGTTATTTAATGCCGCCAAAATTTTTATTGCTGGTAATATTTTTTTCGAAAAATGTATAGCTGGTAATATTTTTGTTTTTTTTTTCAAAAAACGTATAGCTGGTAATATTTTTTTTCAAAAAACGTATAGATGGTTATATTTTTTTTCAAAAAACGTATAGATGGTAATATTTTTGTTTTTTTCGAAAAACGTATAGCTGGTAATATTTTTGTTTTCAAAAAACGTATAGATGGTAATATTTTTTTTCAAAAAACGTATAGATGGTAATATTTTTTTTCAAAAAACGTATAGCTGGTAATATTTTTGTTTTCAAAAAACGTATAGATGGTAATATTTTTTTTCAAAAAACGTATAGATGGTTATATTTTTTTTCAAAAAACGTATAGCTGGTAATATTTTTGTTTTCAAAAAACGTATAGATGGTTATATTTTTTTTCAAAAAACGTATAGATGGTTATTTTTTTTTAAAAAAACGTATAGCTGGTAATATTTTTGTTTTCAAAAAACGTATAGATGGTAATATTTTTTTCAAAAAACGTATAGATGGTTATATTTTTTTTCAAAAAACGTATAGATGGTTATATTTTTTTTCAAAAAATGTATAGATGGTAATATTTTTGTTTTTTTCGAAAACGTATAGCTGGTAATATTTTTGTTTTTTTCGAAAAACGTATAGCTGGTAATATTTTTGTTTTCAAAAAACGTGTAGCTGGTAATATTTTTGTTTTCAAAAAACGTATAGATGGTAATATTTTTTTTCAAAAAACGTATTGATGGTAATTTCTTTTTCGTAAAATGTATAGCTTCTTACGAACTAACAAATCTTTCCACTACCATTCTACAAAGTACCACCTTAGGTAACAGAAGAAGAGGCAGATAAAGAAAAAAAAATGACCTGATGACGTCAAGGAAAGGACCGAAAGATTATTTGCAGGACATTCCGACGTGGTTAGCAAGCTTGTCTCGCTAGAAAAACTCCGACTGAGTAGTGAGTTCGATCCTCACTGGGTGCCCCTTACTTTCGGCCTCGTGCCACATCTAAGCTACATTTAGAAAACCGCCATTATGGGCACCTCGAGGCGATTAGCAAGCTTGTCTCACTAGATCAATTACGTCTGAATAGTGAGTTCGATCCTCACTGGGTGGCCTACACTTTCGATCTTGTGCCACATCTCGGCCACGCTTAGTAAATCGCTCATAATTACCTCGGGTTAATATTATAATCTCTCAGGGGCGGCTCCGTCAAGGGACAGAGTCGCAACTGCGGAAAATTATACTGAGAGGTGCTCAGCTCTGGAGAACAGCTTCCCGAGGCCGCGCCCTCTTATTGCACCAGAGAGCGGAATTGATTGAGCTCCCGGCGGTTGCGGGGGCTAGGGCAATTTTTGTTCCTAACCCGGGTGTACGCGTTCGGGCTCCCCACATTAAACCGACCTCTTGGCACAACCTGACCTCGTGGGGTGTGGGTGCTGTTTGAGTAAATACAGTTGCGTCTCTGTTTTCGGGCAAAGTGCGACTTAGTTGTAGCTCTGGTCCCGGAGAACAGCTGCCCGACGTTGTACCTGTATAAAGAGAGGGGGATCGGTTGTCATACCGATGCCAGCACAACCAACGCAATTTTTGTCCTTGGATCGAGTGTACGTACTCCCCCAACATAAAACCCGACCTTGTATCACGTCTCGTCTCAGTGGGGCGGCTGAATTAAATAACGAAAGATTATTCAGAGAAATGAAGACATTGGCATTTAATCGTGACATGGAGGGGAGGGGTTACTTAGAGGCTTAGCTGCGCAGCGACCCTACGACCACACTCGGTCATGATGATCAAGCAATGTTTAACCTTTGTGTGCGCAAAAAAAAAAAAAAAAAAAAAATAGGTAAATCAAAAGAAGCGTTATTCCTTTGACACTGCTACTATTTTTGACTCCCTAGGCAAATATTTTTTAGCAGATTATAAAAATGTGAATCAAGTATAATGTAATATTTATTATTCACTTTGTATAAAATTTCTTTACCATTTTATAAAAAAAGAATAAATTTGAAAAGAAATCTTTTTTGTTCAAAAATATATATTTTAAAAAATTATCAAAATATGTAAATCATCTATAATGCAATATTTAGTATTTACCATTTTAAAAATAATTATGAAAAATAGTTTTGTTGCTTTTTTTTTTTAATTCTATCGAATAAATAAATAGTATTTAATATCTTTGTTGCCAAGTCCTGAGAATAAAGAAAATGTATAAATTTACTATTATACGTTTGTGTGAGTATGTGTATCATTACACTCCAAGAAAGGCAATAAAGCCACTGGGACGCAATAGGTTGCCGATTGTTATAGAATATGAGAAAAACTACTATTAAGGAGAGAGGACAATAAAATACAGAAGAGACGATTGCCATTGCATTTAAATTTTTGAAAGCTCATAAATAGATTATTATTATTATTATTAATAATATTATTATTATTATTAATAATAATATTGACATTCGTGAAAAGATTAAAAACTAACATTTTTACTTTTCTTTACCATTTTATAAAAAAAAAAAAATTTGGAAAGAAATCTTTTTTGCTCAAAGATTTATTTTAAAAAATTATCAAAATATGTTAACCATCTATAATGCAATATTCAGTATTTATTTACCATTTTATAAATAATTATGAAAACACGTTTTATTGCTTTTTTTTTTAATTCTATCGAATAAATAAATAAATAGTATTTAATATCTTTGTTGTTAATTCCTGAGAATAAAGAAAATATATATAAATCTACTTTTATAGGGTTGTGTTTTTAGCCATTGTCTTTCCTGCTTAGCCCCAAGAACTTCATTTCTTGCCCTTTCTTTCTCTCATACAACAGTACTTGTCGCAAAAATAAAATCCCCACGTGTCCCTTGATAAAGTTCGCCTGAGGACGAAACGCTTCGGTTAATAAAAGTTTTCCTTTTGTCTTTATTCACACACATACACACACACATTACATATAATTCTGGGGGAAAAGTATGACAAAGTAGAAAAGTTTTTGTGTGGCGCATTTCGCCTTTTCTCTTTTTGGACTTCATTGGACGAAAGGAAACGCGACGCTCGAAAATATTTTCCTACTTTGTTACACGATATATATTTCCCCTAAAATTGTTCTTGATAAATAAAAACTGATAAGTCGAATACATAAATAAATAATTTTTAATAAGAATTTAGAAATATTTTATGTATTTAATGAAGAGAAATTCCCGTCCTGAACTGGACCGTTGGGACGTGTCACCTTTTTTTTTTTAATGTAAGGGTCTAAAAATTTAGCGAGAAAAATAAATAAATGAAATAAAAATAAATTAAACAAAATATGAAAATAATGAATTATATAGAACTTACCTTTTCTGGGTGCAATGTCCTTTTAAAAAAACAAATAAACTTTTTTTCCTTCTGAATTCTTCGAAAGTGCTTACACTACAGTGAAAAATATTGCACAAGTAAATCAAAATCTTTTTGTTTTTAAATCCATTTTGACAGGGATTTTTTTCGCTTTAGTTCCTAGAAACTAGAAGTTTTTCATAAAGAGAATCAGATTGTTTCACTTACAAATTATCAATTCTATTAAAATAAAATTCAAGTTGATTCAGATTACACGAGTCAACACTTAAAGGTGTTTTGGGCAGTCACATATTTTGCCGAACTTATTCATTTCGTCGTCCTGTTTAAAAGCAACAAGTTAAATTTCCAAAGAGAGATAATTTAAATTAATGAACAAGAACTGTTCCTTTTTAGACTACAAGGTGAATGTTTATTATAAATTTATAACCAAATTTATTTATTTACAGTCACGTCTTGTTTAGATTTAAAGTCTTCCTTTAAAAACCTTTTGTAAATAAAAAAAGAAAAGAAAAGAAAAGGACTTCACTTTGTCATGCGAAGTAACTTCAATGAAGTTCATTCCAAGATAGCAGTTTTTATCGATAACACCACGAACTTAAAAAAAAATGCATTTTTTTTTAATAAAAATTTCTGTCTTAAAATTTTGGCTTTAACATAGAGTTTCTCAACGTTTTTAAGCGACGACATACTTCAAATGAAAATATTACGACACACTTCGCCAAATTTTTAAAGGGTATAGATTTTTACATTTAATAAACATAAAACCATAGATTTTTGAAAATACACACACAAATGTGAACTTATTTTACTTCAGTGTTTCTATTCAACTATTTGTGCCGCTTATTTAGTGTGTGTAATATACTTTTAAAAAATCGGAAAATGACTGAATCAAATGCTCGACGCTGCATATCAAAAACTTAAACAATAGTAATTCATAATTCAGTGTATCCTACCATCTCATTTTTAAGGGCAAAATCAAAAACGGAAGGAGGAATGCAATTTATTATTGTATTATAAAATTTAAAATAAAAAAAAAAATATAGAATAAGTGCTGGGAAATTTGTCCCGGCTTTCCCGCATCAAAGGGTTAAAAATTGGGTTGAGGTTTAAAAATTTGCGACAAAACGCGAGTAAAAACATCAATATTAGAGCGGACAAACTCTCTCTTTTAGGCGCGTACGAATAAAGAAAAAAACTCCTGCTCGGTGAGTAACAACAAAAGAAGAAAGTGTTTATTTACAACATATACAGAAAAAAAAAAAAAAAAAAAGTAAAAAGATAAAGGGACAATTAGGAGAGAAAGAAAAGGAAAAGAGAAAATGTTCATAACAGAAAATATATTCTTATCTCTGATAAGAATGAAGGCCTTGGGAGCCGGTTTTGAAGTTAAAAAGAGGTTGGAGCGAGGATAGAAAAATAGCGAGAATGTGAACTTGTAAAATTGTTGTTCTCAAAAAATATAAAAAGGAATTCCACCACCATTATTCTTTCCATGGTGCCATAAAGTCTGCGAGAAACCTCACAGCTTCTTCACTTCAACTTGCTTTCAGTACCTTCGAAACCGGCTCCCAGGGCCCTGATTCTTATCAGAGATAAGAATGTGTTTTCTGACCAATAGAGGAGCCAGGAAATTTGTACAACGATTTTGGAGGGAAAAGTCCCCGATCCATCCGAGCCTACCAAAACTCCATAAATTTGGAGAATCTACGCTTATTTTGCCAGTGAGAATTTTGCCCACCGTCTGCGAGGTCGATATTAGGGAGCTCCAGAACCTCTTTCAACCAAAGAACTACCTACTAAAGGGCTGTCAAGAATGAACGTCGGTCCACAATTCAAGACCAATCCAAAGCTGCATCCTTTTAACACTCCTTCTGACAAGCCCACTCTGAACTTCTGTCATCGACCTACGAACTCACTCAACTGCAAGATTCCTATATCTGCGAACAATTTTCCTACTCTACAAGAACTGTGAATGTTTCTATCTGAACCTTAACAATATTCTAATCGCTTAAAGAACTCTTTAGGCGCTCAGAGAAATATTTTGAGCAAAATGCTAGGAAATTTGTCCCGGCTTTCTCGCATCAAAAGGTTGAGGTTAAAAATTAGGTTGAGGTTTAAAAATTGCGACAAAACGCGAGTAAAAACATCAAGATTAGAGCGGACACACTCTCTCTTTTAGGCGCGGACGAATAAAGAAAAAACTCCTGCTCGGTGAGTAACAACAAAAGAAGAGAGTGTTTATTTACAACATATACAGAAAAAAAAAAGGTAAAGGGATAAAAGGACAATTAGGTGAGAAAGAAAGGGAAAAGAGAAAATGTTCATAACAGAAAATATATTCTTATCTCTGATAAGAATGAAGGCCTTGGGGGCCGGTTTTGAAGTTAAAAAGAGGTTGGAGCGAGGATAGAAAAAATAGTGAGAATGTGAACTTGTAAAATTGTTGTTCTCAAATTAAATTCCAACATAAAAAATTTGACTAAAAAAATCGTAAGATATTTGAATACTTTAAATAAAAATATTCTGGATGTCTTCTAACATATCGAGAAAAAAAAAAGTCGGAACAATGACTATATAGGGACGTCTATAATTCAATATAACTGCGTAAAAAGGTTTAATGAAACAAGCATGTTGAATACAATTATATGAAAAAGAGGTTAATAGTCATTTATTCGAATAAAGAAAAAATTTAAAAAGCTAAATTGAAAAAATAAAAATACTTTTCAGAAAATGAATATTAAAACAAAATATTTAAAATAACATAATCGAAGAATAGTGAAAAGAATTATTTAAAAAAAACAAAACAAATTTAAGACTTATTCATTTATTCAAATTCTAACACTGTCTCATTATTATTCCCCCCACCCACACACATATACACAAAATATCTACAACAACGTTCTTGTTCACATTCGCAATATAAAAAATTACTAATCGACAACACAACTAGCCTACATCAAGAAAACAACAAATTCAAACTACAGATCCTTGAAGCAATTTATATTAAGAAATTAAAGCCGGCACTGAACAGAATCAACTATGAATGCTATAGTAATGTTCTGAAATGCTTATAAAAGAACTTTTTTTTTTCATGCTTTAATGCGCGCATGACCAGGGCATAACGTAGAGAAAATATTCCATAATGGATAATTTTTTCACGTTCTAATGAACGCTCAGCACGTTCTCAACCGTTTTGCATTTAAAAGAATAATGAAAATAATTACGGTAATGAATAACAATGCTCATCTTTGTATAAATACTTGTACTAATGAACAACATGGAGTTTTGTACTACTTGCACCCCTGAAGATGATTAAAAGACATTTAAACAGCTATAGCACATTTCTCTCATCCTTTAATATCAATACACAGAAAGTTATTCATAAGTATGAACGGATTTTGTTAAAAATTAGCAGACATAATGTCTGTAATTTATTCAATCAGACATGTCTAAAGGAGAATTTCCTGCCTAAATACACAAATCTACACACACACACACACACATATATATATATAGCTAATATCAGTGGTAAATATACACATACATATGCAAAATATATAAATATATATACACATAGGTGCATACACATACATGTATATTTTTTGAATAAAAAATTCCAAGTGGAATTTTTTTTAACAGATTTAATGTTTAGTATAGAGCTTAGAAAAAATTTGCAGTGTGAGATAGGCAAGAAGTAAGGCATGTAGCAACATCAGCACAGCAAAAGGCACTCCTTTAAAGGCAAGGAAGGGCAAAAATATTTTAAGTAAAGTGATAGCGATTGCTGTATGAGTCGTACAATTTTTGAATCAAGCACGGGAAACGACGGGCCAGGCTGCTAGTTGAGTTATAAAGTTTAACAAGATGGTAAGGTTAATTCCTTAATATGCTTACAATTTAGCGTAGTTTCATATCTTTGATTTAATAATTTATCGCTATTCAACAATTTCATTATTTCCATTTTATACTTTATAAATTCAGTCTGTGGCAAAAGTGATATTTACCAAAAGGAACGGCTAAATTAAGACTATGTTCAATACAACTTGCAAAAACGAAAATGTAGAGTGATTTAAGATATAAAATATTAGAAACACCTACCTTTATGCTACCACGGTTTCTACCAGAATGGTTTCATCAAGTAGTAAGACATACTGGTTGATGAAACCATTCTGGTATAAACCGTGGTAGCATGAAGATCAGTATTTCAAATATTTATATCCCATATATATATATATATATATATATATATATATATATTGATAATATTAGTGGTTAATATACACATACATATGCAATTCTAAACTATTACATATGTGTGTGTGTATAAAAATAATTCCAAGAGGATAGAATCCAGGTAGAACTCAATGTCTAGGACAGAGTAAGGATATAATAAAAAGCTTAAACACTAATATTCCATGGTCATAATTTATTCCATTGGAATCGTAAATACGATCCAATTCATCAGACCTACAAATTCAAAAAAAAAACAAAAAAAAAACTCCGGGAAAAAAAATAAAATTTAGTGAGAGTGTGGGACGAATGTTACGAATGGGGGGTAACAGACAGTCGTCCTCCACTCTCATACATACACTGTCACTGAATTTGGGCACCTCGAGGTGGTGTAATGGTTAGCAAGCTTGTCTCGCTAAAACTATTATGACTGAGTAGTGAGTTTAATCTTCACTGGGTACCTCATACTTTAAGCCTCGTGCCACATCTGAGCTACGCTTGGAAAATCACTACACTCTCACTAAAATTTATTTTTTATTCACGGAGTTGTTTTTTTCTGTTTTCTTTTTGAATTTGTAGGTCTGATGAATTGGATCGTATTTACGATTCCAATGGAATAAATTATCACTATGAAATATTAGTGTTTAAGCCTTTTTATTATATATATATATATATGTGTGTGTGTGTGTGTGTGTAAATAATTTATCTTACACGAAAATATTTACCTTTCAGCATAATTAAATGAGATCATTGTGATCCGTGTTAATCACATAGATTAAACAGTATACAATGAAAATTTTAGATCAAATTTCAGCTTGTACCATAACCACAAGTGCATATCAATGCTTATTTGTGTTCTGAACGTAGGTTAACCCAGCCGTCCGCCAAAAAATATAAAAATAAAATAAAAGTAAAACCAATGATTTCTTTTAAGAGATAATTTGAATTATAAATATAGGCTCTCTAAAACGTGAAAGAAATAGAAACGCTACTCACATAACGAAAGAAAAAGACAGAGTAAGGATATAATAAAAAGGCTATATATATATATATATATATATTCGCGGCATATATATATATATATATATATATATATATATATATTAACCTCGTGCCAACAATGAGTTCATTTGCAGTGATACTTTTAGAGGATCAGACTTGGTCACATTAAATCAAATAAGTTCTTATTACGGCAATTATTGCCTAATCAATTCTTAAGTCAGCAGCTAAAAAAGTTGGTTCACTGTATCGTGGTAGGCAATTCTTTTTTTCTCGACAGAATCTATCTTACTTATTTATAAGTCTACTTTCTTCTATCGCACTGATGAGCTGTGAAACAGCGAAACAGTCTGTCTGTGGATAACAATATTCGACCATAGAAAATATACATCCTGTGGCCGAATCGGTTAAAAAGGCAGTCAGGCTATATGACGGTTCCGTATCGGATACAGGTTCGAATCCTGTTGGAGGACGAAATTTTCTATCTCGGACGTTCAAGGTAAATTTGTTTAAAATGTTTATTATACACAGAGCATTTACTTAAATAAATCTTAAAGAAGAACGTTAAACAAGTTTTATTATATAATATATTATATATATACAGTGTAACCGTATAAGAGAAACCCAGATAAAGAGTTTTTTCTGGTCCCTGTATTAGAGCGTAAGAAAACCCGGATATAAGAATTCTTCTTCGGTCCCGACAACTCTCTTACATCCGAATTACGCTGTATTCTTAAATAAAGTTTTATTTACTAAAAGTTTCGTTCATCCCAATTTCTTTTAAATTGTTCATGACATATCAAATAAGAAATCTTATTGTCTAAGTTTTAAATCAATTGCTAAGTCTGTGGGTTCACTAACAATTTTTTTTTTTTCTCGACCAATCTATCTTACTTAATATCTACCATTCGTCCTCGCTTTGAATATCCCCCATCTGGTCTGAATCGGTATTTAAAAATACTTAAATACTTCCAAAGAAGAATCTACAATGTTATTGGTTCCGGCGTCTCGGATTCAGGTTTTCCCACCGAATCTTCCTGTTTTTCTATAAATACTTTCTATGTTCTGATGGAAATGATACCTAGACTTCATGAATTTAAGTCATCATTTTACAGTTGAAATGACCAAATATAACCGCAAGTTCTATGCTAACAGTTTCTTCTATCGCACTTCTCGCTTGTGGGACTCACTTCTTCAAAAGTTTAAATGCAATGTCATTCGTTATCTTCTGTCTTCTTATTCTTTTATTCTCCTCTCTCCTTAATAGCAGTTTTTTTTATAATATTCTTCAATACACGGTAGCCTCCTTGCGTCCTAGTGGCTTTATTACCTTGCTTGGATTGAAAAATAAACTATATATATATAAAATATATATATATATATATATATATATATATATATATATATATATATATATATATAACTAGACTCGTTTCGAAAAACCCTCGAATTTTTGATTTGCTAATCAAATCAATCTCGAGGGTTTTTTAAAAAAAAAAGAGCTACAAACATGAACTTCTGTCGACAAAAAAAAAAAAATGGTTGCAGGTCTGAAGCCCATAGAAAAAAAAACCCGATACGAGTAAACAACTAACTAACAAAAGAGCTCAATACAACCGTAGAGCAGACCTAGATACACCTAGAGCCAGACAAACCTACCTAGGTTTCACCTAAACGGATCGTCAGGAAAAGTTTCCCTGACGATCCGTTTAAATGAAAAACCTAGGTAGATTTGTCTGGCTCACTAGGTGTATCTATTCATCTATATATCTATATATATATATATATATATATATATATATATATGTGGGTTGAAGACCCATCCTTGTATTATACGACTTTCTATTGATTATGCCAAATCAATCGGGTTTTGATCTCAGCTTTAGGCAATCGGATGTCGAGTCACTCTGATGAGCTGTGAAACAGCGAAACAGTTTGTCCGTGGATAACAATATTCGGCCATAGAAAGTATACGTCCTGTGGCCGAATCGGTTAAAAGGCACGTCAGGCTAAATGACGGTTCCGTATCGGGTACAGGTTCGAAGCCTGTTGGAGTACGAATATTTTCTATGAAAATTTCTTGGACATTCAGGCCGGTAAATGTTGTTTAATACTGTTTATTATAAACAAAGCATTTACTTAAATATTCGTATCTATAAAGAAGAACGTATAAACATAAAAATGTCTTTATATATTATTGAAATAAAATTTTCAGGGATTTTTCTTTATATAACTGTAAAAAGATTTCGCTCATCCCAATAAATTTTAAAATGCTCATGACATATCAAAAGGGTGGGTGTGATACTCCTCCCCCAATATTCCCACAAACCTTTCTAAAATATTAACCTATTCAGCATAAAATTAATTCATTTATGAATAAGTAATGAAAATTTCATTTCAATCGGATATGTCCTTGATTTTTTATCAAATTTTTAAAAACCAGGATTAGCGTTGATTTTACTTTCGTTATTACAGTAGCGTTTCGTTTTCTTTCGTTATTGAAGAAATTGGACAAGTGTTTTTTTTTCTTTTGTTATTGGAATAGCGTTTCTTTTTCTTTCATTATGTGAGTAGTGTTTCTTTTCCTTTCGTTATGTGAGTAGCGTTTCTTTTTCTTTCATTATGTGAGTAGTGTTTCTTTTTATTTCATTATGTGAGTAGTGTTTCTTTTCCTTTCGTTATGTGAGTAGCGTTTCTTTTTCTTTCGTTATGTGAGTAGTGTTTCTTTTTCTTTCGTTATGTGAGTAGTGTTTCTTTTTCTTTCATTATGTGAGTAGCGTTTCTATTTCTTTCACGTTTTAGAGAGCCTATATTTATAATTCAAATTATCTCTTAAAAGAAATCATTGGTTTTACTTTTATTTTTATATTTTTTTGGCGGACTGCTGGGTTAACCTACGTTCAGAACACAAATAAGCATTGATATGCACTTGTGGTTATGGTACAAGCTGAAATTTGATCTAAAATTTTCATTGTATACTGTTTAATCTATGTGATTAACACGGATCACACTGATCTCATTTAATTATGCTGAAACGTAAATATTTTCGTGTAAGATAAATTATTTACACACACACACACACACACACACACACACACACACACACACACATATATATATATAATAAAAAGGCTTAAACACTAATATTTCATAGTGATAATTTATTCCATTGGAATCGTAAATACGATCCAATTCATCAGACCTACAAATTCAAAAAGAAAACAAAAAAACAACTCCATGAATAAAAAATAAATTTTAGTGAGAGTGTAGTGATTTGCCAAGCGTAGCTCAGATGTGGCACGAGGCCTGAAGTATGGGGTACCCAGTGAGGATTAAACTCACTACTCAGTCATAATAGTTCTAGCGAGACAAGCTTGCTAACCATTACACCGCCTCGAGGTGCCCAAATTCTGTGACAGTGTATGTATGAGAGTGGGGGACGACTCGTCTGTTACCCCCCCCCCCATAACATTCGTCCCACACTCTCACTAAATTTTATTTTTTATTCCCGGAGTTGTTTTTTTTCTGTTTTCTTTTTTTTGGTTGTAGGTCTGATGAATTGGATCGTATTACGATTCCAATGGAATAAATTATGACCATGGAATATTAGTGTTTCAGCCTTTTTATTATATCCTTACTCTGTCCTAGACATTGAGTTCTACCGGGATTCTATCCTCTTGGAATTATTTTTTATACACACATATATATATATGTAATAGTTTAGGATTGCATATGTATGTGTATATTAACCACTAATATTATCAATATATATATATATATATATATATATATATATATATATATATATATATATATATATATATATGGAATATAAATATTTGAAATACTGATCTTCATGCTACCACGGTTTATACCAGAATGGTTTCATCAACCAGTATGTCTTACTACTTGATGAAACCATTCTGGTAGAAATATATATAGCATAAAAATGTAGGTGTTTCTAATATTTTATATCTTAAATCACTCTACATTTTCGTTTTTGCAAGTTGTATTGAACATAGTCTTAATTTAGCCGTTCCTTTTGGTAAATATCACTTTTGCCACAGACTGAATTTATAAAGTATAAAATGGAAATAATGAAATTGTTGAATCGCGATAAATTATTAAATCAAAGATATGAAACTACGCTAAATTGTAAGCATATTAAGGAATTAACCTTACAATCTTGCTAAACTTTATAACTCAACTAGCAGCATGGTCCGGCGTTGCCCGTGCTTGATTCAAAAATCGTACGACTCATACAGCAATCGCTATCACTTGACTTAAAATATTTTTGCCCTTCCTTGCCTTTAAAGGAGTGAGTGCCCTTTGCCGTGCTAACCAATTTATTAACTTAAAACCAGAATAAACCATTAAAGATAACATTAAAGTATTTATATAAAGATAATATAAGAGGAGTGATTATCTCTATCTATAAAAGGCAGGATGTGTGTGTATGTGTGTGTGTGTGTGTCTGTGTGCGTGTGTGTGTGTGTGTTTTTTTCTTCTTGCCTCTCACACTGCGAATTTTTTTCTAAGCTCTATACTAAACATTAAATCTGTTACGAAAAAAGAACTAAACAAAATGAACACAAAACGATCAGCTTTAAAAAAGGACTCGTAACTGGAAAAACCGAATGAAAAAGAATGTTAACAACAAATACTTTTTCACACCCAACCCAGTTCTGCGGAATCAGAATCAACGTTGAGTTTAAGCAAGCGAATGAGTCAACTGGAGTAAAGTGCCATGCAAATTTAAATTTTTCGCACATGTGACGAATGCAGCTATCGATTTTTTTTGTATGCTAGCATGTTAGTTAACAATTGTGTCAGTCAGCTGTTCGCTCTCATGCTGGCCAATAGAATCTTCCTGCCTATTTGTGGCAGCCAGCTATTGGGTCTCCTCTGGCCAGTACAAAATGGCCGCAAACTACAAAACTGGCCGTAAACTGAAAAAATCGATTATTTCCACTATCGATGGGAGTTGGGAAATGCAAAGTCGGTCTTGGCCTTCCTGCTAACCTGGAGCATGTGCATATAAATTTTGGTGCAAATCCGTCGAAAATTGTGGCTGTGCATTCGTTACACACACACACACACACACACACACACACACACACACACACACACACACACACACACATCCTGCCTTTTATAGATAGAGATAATCACTCCTCTTATATTATCTTTATATAAATACTTTAATGTTATCTTTAGTGGTTTATTCTGGTTTTAAGTTAATAAATTGGTTAGTATTCGTAAAATACTGGTAGCATGGTCAGCCATCAATTGGTTTATTATTATTTTTTCTTACTCGTGGTGTTGAGAATAGTTTTTAATTTAAAATAAATATTTAAAACTCATGTAAATGTTTAAAACTTATTTTTTACGCTAATTTATAATGTAAGGTTGGTAGAGTTAAGTATAGTTTTTCTTCTTAAAGTGTCCTTTATTTACATACTATGTGTAATTTTGTTTAAATATATGATTTCATTTAAAATGCCATAAAAGCTGAAACGCGACAATGTTACTGTAATACGTTAATATCATGTAGCGTTTTATTTCCTTTCAAATTTGAATTCTCTTTCTCGGCATGGATTCATTCTCCTGTCGTCATAGTGCCGGCCGCTTTCCAAGGCATATGCAGCCATTAACGACATCATCAAAAGAGGTTTGGATGCAGCTGGGTTCCCTTCCCAAATCGAACCCGTAGGCCTCGACCGCGGTGATGGAAAGCGGCCGGATGGCATAACCATTTTCCCTTTTAAAATGGGGAAATCGTTGATTTGGGATGCGACCTGTGCGGATACATTTTTAGTCCGTATTTTGATCAGGTGGAGACTGTCGCCCGAGACGCAGAGATGAAAATAATAGTTAAATATTCTTCTCTTTCTGATAGATTTTTTTTTTTTTTTTTTTTACACCTGTGGCAGTGGAGACTGATATTTATTCGTACAAAAAGTACAAATTGTGGCACGAGGCCAGTAAAGGGGAGGGGTAGAGGCTGGTCAACACTAACTATCTTATACCTAGCTAATCAGATTCGCGACCCATTCGTACATTACATTTTACTAATTCACCAAAAGAACTCGTCCATCACCAAACAATCCTTCAACCACCATAATACCACGTGCTCTCAAGGGAGACCTACCAAAATCGCGCCCCATGCCATAAAAATGTTAATGATGATATATATATACAATTCTAATAATGATAAAATGAGAGGGGAGGGAAATGAACCCAATAATAAACTTAAAATAAACACAAATACAAACTAAACATAATTGATGTTAGTAGGGACCGTCCAACCCATAAAACAGAGAGATCGCTGTATTCTGCCCAGGGGACAAAATCAAGAGACGCTCTCGCTAAGGGAGTGGGAAAAAGTATAAAATATTAAACTGGAATGGGAAAATATAAAACTGACCCAGTCGAGATGAAGGTGGGGGGTCAAAACAAACTGGGGAGGTTGGGAATCTCGACTTGGATCATAACCAAAGAACGGCCGGGATGCAGGCCAGGAACAACACTTACTCACATTAACTAGGTACACTGAAGCTTGTCTAACCTAACCAAGGGGAGGGTTCCACAGGAAGCCAGCCCGATGTGCAATAGGTTGACCTAGAAGAGAAAATCAAGGCTAGCCCCGTTCACACGAAGCAAGCTTGCTTCTTTTACCCACCTTTCGCTAAAGACTGCCGAATGCAATTGTTTTCTATCCGATCTAATCTTCATCTTGAGCTGATGCTCAAAGAATCGAATTAGATCCGAATGAGAAAGACGATTGCCTCGCAAGACTTTCTCCTTTGGCAGTGGAGACTTCAGGAGTTATTGGCCCTCGTTCGATGGCGTTCCTTCGGAGGATTGGCACGACTGCGTCTCGATTATGTGACGAGCCTCGTGAAACGGAATGGTTCTTGCAGCGTGTCTCACTGGCGATTTGTTCGAGGTAATGCTTTCTCCATCATTCCGGCTGGCAGAGGATAGCAAAAAAAAATTGTTTATAGTTTCTGGAATTGTCAACTGAACTTGCTTTGTTTCAATAAATTCGTTTCTAATTGTTCATTGGTTTAAGCTCGTATCAACTAAAATATCATATCTTGTTTTCTTCTTTTCTGTATTATTTGAATATACTCCTCTATTTCCTTTCTTTTCTTTCCATTCTCCTGGTAGTAGCTTGATTTCTTTGGCTTTGTTATACCTTTCTTTTCCTTCCCCTTCCTTTCACTTTATTAATTTCTTCTTTACTTTTCTTTTTTTATTTCAAAAAAAAAAAAATTCTGGAAAATTTTCTAAAAATGTAAAAGGAAGTGATGTTTCATAAATTGTAATTTAAAATCGTTTATTGCCATCATTGTTAACTGCGTGATGAGACGTGTTTAAACGTTGAAACAAAATATGCAATTTTGTAGTAGTAACTTGCATATTCTAATGTAATATATATATATATATATATATATATATATATATATATAATATAATATAAAATAAATAAACATATATATATACTAAAATAAATAAACATAAAATAAACATATATATATATACTAAAATAAAGTAAACATATATATATATATCCTAAAATAAATAAACATATATATGTATATATATATCCTAGATAAACATATCTCTCTCTCTCTCTCTCTCTCTCTCTCTCTCTATATATATATATATATATATATATATATATATATATATATATATATTATATATTTTAGGAGATATATATATATATATTTACTTATTTTATATATATATATATATATATATATATTTGCTTATTTTATGTTTATTTATTTTAGTATATATATATATATATATATATATATATATATATATATATTTATTTATTTATTTGTTTGTGTGTGTTTATTTATTGGATATCACCGAAAACATGTCAAAATCGCTACACAATTGCAGTCTTGTTTCGATGCGTATCAATGCATCTCATCAGGCGATTGTAAATTACTTGCGAGTGAACGATTTATTTTGCGACCACTTTTTACGAAAAACGAAATAGGTGGGGAGAAAGGCTTGTGGATTTTACTCTGATTAACTAATCAAATAGGACCTACGTTAAATTTAAGCTAAGCGAAGAAATCAAATATTGAAAATTACTTTTCATAAATGCTTCATGGCCCGTAGATTGGCATCTAACGGCATCCAGACTAGACCGGATGTAAATGGTTACATAAATTATACAGACTTGATTATGACTTTTTCTCATAAATAAAAATGGGGTGAGAGGTAATTTAACAAAATGCTAAACAAGTTATATGCTTTATGAATTTCCTATATTTTATTTTTCCTGTTCGTTGTTATATATATATATATATATAGAGAGAGAGAGAGAGAGAGAGATAGATAGATAGATAGATAGATAGATAGATAGATAGATAGATCTAGTGAGCCAGACAAACCTACCTAGGTTTCACCTAAACGGATCGTCAGGGAAAGTTTGGCTGACAATCCGTTTAGGTTTCATCTAAACGGATCGTCAGGGAAAGTTTGGCCAAACTTTCCCTGACGATCCGTTTAGGTGAAACCTAGGTAGGTTTGTCTGGCTCACTAGGTGTATCTAGGTCTGCTCTACGGTTGTATTGAGCTCTTTTGTTAGTTAGTTGTTACTCGTATCAGGGTTTTTTTCTTTGGGCTTCAGACCTGCATCTGTGCGATTTTTTGTCGGCAGAAGTTCATGTTTGTAGCTCTTTCTTTTTTAAAACCTTTTTTTTCCTCGAAATTGATTTGATTAGCAAAACAAAATTCGATGGTTTTTCGAAACGAGTCTAGTTATATATATATATATATATATATATATATACGGCTAGTCCAAGATGGATTCAGATGACTATTACTACACACAAAAGACAATCAATGGTTTAAAAGGTTTAACATAAGAAGAAAAAAAAATAATTCCTTTAAATAGTATGTTGAACTAACCATTCTTCTTCATCTGAAGAAGGTCACAAGACCCGAAACACGTGTTGTGAAATATACAGAATAAATTATGAAACATCTACATAATAATGAAAACCGTTTGCGGCTTTTTGTATCTTATATCTGCTTGTCTGAATCATCTTCCAGAAGCGAGAGCAAGTTCTAAAAGGTCAGTAAATCTAACAGTGATCTCATCTCACAATCCTCGCACTTGCTCCATATGTGGCCTCCTTTGTAAATCACTAGCGGGTCTCAAATGCCACTTAAGATTATCACTCAAAATTTCATAACTGAATCAACTAAGCCGTCAGATCCTCATACGTCGAACCCGACGGGAGAGTCCATTATATATATATATATATATATATATATATATATATATATATATATATATATATTGCTATAAACGTTATATTTAGTGGGTAAACGTGTTTGAGTAGACAGATTTTTTTTCTAACAGCATTTAAATTAATATCGATTAACCTATTGTTCTGGTAGGAAAATAAATTAAGTTATATAGGTATTTATATTACATAGGTATTTATATTAAGTTATATAGGTATTTATATCATATTTAGTTATTATGCAGTGCTATATTTACTTTAAGTTTGAATATATCGTAGAAATACATGTTTTAACACGGAGATAAGTATTTTTATTAGGTCTTGACAGGTTGACATCTTGACTGATAGACATAAGTTTATCTAATTGTTTGTTTTTTTAACGGTGGATATATCTAAACAAAATATACTTGAAGAATATAACGTGAGCGCCTTATTATATAATTTTTAACTTAATCTTATAAATTTAAGAAAATATTCTCCGTATCAAATGTTTTATGGAATTTTAGGTATTTTCTGACTTTAAATTTACTATAGTTAGTGCTCTTATTTTCTTATTTACAAAATTCGGCAAGTTTATACACACACACAAAAAATTCAAAATTCTTTTAAAAAATATGAATTGCAGTAAGCTTTTTTTATTATTTATGATTAATAAATATAGTTTTTACTTTATACAAATTAATACAGAAATTTAAAACTTAATAAATTATACTAATCAAAATTAAAAAAAAAAAAACAAAAAAACAATTCTTGCAAAAATTCATCATTCATGGAATTTTTTTCTTATGACAATCGTGTAAATCTTATTTATAAAAGCAATTAAAAGATTTTCTAATTAAATTAGTTTATTAGTTTTATTGCATTTTTTTTATTTTACGAGTTAGAACATATTTTTGGTAGCTGTGGGTCTTACTCTTCTTTTACTAAAAAAAAAAAAAAAAATACTGATTATTTAAATTCTCCAAGGAGTTCTGCATATAATTGAGGTCTCAAATTTGGCCGGTTCATTGTTTAAAAAAAAAGACAAAACAAAACAAGAAAAAAAAAAAAAATAAAAAATAAAAAACAGTGTGACAACTAAAAATAACGTTTGTAAAGAAATACAATGACGAATTAAAGTGACTTTATTTTTTTAAGAGTAAAGTTGATTAACAAGAATGGAAATTATTTATGCTTCGGCCTAATAGATCAATAAGTAACTTACTGAAATAATTATAAAAGTTTAAACAATAAACTAAATAAATAAAGCATCATGAGTGTTCTATTGTTTTTTTTATTCGCATATTTTTAATCTTTTGTCAGCTTACTTCCCACCAGATCAAGACGTTCCGTTCAGGGCAAGGTACACTTTTAGTTTTGTTTTTATTTGTTTTCTTTAGTGTGACCTAAACTACCAAACAATAAGTGTTAAACTGATTTTTTTCACTTAAAATTGTATATATTATTCTAAAATAGGCCTATTTATAGAAAATGGAGAATAAATAAATGTAGGTTTCTTCAAAAATTCGCTAAAAAAAGGCCCCAAACTTGATAAAAACAAAGTTTTATCGTCACAAAATGTTTATGTTATTGTTAAAGAGGAAAGACCAAAGTATTTTTTGATTATTTTATTTATTTATTTTAAATCCTTTGCAGCACGTTCGAAATTTTGGTTAAAATTTTTTGTTTTTCTTGCGTTTTTAATGCCCAAGATTAATATTGTTCTTGTTCTTAATGTAACGGCATTCACCCGAGGTGGGTTGATCCGACTCCAATATTGGAGTTTCATGGGAATTTGGAATTCACAAGCGATCCCCAACCCACATGTATAGCACATGAGATTTGATTATAGTGGTGAAGGTTTCGTGCAGGACCATCCACACTTTTTGAAGGGCCGATTACAGCCCCAAACGACTCTCTCGCGGGTTTTGAATTCAGAGTTTTCCTTCTCCTAGACCAGTTGCCATCCAAGGCTATAGAACCCAGTCTGTCCTGCTATTTACCCATAGCTGGAGGGAGAAGAAGAGGATTCACACCTTTCCCAAGAGTATTAGCACGTAAATGAATGTAATGGATTTGACTGGAATTCGAACTCGGCTCTCCGATTCCTCAATCCAAGCCACTATCCATTACTCCACCGTGATTAATATTGGGAATTTTAGCGTCTTTTGGGGGCGTTAAAAACACATTGTTTTGGAAATTCTTGCAAAAATCAAATAATTGTCGGGTTTTTTCTATTAGATTTTCAAGACTTATTCACAAACGAAGGAAACTACTTTGGTAAGTTTTAGTTTTGGGTCCCGAGCGATTAGCGCTCGGGAAACAAAACAAAAATTTAAAATTTTTTTCCAAAATCGTCATAATTCCGTGCAAATGTACATGCTGAACTCGAATTAACAATTAAATTATGAAGAAACCTTACCGTTTTGGAGTTATCGACAAGAAAAAAATCAAACTTCTTGTTGGTAATTCGTCCCCCATTACTAATTCACTGCGTAGTACCTACGCAGACGTAATCAGAAAATTTGGCCTATTTACTTTACTATTTACTTTTACAGACTTTCCTTGTAGAAAATTACTACGCACTACTATAAAGAAATTTTTTTTGTTTTTTTTTTTGCTATTCAAAACGGAAAAAACAGGTTCTGTTGTATTATTTAATTTGTTTTTGTTATGAATAAAACTACACAAAAAAAAAGGATGGGAGTTGGGAAATGCAAAGTCGGTCTTGGCCTTTCCGCTAACTTGAAGCATGTGCGTGTAAATTTTGGTGCAAATCCGTCGAAAATTGCGGCCGTGCATTCGTTACACACACACACACACACACACACACACACACACACACACACACACACACACACACACATATATATACACATACATTCTACCTTAGAGAAATTGTCACAGGACTACTTGAAGAATTTAAATAATCAATTTGTTCTTGTCAAACAGTACTGAAAATCTGCTCTGATTCGTAAAATAAAAAATGCAATAAAACCATAACATTATTCAATTAGAAAATCTTTTAATTGTTTTTATAAATTAAGGACACTGTATTAAATGGTTAGAATGTTCGCTTTCTGACCATGAGACCTGAGTTCGAATCTCACCGAGTTCGATTTGCCAGGAAGGTGACTTCTTGATGTTTCTCGGTCTGGAGGATGCGAAACCAGCGTGCAGCATCTTTTGGAAAATGCCGGTAAACCATATTACGGGTTGACTGAAGCCGTGTGAGTGAATTTGGGTAGACGGAACCCCCGGGAGCCGTCGGTAGTTGGGCTAGCACGAAGTCACAAGTCATCGTGACCGAGGCTTTGAGCATGCTGGCCTTGTTCAGACTGTGGATCACGCTAAATAACGCAATCTCTACCAAAAACAGTAATTAAGGTCCACACAGCATAGTTGCAGTATAAAGCAGAGTTGGACTCATGGGAGGGTTGTACAAACACAACATGTGCCTGAGCAGGCATCTGCAGTGGGGATTAGGTAGCCGTCCTAATGGACGAGTATCCTCGGATACGAGTGGCTGTGTCATTTCGATTGTCTTAAGAAAAAAGTTTTTGATGAATAATGAATTATTACGGGAATTGCTTTCATTTCTTAAAATCTTAATTGGAATAATTTATTAAGTTTTAAATCTTTTAAAATTATCTATTAATTTCACCCTTTTAGATGATAGGATTATTAATTAAAAACTATATTTACTAATCATAAATGAAAAAGCTTAGTACAGATCATCAACTACCAATATTTTAAAAAGAATTTTGAATTTTTTCGTATAAACTTGCCGATTTTTGTAGATATGTATTTTCATACACGTTCTGAAAACAAGAACGATAACTCTAGTAAATTTAAAGTCAGAAATGGTCTAAAATTTAATAAAAAGTTAGATTACGGAGAATATTTTCTTTGATTTTTAAGATTATAGACTAATTAAAAATTATATATATAAATTTTTTTTAAGATTATAGACTAACTAAAAATTATATATATAAATATATATAAAAAAGGCGTTCACGTTATATTCAATTATTTTTAGACGGCTAAAGCCCCTATAGAACAACATTAGACATCAATCTGTCATCATGCTGTCAAACTTGTCAACAGCCATTATTTATTGGATATTGGCCGGGGTAATTAAACCTTTCTTTCTTTCTTTCTTTCTTTCTTCAAGAAATTTTATTTTAAGAAGTGGGTACAAATGAAAAGATTTCAGATTGACAAAGTTTTCATTTTACTGGACAGGAAGGAAGGAAAGATTTGCTTTCTTTTCTTGATTTCTTGCTTGCTTTCTTTGATATTTTCTGATATTTTCCCGTTTTTCCTCACGATCAAAACGGAATAGTCCATTCATTTACGCGCCAACGACTGAACAAAGGAACACGCAGAATTATATGGTCAGTTAATTACGGGATATCGCTGTAAATAAAAGCAATGTCAGTTATTGTTATTCCTTAAGACATTTAATAGTAAATAATGTGAAGAAAGAAAACAGATTATGATCATATTTAATAAGTATCTCACCATAGTCGATTAGAGAGATGGCTTCTTTTATATTACTGGCCTGAAGTGGAGACCCCAATTTACTGCATCTTTGGGAAATGCCTGAAAAACCGTACCACGCAGGTCCGGCGCGTCTTACACCCGAAACCCCAAACTGGGAGATGGGGGATATGTTTTTTGGGGGTTCCGTTGTTGCCTCTACGTTTTTTTTTCAGCACTGTTTTATGGTCATCCGCCATTTTTAAAATTATTTTTAAACTGACGTTACATTGTCAATCATCGACTAATTGTATACATCGTGTCTGCATGGCCGGTGCGGTGTGTACTACGCAGGAATACCCGTTGAGGTTGAAGCCCCCAAAATAGGGTTAATTTCAGCAGCATTTTTATTTATTTATTTATTTAATTTTTTTTTTTTTTACTTTTTTTCTACCTAAGTTATATTGTCATTCATTAAACTAAGATATATTGTTACTCATCAACTATAATAATCGACAGGGCCAGTGCTTACTTACCCCGAACCTCTCAACCGTGTGGTGGCCCCATGCCACTGGGATGGGGTTGGAGCAGAAGTGCTAATTTCTGTAGTGCTTATTTTTTTTAAATTGTAATTTTCTTTCTGAACAGGTCTTTTAAATCAATGAAGGTGGTACTACCATCCACTAAGAAGAATCTCTGATTTTTTTTTTACTAATATTAATACTAACCAGACGTCCGCGACCAGTAATTAAAATAAAATTTCTAATCCCTATTTTTTTTTACATTTTTAGAAAGAAAATGATCGCTTAAAAAATAAAAAAAAAATGTTTAAAGATTTCAACGCACGAAAAGTTTTCCCGGAAACAGAAATAATATTTTTAAAACAAATTTTTAAGACAATCCCGTTTGTGTTGTGTTGGAATCTTTGTAAAAAATTTTTTTTTTTTTTTTTTTTCGTGTCGGCGATTAATCTTTATGGAAATGTAAAAATTTGTGACTTAAACATTTTTTGTCGAGTAAAATTTAGTCATGAAAATATTCGTGGTTATTACAAAAAGAAAAACATTTTCTCAGATTTTTTTTTAAATAAAAAAAAAACTATTCATTATTAAAGTAAATAATTAATGAATATGTACTGAAATTTTCATTTAAATTAGATAATTCCTTGATTTTTGGTAATTAAAAAAGCGCTGCCCTGCCCCCCTCCCAATCCTTCGATTCAGATAATCTGCCCCCTCCCATCCAGATAATGCGCTCTCTCCCAGAAACTTTAAGGTCCGTTCAGCATAGTTGCAGTATAAACCACAGGTGGGCTCTGATGTGCCTGAGCAGGCGTCTGCAACAGGGATTGGCTAGCCACCCTAGCAGACGGATGTGCTCGGATAAAGCAGTAGCCGAGTAGAAAACCGCACCCTTTAACATTGGGTTTCTACTACGGTCTGTTTATTCGTTTTTTTTTTAATACCAATTGTAGTGAAAACAAAGTTCTTAATGTCTCTTAGGTATGTTCGTTTCCTTTTTCTGGTCCAGAAGTTAGGTTTAGTAAGGATAAGAATGATTGAAATGGTCGAGCTCGAGTCAGCTTTGCGCTGAGTTGGAACGACCAAATTACTTATTTCATGAGCGGAACTGCAAAGCAGGCCCGAACACTCTACGTGGGAAAGTGGTAAGAGAAAGGTCCTGTCCTTTCCGGAAGTGGGGGGGTTATAAAATTGCGCAGATGACCAAAAACCCTTTCCGGTTGCTTTATTAGTAGCATCATGGGAAAATGTATTTTTTTTTCTTTCTTTTTTTTAATTCTTTATTATTATTTGATTTGTTGATTTTATTTCATTAATTTAAGCAGGGCGATTTTGTCAAAAACAGCTCAAAACCAAGGCATTTAAAAAAAAGATTAAAAACGAATCGTTTCAAACAAAACCCAAAACCGAAGAATTTAAAAAAATAAAACAGCTCAAAACTGAAGCATTAAAAAAAAAAACAGCTTAAAAGCAAAGCATTTAAAAAAGAAAAAACCCAGCTTAAACCAAAGCATTTAAAAAAATTTCAAAACCGAAGATTAAAAAAAAACAATAGCTCAAAACCAAAGCATTTAAAATAAAGCTCAAAACCAAAGCATTTAAAAAAAAGCAACAAAAGCCTAAAACATTTAAAAAAAAAAAAAAACCCAAAAAAAAGCCCAAAACCGAAGCATTAAAAAACAACACCTCAAAACAAGTATTAAAAAAAAAAACAGCTCAAGACCATAGCATTTAAAAAGGTTTAAAACCGAAGCATTCAAAAAACAACAAATCAAAAGCGAAGCATTTTAAAAAAAAACAACAAATCAAAACCGAAGTATTTAAAAAAAAAAAACAGATTAAAACCAAAGCATTTAAAAAAGAAAAAAAAAACCCTCAAAATCAGAGCATTAAAAAAACGATACCTGAAAACAAGTATTAAATAAATAAAAAAGAAAGCTCAATACCAAAACATTTTAAAAAAGCTTCAAACCGAAGCATTAAAAAAAAAACAATACCTGGAATCAGAAGTATTTTAAAAAGCAGCTCAAAACCAAAGCATTTAAAAAAGCTTAAAACTGAAGCATAAAATAAAATTCCTCAAAACCAAAGCATTTAAAAAAAAAACCCCAAAAACTCAGAACCGAAGCATTTAAAAAAGAAAAGAAAAAAGAAAAAAACAGCTCAACATCGAAGGATTAAAAAAAAAAAAAACTGTTCAAAACGTTAACTCCAAAAACATTTAAAAAGCTTTTTAAAAGTGGAAACGGGGAGAAATTAAACAAACGTAAAATCATATTTAAACTAATTTACAACATAGAATAATTCATGATTGCTTTTTTGTCTCTTATTTCCTTCATCTTAATTTCACTCGCCTTTTTTTTAATTGCAAATCTCGTACCGGGTTATAAAAAGACCAAAATCTCCGACGGGACTAACTCCTTGCGTCCCTTTCTCCTTGGGGAGAGGATGTGTCTACTTTAATATCACAGATGCCTTACCAATTAAACCAGAAGGATCACCGTTTACAGCAATTAAAATTATTCTTTATTTTCCACAATCGCCTAACACGTCACCAGCTTTTTACATATGTACTAATATAGGGTGCTGCGGGAATACTTCCCACAGTGGCGATGGTTTCTTTATCTAGCTAATATCTTACCATTACGTGGGAGGTATATCTGGGAACTATATATGGGAGGTATTTCCGTCGCACCCTGTAGTAGTAATATTACGTTTTATTTTTAAGGGGATCATTTTCATTTGATATTTACTTGAAAAAACCCGCGAAAATTTTACGGTTTTCCAAATTTGAATTTTCTGGTGAATCTAACTTCTTAAGTTGATGATTGAATAAGGTCAAGGTGATGTCTATTACGATAAAATATCAAATACTTAAATATTTGAACTTAACAGCTTTAAAAAAAAATATTGCAATAACAAATCATAAATGTGAATGGAGGTCGTTATTTTAAGAAGTGGGTACAAATGAAAAGATTTGAAATTGACAACTTTTCCATGTGACTGAAAAGGACGTTAAACACTCCTACATTCACTTCTGTTCTTTCTTTCTTTCTTTTTCTCAGTGAAACCAAGTAGCGTCTTTGATATGTCTTTTACCTTCTTACGCGATCAAAACGGAATAGTTCATTACTTTATGAGGTATTGGCAGGAGACGTTAAACAATTCTAACGTCACTTCTTTATTTCTTTCTTTTTTTCTTTCTTTCTTTGTTTTTCTCAATGAAACCAAGTAGTGTCTTTGATATGTCTTTTACCTTCTCACGCAATCAAAACGGAATAGTTCATTAGTTATAAGGTATTGACAGGAGACGTTAAACGCTTCTATCTTCCCTTCTTTCTTTCTTCCCTTCTTTTTTTCTTTCTTTCTTTGTTTTTCTCAATGAAACCAAGTAGTGTCTTTGATATTTTTACCTTCTCACGCGATCAAAACGGAATAGTTCATTAGTTATAAGGTATTGACAGGAGACGTTAAACGCTTCTATCTTCCCTTCTTTCTTTCTTCCCTTCTTTTTTTTTTTTCTTTCTTTTGTTTTTTCCACTGAAACCAAGTAGCGTCTTTGATATTTTTTTACCTTCTCACGCGATCAAAACGGAATAGTTCATTAGTTATAAGGTATTGACAGGAGACGTTAAACGCTTCTATCTTCCCTTCTTTCTTTTCTTTCTTCCTTCTTTTTTTTTTTCTTTTTTTGTTTTTCTCAATGAAACCAAGTAGTGTCTTTGATATGTCTTTTACCTTTTCACGCGATCAAAACGGAATAGTTCATTAGTTATAAGGTATTGACAGGAGATGTTAAACACTTCTATTTTCCCTTCTTTCTTTCTTCCCTTCTTTTTTCTTTTTTTCTTTGTTTTTTTTTTTGCCTTCTCACTGAAAAACAAGTAGTGTCTTTGATATTTTTACCTTCTCACGCGATCAAAACGGAATAGTTCATTAGTTATAAGGTATCGACAGGAGACGTTAAACGCTTCTATCTTCCCTTCTTTCTTTCTTCCCTTCTTTTTTTCTTTCTTTCTTTGTTTTTCTCAATGAAACCAAGTAGTGTCTTTTGATTTTTTTTTTACCTTCTCACGCGATCAAACGGAATAGTTCATTAGTTATAAGGTATCGACAGGAGACGTTAAACGCTTCTATCTTCCCTTCTTTCTTTTCTTCCCTTCTTTTTTTTTCTTTCTTTTCTTTGTTTTTCTCAAAAACCAAGAAGCGTCTTTGATATTTTTACCTTCTCACGCGATCAAAACGGAATAGTTCATTAGTTATAAGGTATTGACAGGAGACGTTAAACGCTTCTTCCCTTCTTTCTTTCTTCCCTTCTTTTTTTCTTTCTTTGTTTTTCTCAATGAAACCAAGTAGTGTCTTTTTGATATGTTTTTTTATCTTCTCACGAAACGATCAAAACGAAATAGTTCATTAGTTATAAGGTATTGACAGGAGACGTTAAACGCTTCTATCTACCCTTCTTTCTTTCTTCCCTTCTTTTTTCTTTTTTCTTTCTTTTTTTTCTCAAAAACCAAGTAGCGTCTTTGATATGTCTTTTTACCTTCTCACGCAATCAAAACGGAATAGTTCATTAGTTATAAGGTATTGACAGGAGACGTTAAACGCTTCTATCTTCCCTTCTTTCTTTCTTCCTTCTTTTTTTTTCTTTCTTTGTTTTTTCTCAATGAAACCAAGTAGTGTCTTTGATATGTCTTTTTACCTTCTCACGCAATCAAAACGGAATAGTTCATTAGTTATAAGGTATTGACAGGAGACGTTAAACGCTTCTATCTTCCCTTCTTTCTTTCTTCCCTTCTTTTTTTTTTTCTTTGTTTTCTCAATGAAACCAAGTAGTGTCTTTGATATGTCTTTTACCTTTTCACGCGATCAAAACGGAATAGTTCATTAGTTATAAGGTATTGACAGGAGACGTTAAACGCTTCTATCTGCCCTTCTTTCTTTCTTCCCTTCTTTTTTTCTTTCTTTCTTTGTTTTTCTCACTGAAACCAAGTAGTGTCTTTGATATGTCTTTTACCTTCTCACGCAATCAAAACGGAATAGTTCATTAGTTATAAGGTATTGACAGGAGACGTTAAACGCTTCTATCTTCCCTTCTTTCTTTCTTCCCTTCTTTTTTTTTTTTTTCTTTTTTTTTCACTTAGTGTCTTTGATATGTTTTTACTCACGCAATCAAACGAAATGGTTCATTAATAAGGTATTGACAGGAGACGTTAAACGCTTCTATCTTCCCTTCTTTCTTTCTTCCCTTCTTTCTTTCTTCTCTTCTTTTTTTCTTTCTTTCTTTGTTTTTCCCACTGAAACCAAGTAGCGTCTTTGATATGTCTTTTACCTTCTCACGCGATCAAAACGGAATAGTTCATTAGTTATAAGGTATTGACAGGAGACGTTAAACACTTTTATCTTCCCTTCTTTCTTTCTTCCCTTCTTTTTTTCTTTCTTTCTTTGTTTTTCTCACTGAAACCAAGTAGTGTCTTTGATATGTCTTTTACCTTTTCACACGATCAAAACGGAATAGTTCATTAGTTATAAGGTATTGACAGGAGACGTTAAACGCTTCTATCTTCCCTTCTTTCTTTCTTCCCTTCTTTTTTTCTTTCTTTCTTTGTTTTTCTCACTGAAACCAAGTAGTGTCTTTGATATGTCTTTTACCTTCTCACACGATCAAAACGGAATAGTTCTTTATTGACAGGAGACGTTAAACACTTTTATCTTCCCTTCTTTCTTTCTTCCCTTCTTTTCTTTTCTTTTTTTTCAAAACCATGTAGCGTCTTTGATATGTCTTTTACCTTCCACGCGATCAAAAAAACGGAATAGTTCATTAGTTATAAGGTATTGACAGGAGACGTTAAACGCTTCTATCTTCCCTTCTTTCTTTCTTCCTTTTTTTTTTTTTTCTTTCTTTGTTTTCTCAATTCCAAGTAGTGTCTTTGATATGTCTTTTTACCTTCTCACGCAATCAAAACGGAATAGTTCAAGTTATAAGGTATTGACAGGAGACGTTAAACGCTTGTCTTCCCTTCTTTTTTTTCTTTTCGCGAATGAAACCAAGTAGTGTCTTTTGATATTTTTACCTTCTCACGCGATCAAAACGGAATAGTTCATTAGTTATAAGGTATTGACAGGAGACGTTAAACGCTTCTATCTTCCCTTCTTTTTCTTTCTTCCCTTCTTTTTTCTTTCTTTCTTTGTTTTTTTACTCACTGAAACCAAGTAGACGTCTTTGATATTTTTTACCTTCTCAATTCTTTTGATCAAAACGGAATAGTTCATTAGTTATAAGGTATTGACAGGAGACGTTAAACGCTTCTATCTTCCCTTCTTTCTTTCTTTCTTTTTTTTTTTTCTTTCTTTTCTTTGTTTTTCTCAATGAAACCAAGTAGTGTCTTTGATATGTCTTTTTTTCCTTTCACGCGATCAAAACGGAATAGTTCATTAGTTATAAGGTATTGACAGGAGATGTTAAAAACTTCTATCTTCCTTCTTTCTTTCTTCCCCTTCTTTTTTTTCTTTCTTTCTTTCTTTGTTTTTCTCACTGAAACGTAGTGTCTTTTGATATTTTTTACCTTCTCACGCGATCAAAACGGAATAGTTCATTAGTTATAAGGTATCGACAGGAGACGTTAAACGCTTCTATCTTCCCTTCTTTCTTTCTTCCCTTCTTTTTCTTTCTTTCTTTGTTTTTTTTCAATGAAACCAAGTAGTGTCTTTGATATTTTTACCTTTCACGCGATCAAAACGGAATAGTTCATTAATTATAAGGTATCGACAGGAGACGTTAAACGCTTCTATCTTCCCTTCTTT
Source organism: Acanthosepion pharaonis (assembly GCA_903632075.3). Classification (NCBI taxonomy): domain Eukaryota; kingdom Metazoa; phylum Mollusca; class Cephalopoda; order Sepiida; family Sepiidae; genus Acanthosepion; species Acanthosepion pharaonis. The sequence goes on along the minus strand of CAHIKZ030000130.1, from coordinate 920,139 downwards.
CTTTCTTCCTTCTTTTTTTCTTTTCTTTTTTTTTTTTCTCACTGAAACCAAGTAGTGTCTTTGATATTTTTTTTTTCTCACGTCAAAACGGAATAGTTCATTAGTTATAAGGTATTGACAGGAGACGTTAAACGCTTCTATCTTCCCTTTTCTTTCTTCCCTTTTTTTTTTTTTTCTTTCTTTGTTTTTCTCAATGAAACCAAGTTGCGTCTTTGATATTTTTTACCTTCTCACGCAATCAAAACGGAATAGTTCATTAGTTATAAAGGTATTGACAGGAGACGTTAAACGCTTCCCTTCCCTTCTTTCTTTCTTCCCTTCTTTTTTCTTTCTTTCTTTGTTTTTCTCAATGAAACCAAGTAGCGTAGTTGATATGTCTTTTTACCTTCTCACGCAATCAAAACGGAATAGTTCATTAGTTATAAGGTATTGACAGGAGACGTTAAACGCTTCTATCTTCCCTTCTTTCTTTCTTCCCTTCTTTTTTTCTTTTTTCTTTGTTTTTCTCACTGAAACCAAGTAGTGTCTTTGATATGTCTTTTACCTTCTCACACGATCAAAACGGAATAGTTCATTAGTTATAAGGTATTGACAGGAGACGTTAAACGCTTTTATCTTCCTTTCTTTCTTTCTTCCCTTTTTTTTTTTCTTTCTTTGTTTTTCTCACTGGAAACCAAGTAGTGTCTTTTGATATGTCTTTTTACCTTCTCACGCGATCAAAACGGAATAGTTCATTAGTTATAAGGTATTGACAGGAGACGTTAAACGCTTCTATCTTCCCTTCTTTCTTTCTTCCCTTCTTTTTTTCTTTCTTTCTTTGTTTTTCTCACTGAAACCAAGTAGCGTCTTTGATATTTTTACCTTCTCACGCGATCAAAACGGAATAGTTCATTAGTTATAAGGTATTGACAGGAGACGTTAAACGCTTCTATCTTCCCTTCTTTCTTTCTTCCCTTCTTTTTTTCTTTCTTTCTTTGTTTTTCTCAATGAAACCAAGTAGTGTCTTTGATATGTCTTTTACCTTCTCACGCAATCAAAACGGAATAGTTCATTAGTTATAAGGTATTGACAGGAGACGTTAAACGCTTCTATCTTCCCTTCTTTTCTTTCTTCCCTTCTTTTTTTTTTCTTTTCTTTGTTTTTTTTTCTCAATGAAACCAAGTAGTGTCTTTTGATATGTCTTTTACCTTCTCACGCAATCAAAACGGAATAGTTCATTAGTTATAAGTTATCTGACAGGAGACGTTAAACGCTTCTATCTTCCCTTCTTTCTTTCTTCTTCCTTTTTTTTTTTCTTCTTTCTTTTTTTTTTCTTTGAAACCAAGTAGTGTCTTGATATGTTTTATCTTCTCACACGATCAAAAACGGAATCTTCATTAGTTAAAAGGTTTGACAGGAGACGTTAAACGCTTTATCTTCTTTTTCTTTCTTTCTTCTTTTTTTTTTTCTTTTTCTTTGTTTTTTCTCAATGAAACCAAGTAGTGTCTTTGATATTTTTTACCTTCTCACGATCAAAACGGAATAGTTCATTAGTTATAAGGTATTGACAGGAGACGTTAAACACTTCTATCTTCCCTTCTTTCTTTCTTCCTTTCTTTTTTTTTTTCTTTTTTGTTTTTCTCACTTTTCCAAGTTTCTTTGTCTTTGATATGTCTTTTACCTTCTCACGCGATCAAAACGGAATAGTTCATTAGTTATAAGGTATTGACAGGAGACGTTAAACGCTTCTATCTTCCCTTCTTTCTTTCTTCCCTTCTTTTTTTCTTTCTTTCTTTGTTTTTCTCAATGAAACCAAGTAGCGTCTTTGATATTTTTACCTTCTCACGCGATCAAAACGGAATAGTTCATTAGTTATAATGTATTGACAGGAGACGTTAAACGCTTCTATCTTCCTTTCTTTCTTTCTTCCTTTTTTTTTTTCTTTCTTTCTTTGTTTTTTCTTCACTGAAACCAAGTAGTGTCTTTGATATGTCTTTTACCTTCTCACGCGATCAAACGGAATAGTTCATTAGTTATAAGGTATTGACAGGGGAGACGTTAAACGCTTCTATCTTCCCTTCTTTTTTTTCTTCCTTCTTTTTTCTTTCTTTCTTTGTTTTTCTCAATGAAACCAAGTAGTGTCTTTGATATGTCTTTTACCTTCTCACGCAATCAAAACGGAATAGTTCATTAGTTATAAGGTATTGACAGGAGACGTTAAACGCTTCTATCTTCCCTTCTTTCTTTCTTCCCTTCTTTTTTTCTTTCTTTCTTTGTTTTCTCAATTAGTTTCTTTCTTTGATTTTTCTTTTACCTTCTCACTTTCAAAACGGAATAGTTCATTAGTTATAAGGTATTGACAGGAGACGTTAAACGCTTTCTATCTTCCCTTTCTTTCTTTCTTCCCTTCTTTTTTTTTTTCTTCTTTGTTTTTCTCAATTAACCAAGTAGTGTCTTTTTCATATTCTTTTATCTTCTCACGCGATCAAAACGGAATAGTTCATTAGTTATAAGGTATTGACAGGAGACGTTAAACGCTTCTATCTTTTCTTCTTTCTTTCTTCCCTTCTTTTTTTTTTTTTTTCTTTGTTTTCTCAATGAAACCAAGTAGTGTCTTTGATATTTTTTTCCTTCTCACTGTTCAAAACGGAATAGTTCATTAGTTATAAGGTATTGACAGGAGACGTTAAACGCTTCTATCTTCCCTTCTTTCTTTCTTCCCTTTTCTTTTTTTCTTTTTTTCTTTGTTTTCTTTGATATGTTTTTTTTAGCGTCTTTGATATGTCTTTTTAGTTACCTTCTCAGATGATCAAAACGGAATAGTTCATTAGTTATTTCTTTTCTTTGACAGGAGACGTTAAACGCTTCTCTTCTTCCCTTCTTTCTTTCTTCCCTTCTTTTTTTTCTTTCTTTCTTTTTTTTTCTCAATGAAACCAAGTAGTGTCTTTGATATGTCTTTTACCTTCTCACGCGATCAAAACGGAATAGTTCTAAATAGTTCATTAGTTATAAGGTATTGACAGGAGACGTTAAACGCTTCTATCTTCCTTCTTTCTTTTCTTCCCTTCTTTTTTTTCTTTCTTTTTTTCTTTGTTTTCTCAATGAAACCAAGTAGTGTCTTTGATATGTCTTTTACCTTCTCACGCGATCAAAACGGAATAGTTCATTAGTTATAAGGTATTGACAGGAGACGTTAAACGCTTCTATCTTCCCTTCTTTCTTTCTTCCCTTCTTTTTTTCTTTTTTTTCTTTGTTTTTCTCAATGAAACCAAGTAGTGTCTTTGATATGTCTTTTACCTTCTCACGTTTTCAAAACGGAATAGTTCATTTTTATAAGGTATTGACAGGAGACGTTAAACGCTTTTTTCTTATCTTCCTTTCTTTCTTTCTTCCCTTCTTTTTTTTTTTTTTTCTTTCTTTGTTTTCTCTTTGAAACCAAGTAGTGTCTTTGATATGTCTTTTACCTTCTCACGCGATCAAAACGGAATAGTTCATTAGTTATAAAAGGTATTGACAGGAGACGTTAAACGCTTTATCTTCCCTTCTTTCTTTCTTCCCTTCTTTTTTCTTTCTTTCTTTGTTTTTCTCAATGAAACCAAGTAGTGTCTTTGATATTTTTTACCTTCTCACGCGATCAAAACGGAATAGTTCATTAGTTATAAGGTATTGACAGGAGACGTTAAACGCTTCTATCTTCCCTTCTTTCTTTCTTCCCTTCTTTTTTTTTCTTTCTTTGTTTTTCTTTTTCTCAAGTAGTGTGTCTTTGATATTTTTTTACCTTCTCAATGCGATCAAAACGGAATAGTTCATTCTTTATAAGGTTTTTTCTATCTTCCCTTCTTTTCTTTCTTCCCTTCTTTTTTTTCTTTCTTTCTTTGTTTTTCTCAATGAAACCAAGTAGCGTCTTTGATATTTTTTTGCCTTCTCACGCGATCAAAACGGAATAGTTCATTAGTTATAAGGTATTGACAGGAGACGTTAAACGCTTCTATCTTCCCTTCTTTCTTTTTTCCTTCTTTTCTTTTTTCTTTCTTTCTTTGTTTTTCTCAATGAAACCAAGTTCTGTTTTGATATGTCTTTTTTAGTTCTCACGCGATCAAAACGGAATAGTTCATTAGTTATAAGGTATTGACAGGAGACGTTAAACGCTTCTATCTTCCCTTCTTTCTTTCTTCCCTTCTTTTTTTTTTTTTTTTCTTTGTTTTTCAATGAAACCAAGTTCTGTCTTTTTGATATGTTTTTTACCTTCTCACGCGATCAAAACGGAATAGTTCATTAGTTATAAGGTATTGACAGGAGACGTTAAACGCTTCTTTCTTCCCTTCTTTCTTTCTTCCCTTTTCTTTTTTTTCTTTTCTTTCTTTGTTTTTCTCACTGAAACCAAGTAGTTCTTTGATATGTCTTTTACCTTCTCACGCAATCAAAACGGAATAGTTCATTAGTTATAAGGTATTGACAGGAGACGTTAAACGCTTCTATCTTCCTTTCTTTCTTTCTTCCTTTCTTTCTTTCTTTTCTTTTTTTTTGTTTTCTCAATGAAACCAAGTTTCTTTCTTTGATATTTCTTTTTTACCTTCTCACGATCAAAACCAATAGTTCATTAGTTATAAGGTATTTTCAGGGAGACGTTAAACGCTTCTATCTTCCCTTCTTTCTTTCTTCCCTTCTTTTTTTTTTCTTTTCTTTGTTTTTTTTTCTCAATCTTTTCAAGTAGTGTCTTTGATATGTCTTTTTACCTTCTCACGCGATCAAAACGGAATAGTTCATTAGTTATAAGGTATTGACAGGAGACGTTAAACGCTTCTATCTTCCCTTCTTTCTTTCTTCCCTTCTTTTTTTCTTTCTTTCTTTGTTTTTTCTCAATGAAACCAAGTAGTGTCTTTGATATGTCTTTACCTTCTCACGCAATCAAAACGAAATAGTTCATTAGTTATAAGGTATTGACAGGAGACGTTAAACGCTTCTATCTTCCCTTCTTTCTTTCTTCCCTTCTTTTTTTCTTTCTTTCTTTGTTTTTCTCAATGAAACCAAGTAGTGTCTTTGATATGTCTTTTACCTTCTCACGCAATCAAAACGGAATAGTTCATTAGTTATAAGGTATTGACAGGAGACGTTAAACGCTTCTATCTTCCTTCTTTCTTTCTTCCCTTCTTTTTTTCTTTCTTTCTTTGTTTTTCTCACTGAAACCAAGTAGTGTCTTTGATATGTCTTTTACCTTCTCACGCGATCAAAACGGAATAGTTCATTAGTTATAAGGTATTGACAGGAGACGTTAAACGCTTCTATCTTCCCTTCTTTCTTTCTTCCCTTCTTTTTTTCTTTCTTTCTTTGTTTTTCTCAATGAAACCAAGTAGTGTCTTTGATATTTTTACCTTCTCACGCGATCAAAACGGAATAGTTCATTAGTTATAAGGTATTGACAGGAGATGTTAAACACTTCTATCTTCCCTTCTTTCTTTCTTCCCTTCTTTTTTCTTTCTTTTTCTTTTTTTTCTTTCTTTTGAAACCAAGGTAGTGTCTTTGATATGTCTTTTACCTTTCTCACGCGATCAAAACGGAATAGTTCATTAGTTATAAGGTATTGACAGGAGACGTTAAACGCTTTATCTTCCCTTCTTTCTTTCTTTCCTTCTTTTTTTTTTTCTTTCTTTGTTTTTCTCAATGAAACCAAGTAGTGTCTTTGATATGTCTTTTACCTTCTCACGCGATCAAAACGGAATAGTTCATTAGTTATAAGGTATTGACAGGAGATGTTAAACACTTCTATCTTCCTTCTTTCTTTCTTCCTTCTTTTTTTCTTTTTCTTTCTTTGTTTTTCTCATTGAAACCAAGTAGTGTCTTTGATATGTCTTTTATCTTCTCACGCGATCAAAACGGAATAGTTCATTAGTTATAAGGTATTGACAGGAGACGTTAAACGCTTCTATCTTCCCTTCTTTCTTTCTTCCCTTCTTTTTTTCTTTCTTTCTTTGTTTTTCTCAATTAGTGTCTTTGATATGTCTTTTTACCTTCTCACGATCAAAACGGAATAGTTCATTAGTTATAAGGTATTGACAGGAGACGTTAAATATCTTCCCCCCTTTCTTTCTTCCTTCTTTTTTTTTTTCTTTCTTTGTTTTTTCTCACTGAAACCAAAGTGTCTTTGATATGTCTTTTATCTTCTCACGCGATCAAAACGGAATAGTTCTTTAGTTATAAGGTATTGACAGGAGACGTTAAACGCTTCTATCTTCCCTTCTTTCTTTTCTTCCCTTCTTTTTTCTTTTTTTTTCTTTGTTTTCTCAATGAAACCAAGTAGTGTCTTTGATATTTTTTTACTTCTCACGCGATCAAAACGGAATAGTTCATTAGTTATTAGGTATTGACAGGAGACGTTAAACGCTTCTATCTTCCCTTCTTTCTTTCTCCCCTTCTTTTTTTCTTTCTTTCTTTGTTTTTCTCAATGAAACCAAGTAGTGTCTTTGATATGTCTTTTACCTTCTCACACGATCAAAACGGAATAGTTCATTAGATATAAGGTATTGACAGGAGACGTTAAACGCTTCTATCTTCCCTTCTTTCTTTCTTCCTTCTTTTTTCTTTTTTTCTTTGTTTTCTCACTGAAACCAAGTAGTTCTTTGATATGTCTTTTACCTTCTCACGCGATCAAAACGGAATAGTTCATTAGTTATAAGGTATTGACAGGAGACGTTAAACGCTTCTATCTTCCTTCTTTCTTTCTTCCTTTCTTTTTTTTTCTTTCTTTGTTTTTTCTCAATTCTTTCAAGTTTGTCTTTGATATGTCTTTTTTTCTCACGCAATCAAAACGGAATAGTTCATTAGTTATAAGGTATTGACAGGAGACGTTAAACGCTTCTATCTTCCCTTCTTTCTTTCTTCCCTTCTTTTTTTCTTTCTTTCTTTGTTTTTCTCAATGAAACCAAGTAGTGTCTTTGATATGTCTTTTACCTTCTCACGCGATCAAAACGGAATAGTTCATTAGTTATAAGGTATTGACAGGAGATGTTAAACACTTCTATCTTCCCTTCTTTCTTTCTTCCCTTCTTTTTTTCTTTCTTTCTTTGTTTTTCTCACTGAAACCAAGTAGGTAGTGTCTTTGATATGTCTTTTACCTTCTCACGCGATCAAAACGGAATAGTTCATTAGTTATAAGGTATTGACAGGAGACGTTAAACGCTTCTATCTTCCCTTCTTTCTTTCTTCCCTTCTTTTTTTCTTTCTTTCTTTGTTTTTCTCACTGAAACCAAGTAGTGTCTTTGATATGTCTTTTACCTTCTCACGCGATCAAAACGGAATAGTTCATTAGTTATAAGGTATTGACAGGAGACGTTAAAACACTTCTATCTTCCTTCTTTCTTTCTTCCTTTCTTTTTTCTTTTCTTTCTTTGTTTTTCCCACTGAAACCAAGTAGTGTCTTTGATATGTCTTTTTTTTTTTTTCACGCGATCAAAACGGAATAGTTCATTAGTTATGAGAGACGTTAAACACTTCTATCTTTCTTTCTTTCATTTTTTCACTGCAACTAAGTAGTATCTTTTCCCCTATTTCCATGCTATCAAAACGGAATAGTTCATTATTTATTAGGTAATGGCAGGGTGTAACGGTCGTGCAAACTAATTAAGGAATTACCGGGACAAGCACAATTATTATATGACGAGATTTTTCTATTTGTATTTCTGTCATTTTAATTTCAGTGATTTTTTTTTTTTACCACAAATCCCAGGCCATCATTCTACGATCGTTCATAAGCAACGTGGGTCAGAAATTAAGAACTAACCCCTGGTGAGATTCGCACTTGCTCCCCTTTTTTAGGGGAAGTCTGAGAGTCATAATACAAAACAATTGAATTTAAGGTAAAAGAAACTCCAGTCGAAAAAGATTAATAGCAATGTTTCATCGAAGAAAATCAAATCAGACAAAAATATTTTGATCATGACTTTAAAAAAATATTAATTAACTGCAAAAAGATCCAAGAAACATAGGAAAGCTTTAAACAGTAGAGAAACTCTAAAATCAGGTATAACTGATCATGTGTTGAGAGAGACTTAGGAGCGTATCAACTTCTACGGAATTAAGTAGATATCTTCGTCTATCGTCTAGTTCACATTCATCCCCGTCCTTTTGAACAGGAATAAAGTTTTATCAGGAGACGCGATACTTTGTTACTTCTAATGATTTTTCTCTTTCACTTCCAGTAGCCCCCCTTGCGTCTTAGTGGCATTATCGCCTTTCTTGGGGCGAAATGATTAAAAAAAAAAACAAGGAACAGAATTGGTAAATAAGACTGTACATATGCTATGTTCATTCAATTTGCGGATTAACTATGCGTCATATGGGAGTCACTCTTAGAAGAAATGAACAAACATCGGGGTTCCAAAAATATGGCCACTAAAATGGCGATGCTGGTAAAATTCTTCTAGTTCAGTAAGTTGGTAATATTTATTTATGTGCCAGAGAAAGATTTTTTTTTTTTAATCGTATCGCCCCAAGCAAGATGATAATCTCACTAGAACGCAGCGGGTTACATGGAGTGAAAGAGAACGAGAAGACTCTTTAGTGGGAAGGTTTGGGAAAAAAAGACTTCTTGAACGGAGGTTCAAGAAAACAGAAGATGGCGATTATGGCTGCATTGACATTTTTGAAGATTGTAGGGAAGCAAGAAATCGGAAAAGAATTCCACAAGTGAGAAGTGCGAGAAAAGAAACTGTTAGAGTACAAGTGGCGGTTGCGTCTAGCTAGTTCAACAGTAGATCGGTGAGACCTAATTGCCACTCCAGTTGCAGGCTTAAATTCATGTAGTCGGAAAACCAAGGTAAAACAAAAAAAAAAAAAAACTCGTCGGAACAGTTGCCATGAAAATATTTGAATAAAAAATAGGAAAGCCGTGTCATGTCGATAAGAAAGTAACTAAAGTCAAGATGCTTATCCTATTGTGGATCTAGGAAGGCTGTGTGAATATTTAATAATGTGAATATATGCGCTGCAAATAAAGCATGCAACATCCACAAACATAAATCATAAAAAATGGCTAAATGGTAACGATATTCAATTACGACAAAAAGAGACATGTTTGGAACAACAAATTAAATTTTATATACACAATTTTACAATTTTTTGTTTTGTAATGATGCGTGTGAGAGTATATTTAAGAGAAAAAGTTCTTTACTGCTTCAGAAATGTTTAGTGCCAAATTACGTAAAAGTTGTCTGCCTTTTATTATCAAGGTTAAATTCAAATTAGACAAGAGTTTTTTTCTATGAAAGATATTGAATGGAAAAGTTTGTAGCGTAAATTCTCCCAATCTCTCATAAAAATAGTTTGTTTCAAAATGCAGTATAAGAATTAAGGGTTTTTTTAGTGTCTCTGTGAGTTATATCTCCTTTGCTTGTATAAATATCTTTCTGTGCGCGAGTAAATCTCTGTGCGTATCCCTTGCGTGTGAGTAAATCTCCGTGCGTATCTCTTTGTGTGTAAGAATCTCAATGCGACGAAAACTCGTTTGTCGTTTCTATTTATAGTTTTCTTAACGACTAAATCGGCTCAACAAAGGTTCGCCAGATGTTGCCAATAATTCTCAGAAATGCGTGGGCGAAATTGTATTTTTTTTATTTTTTATCCAATGTGATTTCTTGAAGCATTTATTTTTAAAATTTTTAAATTATTGATGAATTTGAGAAAGATTTTTTTTAAAGTCAGTTGAGCCTATTTTTGCACAAAATTTGTTTTGTTTTGTTATGGAAATTTCTCGAAGCTTATTTTTTATTTAACAACCAATGAAATTCAAGAAAATGTTTGAAATTGAAATAAGGGTTACTAAACATGGCCCAAACGATTGCATTCAGACCCTTCTTTGAATTTTGTCAAGGATCTCGTGATGTACAGCAGGAGATAGTATCAAGTGTTCTCATATATCGGATATGACCTATTCATGAAGGGAAACGCATGTTCTTAAAAAATATTCCAAAATACAACAGACAGCTGACAAAAGCTGACGTAACAGGTAACGGAATTATCGCACATTAAACAAGGAAAAAAAAAAAAGAAAAGGAAAAAATGAAGGGGGGATTAGTCTGAATGAACAAATTACAAGAGTTACGTCCCTTTAACATGTCTGCTGCGACTGCTGCTAAAAAAATTGAATTTGGGGAAATAATGTTTGTCAAAATCATTGAATTAAATATTAAACAGTTGTTTATTGTGAACGTGTTTTGTGAATGTTTATAAAGAACATGTCTATCATTAGACTAAAAAAAAACAACAACATTTTAAAGAAGTACAAAAAATAAATAATTTTGCAAGAAAAAAAACTTCATTTTTTTTTTCAGAAGAAATCTACTTTATTAAAAAACAATATTCGGAAATTGTAATTACTGTATTTGCCTTCGCATAAGACATATCTTTTTATTTTTAGATATACAAAAAACTGTCCTGTGCCGGATACAGTCGTATTAAGGATGGAAGATGACCGAGGCATAAAATTAAAAATTGTTAATAGTACTTATTTTTAGGTTGTTTTGTTGTTTTTTTCTGCTTACTATTGTATGGTAGTCTGTATTGTTTGCTGAAATAGCAGTTTCTGTTAGAATGCATTCAGTTTTTCCTATTGCTTGTATAATACTGCTATTATTCAGTCAAATATTTTGCTTTTTTCGCATACTCAAATGCAACTATCTATAAGAATTAATTCACATTCATTGTACTTTAGCTTTACTTATTGTTTTGTTTATATGTTCCAGTACTCTGAAACAAATGGACCAGTATTTCGTTTCTACGATAGCGAATTTCATTTAGTTTGAAGTTTAAGGTAACGATATATAATTTCATACTTTATTTCTGTATAGTATGATTGAAACATAGCCAAAAATTTATTTCCACAAAATAACATTGTAAAGTAGCGGAGCGTCTTATGTGAGGGTGCGTGTTATGCGAAGACAAATATGTACTCAGTATTGTTGGAGTGACCCACAGAGGAAAATAAACGAAGAAATGGCGTATAATATAGAAGAAACATTACTTCTGATTCATATGAAGTGAAAAAAAAAAAAAAAAAGGACATTGTAATCATCCATGATAGAAATTTATTTATAAATTCTGAACCATTCCAGGTTCGGTTCTGTGGTTCAAAGCTTGTATCGATGTTTCAAATAAATTCCAGTGTCGTTTCTCATCATTACTGCTCTTAGAGGAGGGTGAATGGAGTCTCTCTGAGCCTTGGTTGGCAATCCATTTAGTGTTGGTGTCACGATAAAAACACCCTTGATAGTCCTAGCGAAGCATCAAGAATTCAGCTATTTGACAAGATTATGAACTACACCAATCAAAGTATTGGTGAGTTCAATCTCGGCTGAGGCCGCAAGATGATGATGATGATTGATTGAAAAAATCACGTTAATGGTTGTGTTTCCTCTTTCAGATGTTGCCCGAATTCTTCCTCACTTAAAAATACTTTGTTGCATACGTAGCACTCTACGCCATTTTTTGCCAAGCCCTGACATTGATGTCCGCCATACTGACTGGGGAATATATTGCTGCAGACTTCACAATGATATTGTTTACCTTCAACAGGTATTAATGTTAAAGAAACATCTTGCTCGGTTGACATAGCTTTTCTGTGGAGTTCTCGTGGCTGATGAAATGTTGCATCTGATTGAAATACTTGCTGTCTGCCTGGCATCAAGAAGGTTGTCTGGCTGTTTGAGAATACATGAGGGCTTTGCAAAGAGTTCACATTTGCCATATTATATTGAAATAGTTTCTCAGTCGGGTTTTCACATATGTGCGTCGTCAGATCTGTTATTTCTCTAAAATACATTCCACACATTCGGCATTGCAACATTTTCCGTTGAGTAGCTGATTCCACTTCCTTTAAAACGGCAAAGATTCGAGATTTCTTTTTTTTTTTTTTTTTGTCTGTCCTTCTGAATTACTTACGTTTATTGTTTAAATTTCGTTCATTTGGTTCTCAATTCGATTCAAATATCGTTCAAGATTTTCCTGACAGATTTTTTAAAACAAAACAAGTTGCGTAAATAATTTTAAATTTCAAAGAATATTTTTCGTGACAGTTTTTTTTTTCAATATTAACTCAAAAGTGACAGTTTTCATAAAAATCACTTCATTTAATGACTCTAGGTACTGTTGTCATCATATATATATATATATATATATATATATATATATATATATATATATATTTCGATTTGAAACATAAATAAAGACTTTGTCATCCCTTGATTTGTCACAGGGAATAACGTGTTTGAACTAAAGAATATAAATTATTAGTCCAGATGTTTGATGATTGATTTTAGTATTTTCATTTAGTTCTTTTCACTTTGGCACGTGCAAGAGATAAAATGAAATTTGAAACCGTCATTACAAAACAGATTCCTTCTTTTTTATATTTTACTAAGATGAAGTTTCATCATTTGTTTTTATTTAAAATAAAACTTTGAGATTATGACAAAAGAAACACATTTTCTTTACGAAATACTAATTGAAACGTGTCTGCTTTAGAACGCGAGACATTATGTCCAAACTTTAAATCGTTCATAATTAATTTCCCTTTTGCCAATCCAATTGTAATGAAGAACGTACCATTAGCTTCTAATCATCTTCGTTCTGATTTGCCGTGTCCCTTCAGGACGTGGGTGATAATGGCTCTCCACAGCTTCTTACCATTTGTAGCCCCTATTAAAGTTTGTCTTTTCACTATTTCTCCCAACCCCTTTTTTCTGTCATCCACTTATACAATCTCATTAGGCAGGTTACTCGCTGTTTCCGTCTGTCAAATCACCTTTGATATGTCCTGTGAATATCAAATACTCCAAGCCCTCCTCACTGTGACCCAGAAATTTCAACTGTCTCTTTCTGATGTCTAAGTATAAGTGCCCCTTTGTTTCCATTGTCGTTAGAACTTCGTCATTGCTCACATGTTCGGTCTATGGTATTCTCAGCATCCTTCTGTTGAACCAAATTTCTGTTGTCTCGAGCCTCTTCTTCGTCTGTGAGGAGATTGTCCAGTATTCACTGCCATAGAGGCGGACTGATATTACATAACAGATGAGCACTTTCCTTTTGTTTCTAACGAAATTTTCCTGTTTCTTAATACTTTTTGCAAGCATTTCGAAGGCATCTTTCGCTGTTTCAAAGCGCCTTCGATTCTACAGTAAAATTCTTTGGAACGATTTAGAAAGAGTACCGTAAAATTGCTTGACTTAAAACAATCTAAGCAGTTTAACCCCTTACATAAAATTTTTTTGCATGGGAAAATAATATGAGAAGCGCAAATTTTAAGAGATCAACACCACTGAATATTCCTTGTTGAATGGCGGTTTTTAAGCGTAGCTTAGATGTGAACAAAGCCAAAATATCAAGCGCCCAGTGAGTATCAAACTCACTATTCAATCGTAGCTTTATTTGATAATACAGGTATTTCGTCTGAACGAGGAACAACACTATTTGCTACGGAATTACAAATAATTTGTTTACCAATGTTCACCCAATACACTGAAAAAAGCGACATTTTTCGTACTGAGGAGCACAGATCATTCTTCGACCATACTTTTACGGACACGTTGCAGCTGATGGACGTATGATTGCGCATTTAAGTGTTTCAATGAATGTAATAACGAGCCAATCACAGGCACAATATTTCTTCCTCTGGAGCTCAGCCTGTAGAGATAATCCCTGTTAATCCATTCCTTCCACTTTGTTAATCCCTCCAAATTTATTCTTAACAGCCACGACTACATTTTATTAAATAATATAAATTAAGCCAGACAATTTGATAAAAACAGACATTTAAAAATGTGTATGTATGTATGTATGTATGTATGTGTATGTGCATATATATGCATATATGTATGTGTGTATTGTATTCCTGGAGAAATAAAATATAATCACTGCACCCTTAAGGCTGTCTGTTTCTTATTTTAATTAAACTAATATTCAGCTCTGGTTTTACATTGAGCTCTATGGATTACATCCTCCTTGGGATTATCCATGGGATTACCAAAGTTTTATTACCATATATATATATATATATATATATAAAAGGCTTAAACACTAATATTCCATGGTCATAATTTATTCCATTGAATCGTAAATACATCCAATTCATCAGACCTACAAAGTTCAATAATATTTACATAAAAATAGATTTTATGATTGTATTTGTATGTGTATATTTATTAATTAATATGGTGTTTTATATATATATATATATATATATATATATATATATATATATATATATATATATATTAAGATAATGCCTATTTGTTAAAGACATTTTATGTTTTTTTTTATAGATAAAATGTCTCTTTAAATAAATTGTTTCTTAGACCTTGTCCATTTCCAATGTTGGTCATTTGTTTTATTTATACGCCAAGCAGCAGAAATGTCATCAGATTCATGGAAGATTTTTTTATAAGACAAAAAATTGACCTTGTTCACCGAACGATTTTTTGTGTCTTATTGAACGTTAAGATTATGTAAAATGACGGTTTTATATTTTGCAGGTTCGAATCCATGTCAAAGAACGAATATTTTCTAGGAAAATTTCTCGAAATTCAGGCCGGTAAATGTTAAATATATACTGTTTATTATAAACAGAGCATTTACTTAAATACTTGTATCTATAAAAGAACGTTAAACATAAAAATGTCTTTAATAAATAAATTGTAGGACCTTTTGTCCATTTCTTATTAAGTGTATGCCACGCATACATATATGTGTTTTTATATTTTTAATCGTTTATTTCTCCATGTTATGGATATACTTATATTATAGGTAATTTTTATTACTACTTTTGTTATTATTATTTATTTTTTGCACCCTTTTTAAATATTACATTATTTTTATATAATAATGATAAAAAAACGTGATGACGCAGATACAGTGCTGTTCAATAAAAGTGACTCACACTGATTTTTTTGACTAAATGTTCCTTTTTCCGACGAAAGTAAAAGTTTTTGAGGGAAAATACAGAAACCTGGTGCACGATTTACAAATAAGAAGAAGTTTTAAACAAGTTGAATTTATCAGTAAGTTGCCATCAAGGCTATAGAACCCATAAACCTTATTTTACCCATAGCTGGAAATACTTTTTTTCCAAAGGGTATTATATATATATAATGCATGGATATATATATATATTGTTTAAATTTCGTTCATTTGGTTCTCAATTCGATTCAAATATCGTTCAAGATTTTCCTGACAGATTTTTAAAACAAAACAAGGTGCGTAAATAATTTTAAATTTCAAAGAATATTTTTTTCGTGACAGTTTTTTTTTTTCAATATTAACTCAAAAGTGACAGTTTTCATAAAAATCACTTCATTTAATGACTCTAGGTACTGTTGTCATATATATATATATATATATATATATATATATATATATATATATATATATATATTTCGATTTGAAACATAAATAAAGACTTTGTCATCCCTTGATTTGTCACAGGGAATAACGTGTTTGAACTAAAGAATATAAATTATTAGTCCAGATGTTTGATGATTGATTTTAGTATTTTCATTTAGTTCTTTTCACTTTGGCACGTGCAAGAGATAAAATGAAATTTGAAACCGTCATTACAAACAGATTCCTTCTTTTGCCATATTTTACTAAGATGAAGTTTCATCATTTGTTTTTATTTAAAATAAAACTTTGAGATTATGACAAAAGAAACACATTTTCTTTACGAAATACTAATTGAAACGTGTCTGCTTCAGAACGCGAGACATTATGTCCAAACTTTTAAATCGGCTGAGTCATAATTAATTTCCCTTTTGCCAATCCAATTGTAATGAAGAACGTACCATTCTAGCTTCTAATCATCTTCGTCTGTGTGCCGTGTCCCTTCAGGACGTGGGTGATAATGGCTCTCCACAGCTTCTTACCATTTGTAGCCCCTATTAAAGTTTGTCTTTTCACTATTTCTCCCAACCCCTTTTCTGTCATCCACTTATACAATCTCATTAGGCAGGTTACTCGCTGTTTCCGTCTGTCCAAATCACCTTTGATATGTCCTGTGAATATCAAATACTCCAAGCCCTCTTTCCTCACTGTGACCCAGAAATTTCAACTGTCTCTTTCTGATGTCTAAGTATAAGTGCCCCTTTTGTTTCCATTGTCGTTAGAACTTCGTCATTGCTCACATGTTCGGTCTATGGTATTCTCAGCATCCTTCTGTTGAACCAAATTTCTGTTGTCTCGAGCCTCTTCTTCGTCTGTGAGGAGATTGTCCAGTATTCACTGCCATAGAGGCGGACTGATATTACATAACAGATGAGCACTTTCCTTTGTTTCTAACGAAATTTTCCTGTTTCTTAATACTTTGCGAAGCATTTCGAAGGCATCTTTCGCTGTTTCAAAGCGCCTTCGGATTTCTACAGTAAAATTCTTTGGAACGATTTAGAAAGAGTACCGTAAAAATTGCTTGACTTAAAACAATCTAAGCAGTTTAACCCGGCTGGCATACGTCTATTTTTTTGCATGGGAAAATAATATGAGAAGCGCAAATTTTAAGAGATCAACACCACTGAATATTCCTTGTTGGAATGGCGGTTTTCTAAGCGTAGCTTAGATGTGGAACAAAGCCAAAAATATCAAGCGCCCAGTGAGTATCAAACTCACTATTCAATCGTAGCTTTATTTGATAATACAGGTATTTCGTCTGAACGAGGAACAACACTATTTGCTACGGAATTACAAATAATTTGTTTACCAATGTTCACCCAATACACTGAAAGGAGCACAGATCATTCTTCGACCATACTTTTACGGACACGTTGCAGCTGATGGACGTATGATTGCGCATTTAAGTGTTTCAATGAATGTAATAACGAGCCAATCACAGGCACAATATTTCTTCCTCTGGAGCTCAGCCTGTAGAGATAATCCCTGTTAATCCATTCCTTCGTTTGTTAATCCCCTCCAAATTTATTCTTAACGGCCACGACTACATTTTATTAAATAATATAAATTAAGCCAGACAATTTGATAAAAAACAGACATTTAAAAATGTGTATGTATGTATGTATGTATGTATGTGTATGTGCATATATGTTTATGCATATATGTATGTGTGTATTGTATTCCTGGAGAAATAAAATATAATCACTGCACCCTTAAGGCTGTCTGTTTCTTAATTTTAATTAAACTAATATTCGCTCTGGTTTTACATTGAGCTCTATGGATTACATCCTCCTTGGGATTATCCATACGGATTACCAAAGTTTTCATTACCTATATATATATATATATATATATATATAAAGGCTTAAACACTAATATTCCATGGTCATAATTTATTCCATTGGAATCGTAAATACGATCCAATTCATCAGACCTACAAAGTATGTATATATATTTATATATTTTAGATTTATGATTGCATATGTATGTGTATATTTACCACTAATATATATATATATATATATATATATATATATATATATATATATATATATATATAACTGCTCTTTATCAAATGTAAACAAATGACGTCATATATTAAAAAATGGACAAGGTCCGACAATTTATTTGTTAAAGACATTTTATATGTTTAACGTTGTTTTTATAGATAAAAAATGTCTTTAATAAATAAATTGTCGGACCTTGTCCATTTCTTTTTCTACTATGACGTCATTTGTTTACATTCGATACGCCAGAGCAGTTATGAATGTTTTTTAGATTCATGGAAGATTGAAGTTTATAAGCAGTAAATTCGACCTTGTCTACCGAACGATTCTTTGTAGCCGAACGTTAAGGCACGTCAGCGTAAATGACGGTTCCGTATAGGATGCAACCTGGAATCCTGTCAAAGAACGAATATTTTCTAGGAAAATTTCTCGGACATTCAGGCCGGTAAATGTTATTTAATACTGTTTATTATAAACAGAGCATTTACTTAAATACTTGTATCTATAAAAAAGAACGTTAAACATAAAAATGTCTTTAATAAATAAATTGTAGGACCTTGTCCATTTCTTATGTGTGTGTGTGCCACGCATACATATATGTGTTTTTAGATCTTTTTAATCGTTTATGCGGATGTCATGGATATACTTATATTATAGGTAATTTTTATTACTACTTTTGTTATTATTATTTATTTTTTCACCCTTTTTTAAATATTACATTATTTTTTATTATTATAATGATAAAAAACGTGTGATGACGCAGATACAGTGCTGTTCAATAAAAGTGACTCACCTGATTTTTTTGACTAAATGTTCCTTTTTCCGACGAAAGTAAAGTTGAGCTAAATTCAAAGGATAAGCGATCTAAAATCCGAAGAAGAAGCTTTGAAAGCTCTTTGAATTTATCAGTAAGTACTGTCAAGCATCCGTTCAGTATAATGTTCTTGGGATTCTTTTCTTTTCATGGAACTGGTTTCTTAAAACCTATTGAAAAGACCCTCAGGAGCGAGCAGTACAAGAGAATTTTAGAGTCTTGTCTGCTCCCTTCTGCTGAAAGGTTGCAAATCGACCCCACCAAGCTCATTTTTATGCAGGATAATGCTCCCTGTCACAAATCAAAATTGATGAAGGAATACTTTGATAAGAAGCAGGTGAGTGTTATGACATGGCTGCCCCAATCTCCTGACCTCAACCACCATAGAAAACTTATGGAGCATTATAAAGTACAGGCTCTCGAGAAAGCAGTTGAGCAACAAAGGATTTGATTGTGAATTTCATATTCGAATGGAATTCAATGCTTAGAGATGAGATTTGTCAGAACCTAATCAAATCAACGCCAAAAAGGGTTGAAAAGTTTATTCAAAATAAAGGAGGACCCATAGATTATTAAATATTTCGAACTATATTACCTATTATAAATAAATTATACCTCTATTATCCTTCATTTAAAGCTGTTCGGTTATGTTTCTATTGATTACTAGTTGCAGGAAATAAGTGAGTCACTTTTTTTGCACAGAGTTTTTCCCTAAATCTCATTTATATCCAAAATTATAATTATCAATAGAATACCTTAGGGCGAGTAAACTTTTTTTACTAGGTGGTCGGGAAGGGATCTTTATATTAGTAAGATTAAAAATTAGTTTGACCCCAAAAACAATAGGCGAAAAATTTTTAAGTAAAAAAAATCAGGTGAGTCATTTTTATCGAACAGCACTATATATATATATATATATATATATATATATATATATATATATATATATATATAAATATAAAGGAATATTTCGTGTTATTAATGAATAAAACAGAGGAACTTAAACATGGTTGGAACTGTGTAGCGAAAAAAAACATATTTTAAATCAAATAATTTATAATATTAATGCTCTGTAAATTTACATTGAGCACTAGAGAGAGAGAGAGTCGACTCCCCCCGTCGAATTCGACGTATGAGGG
The DNA here is from genome assembly GCA_903632075.3 of Acanthosepion pharaonis. Classification (NCBI taxonomy): domain Eukaryota; kingdom Metazoa; phylum Mollusca; class Cephalopoda; order Sepiida; family Sepiidae; genus Acanthosepion; species Acanthosepion pharaonis. The sequence goes on along the minus strand of CAHIKZ030000130.1, from coordinate 900,778 downwards.
TCAAGCAGATCAGTTCCCAGGAAACCGACAGCCCGACAAGAGCACATGAGATTAGATTATAGTGGTGAAGGTTTCGTGCAGGACCATCCACACTTTTTGAAGAGCCGAACAGAGAGATCTGGTGCACTACGTGCCACAAGGTTCCCAAACGACCCTCCGCAGGTTTTGAATTCAGAGTTTTCCTTCTCCTAGACCATTTGCCATCCAAGGTCTGTCCTGCTATTTACCCATAGCTGGAGGGAGAAGAAGAGAATTCATACCTTTCCCAAGGGTATTAGCACATAAGTGAATGTAATGGATTCGACTGGAATTCGAACTCGGCTCTGCGATTCCTCAATCCGAGCCGCTATCCACTACTCCACCATGCGTGCGTGCCTGTCTGTCTCTCTCTCTTTCTCTCTCTCTCTCTCTCTTCTCTCTCTCCCTCTCTCTCTCTGTCTATATATATATATATATATAAAAATATAAAGAACATATAATATATATATATATATATATATATATATATATATATATATATATATATATATATATATAAAAAAAAACAGTAAGATATAAAATCCGGTGTTCTTATAGATATTTTTTATTTTTACAAAATAGTGCTCAATTTAATTGCAAAATTAAATTCGGGGTTTTAGCTTCTATTTTGAAACATGGTTGGAACTATGTAGCGAAAAAAACATATTTTAAATCAATTAATTTATAATATATATATATATATATATATATATATATATATATATAAACTGATGAAATATATTTATAACTGATTAAATGATGACTAATTAAGTTTTTTCCTTCTTATTTATTCATTTACATTGCTCTGTATATAAATTTATACATTGAGCTCTCTTCATGGATTTGATTTTTTAATATTTAAGTTACAGAAAGATGGCAGATGCAGAAAGTCCTTTCTTCTCACTTTCCTTCGATGTATTCTGTAGGAATGCCTATAGTTTCTTTCTTAGTTTAGATATTCCAACTTTCTCTTTTTGATGCTACTTTTTTTTTAATTTTCTGTAAAACTTCGTTGTTGCTCACGTGTTGAGTCTATGGTATTCTCAGCATCCTTCTGTAGAACCACATTTCTGTTGCCTCACGTCGCTTCTCCTTCTGTGATGAGATGGTCTAGCATTCACTGCCATATAGGATTACAGTGGAACCTAGAGGGAGGAGGGTCGTCCGCTAAAGCCGTTTGTCTGTTAATTTGAAGCACTTTATTTCGTGGCCTGAAACACCCAGATCAGTGCAAAATTATTGTAAATAAATGTAAATCTTACTTATTATAAAACGCAGATTGTGTGTGTGTGTGTGTGTGTGTGCGTGTGTCTGTTCGTTTATATATTTGGATCGGATTTCACAGACTACGTAAAATTACCTTGTGGTGGTTCTGTCAGTACCAAAAATTGGAAAAACACAATTGTTTTTGTACGAAATCAATTTAAAATCACGATTAAGAGGCATCGCGAGAATGAAAGGGAAACAACTCATATCGAATTATACTTATTATAAAACCCAGGTTGTGTGTGTGTGTGTGTGTGTGTGTGTGTGTGTGTGTGCGTGTGTGTGTGTTCGTTTATATATGGGATCGGATTTCCTACATTTTTCAACCGATTTCAACAAAACTTCACTATTTGTTTTTGGCAGGTAGTGTTTCTTATTGTCTTGCACACTTTTTTCTTTATTTTTACATTCAGAATGCTTTAAAAATTCCATTTACAAGACAATTGTTTATAATAAAATTCTATTCAATCGGTAGACTCATAACGATTGAAAACAATATTTTTGTTTAAGTTTGGGTTTGACCAATTCGTAAAAAAAACAAAACAAAAAAAAACTAATTAAGACATGCGTGTCCGTCAACCTTAAACAATAATCTTTGTCAATTTTATTTTTCAGTCTTTATGATGGTCGATACTTGATCTATCTCTTACTGTTACATCCCCGGGCAACGCCGGGCTCTCCTGCTAGTACAGTATATATGTATGTGTATTTTAACTTATAAGCTACTATATAGTAAAGTAAAATGAACACACACAAATAGAGAGATGCCATAGTGACGGGCCTGACAAAAAAAAACAATACTGTATACCAGAGTTTCCCAACCTTTTCTCAAACAGCGCCCTCCTTTGGGCACAAAATTTAATGTCAACGCCCCCCGTCAAATTAAATTTCGAATATTATAATGAATTCATGTTTCATAGCAAGATAACGGTTTAATATTAGTGGAAAAAAATTTAATACTGTTTTCATTTCTATTAGAAATGCCAATAATTACGATAATAAAAAAAAAACTTTTATTTGATAATTTATCTCAATGAATTGAATGCAATGGTTGACTGCTGCTTACTGGCAAAGGCTCTTACTCTAGGTTAATTTGATCGCTTATCTCAATGTTTTCAATGCCATGGTTGACTCTGGTGCGTACTGGCTAAGGCTAGACTCATTTGATAGCTTATCTGAAAGTTTTCAATACGATGGTTGACTATGGTGCTTACTGGCTAAGGCTAGACTCATTTGATAGCTTATCTGAAAGTTTTCAATGCGATGGTTGACTCTGGTGCTTACTGGCTAAGGCTAGACTCATTTGATAGCTTATCTGAAAGTTTTCAATGCGATGGTTGACTCTGGTGCTTACTGGCTAAGGCTAGACTCATTTGATAGCTTATCTGAAAATTTTCAATGCGATGGTTGACTCTGGTGCTTAGTGGCTAAGGCTAGACTCATTTGATAGCTTATCTGAAAGTTTTCAATGAGATGGTTGACTCTGGTGCTTACTGGCTAAGGCTAGACTCATTTGATAGCTTATCTGAAAGTTTTCAATGCGATGGTTGACTCTGGTGCTTACTGGCTAAGGCTAGACTCATTTGATAGCTTATCTGAAAGTTTTCAATGCGATGGTTGACTTTGGTGCTTACTGGCTAAGCCTAGACTCATTTGATAGCTCATCTGAAAGTTTTCAATGCGATGGTTGACTTTGGTGCTTACTGGCTAAAGCTAGACTCATTTGATAGCTCATCTGAAAGTTTTCAATGCGATGGTTGACTCTGGTGCTTACTGGCTAAGGCTAGACACATTTGATAGCTCATCTGAAAGTTTTCAATGCGATGGTTGACTTTGGTGCTTACTGGCTAAGGCTAGACTCATTTGATAGCTCATCTGAAAGTTTTCAATGCGATGGTTGACTCTGGTGCTTACTGGCTAAGGCTAGACTCATTTGATAGCTCATCTGAAAGTTTTCAAAGCGATGGTTGACTCTGGTGCTTACTGGCTAAGGCTAGACTCATTTGATAGCTCATCTGAAAGTTTTCAATGCGATGGTTGACTTGGTGCTTACTAGCTAAGGCTAGACTCATTTGATAGCTCATCTGAAAGTTTTCAATGCGATGGTTGACTTTGGTGCTTACTGGCTAAGGCTAGACTCATTTGATAGCTCATCTGAAAGTTTTTCAATGCCATGGTTGACTCTGGTGCGTACTGGCTAAAAGACTCATTTGATAGCTTATCTGAAAGTTTTCAATTGGTTGAATCTGGTGCGATGGCTGACTCATTTGGTTTTCAATACTGGCTTACTGGCTAGAGACTCATTTGATAGCTTATCTGAAAATTTTCAATGCGATGGTTGACTCTGGTGCTTAGTGGCTAAGGCTAGACTCATTTGATAGCTTATCTGAAAGTTTTCAATGAGATGGTTGACTCTGGTGCTTACTGGCTAAGGCTAGACTCATTTGATAGCTTATCTGAAAGTTTTCAATGCGATGGTTGACTCTGGTGCTTACTAGCTAAGGCTAGACTCATTTGATAGCTTATGTGAAAGTTTTCAATGCGATGGTTGACTTTGGTGCTTACTGGCTAAGCCTAGACTCATTTGATAGCTCATCTGAAAGTTTTCAATGCGATGGTTGACTTTGGTGCTTACTGGCTAAAGCTAGACTCATTTGATAGCTCATCTGAAAGTTTTCAATGCGATGGTTGACTGGTGCTTACTGGCTAAGGCTAGACTCATTTGATAGCTCATCTGAAAGTTTTCAATGCGATGGTTGACTTTGGTGCTTACTGGCTAAGGCTAGACTCATTTGATAGCTCATCTGAAAGTTTTCAATGCGATGGTTGACTCTGGTGCTTACTGGCTAAGGCTAGACTCATTTGATAGCTCATCTGAAAGTTTTCAAAGCGATGGTTGACTCTGGTGCTTACTGGCTAAGGCTAGACTCATTTGATAGCTTATCTGAAAGTTTTCAATGCGATGGTTGACTCTGGTGCTTACTGGCTAAGGCTAGACTCATTTGATAGCTTATCTGAAAGTTTTCAATGCGATGGTTGACTCTGGTGCTTACTGGCTAAGGCTAGACTCATTTGATAGCTTATCTGAAAGTTTTCAATGCGATGGTTGACTCTGGTGCTTACTGGCTAAGGCTAGACTCATTTGATAGCTTATCTGAAAGTTTTCAATGCGATGGTTGACTCTGGTGCTTACTGGCTAAGGCTAGACTCATTTGATAGCTCATCTGAAAGTTTTCAATGCGATGGTTGACTTTGGTGCTTACTGGCTACTCATTTGATAGCTCATCTGAAAGTTTTCAATGCGATGGTTGACTCTGGTGCTTACTGGCTAAGGCTAGACTCATTTGATAGCTCATTTGAAAGTTTTCAATGCGATGGTTGACTCTGGTGCTTACTGGCTAAGGCTAGACTCATTTGATAGCTTATCTGAAAGTTTTCAATGCGATGGTTGACTCTGGTGCTTACTGGCTAAGGCTAGACTCATTTGATAGCTTATCTGAAAGTTTTCAATGCGATGGTTGACTCTGGTGCTTACTGGCTAAGGCTAGACTCATTTGATAGCTTATCTGAAAGTTTTCAATGCGATGGTTGACTCTGGTGCTTACTGGCTAAGGCTAGACTCATTTGATAGCTTATCTGAAAGTTTTCAATGCGATGGTTGACTTTGGTGCTTACTGGCTAAGCCTAGACTCATTTGATAGCTCATCTGAAAGTTTTCAATGCGATGGTTGACTCTGGTGCTTACTGGCTAAGGCTAGACTCATTTGATAGCTTATCTGAAAGTTTTCAATGCGATGGTTGACTCTGGTGCTTACTGGTTAAGGCTAGACTCATTTGATAGCTTATCTGAAAGTTTTCAATGCGATGGTTGACTTTGGTGCTTACTGGCTAAGGCTAGACTCATTTGATAGCTCATCTGAAAGTTTTCAATGCGATGGTTGACTTTGGTGCTTACTGGCTAAAGCTAGACTCATTTGATAGCTCATCTGAAAGTTTTCAATGCGATGGTTGACTCTGGTGCTTACTGGCTAAGGCTAGACTCATTTGATAGCTCATCTGAAAGTTTTCAATGCGATGGTTGACTCTGGTGCTTACTGGCTAAGGCTAGACTCATTTGATAGCTTATCTGAAAGTTTTTCAATGCGATGGTTGACTCTGGTGCTTACTGGCTAAGGCTAGACTCATTTGATAGCTTATCTGAAAATTTTTCAATGCGATGGTTGACTCTGGTGCTTACTGGCTAAGGCTTCATTTGATAGCTTATCTGAAAATTTTTCAATGCGATGGTTGACTCTGGTGCTTACTGGCTAAGGCTAGACTCATTTGATAGCTTATCTGAAAGTTTTCAATGAGATGGTTGACTCTGGTGCTTACTGGCTAAGGCTAGACTCATTTGATAGCTTATCTGAAAGTTTTTCAATGCGATGGTTGACTCTGGTGCTTACTGGCTAAGGCTAGACTCATTTGATAGCTTATCTGAAAGTTTTCAATGCGATGGTTGATTTGGTTTACTGGCTAAAGCCTAGACTCATTTGATAGCTCATCTGAAAGTTTTCAATGCGATGGTTGACTTTGGTGCTTACTGGCTAAGGCTAGACTCATTTGATAGCTCATCTGAAAGTTTTTCAATGCGATGGTTGACTTTGGTGCTTACTGGCTAAGGCTAGACTCATTTGATAGCTCATCTGAAAGTTTTCAATGCGATGGTTGACTCTGGTGCTTACTGGCTAAGGCTAGACTCATTTGATAGCTCATCTGAAAGTTTTCAATGCGATGGTTGACTCTGGTGCTTACTGGCTAAGGCTAGACTCATTTGATAGCTCATCTGAAAGTTTTCAATCGATGGTTGACTCTGGTGCTTACTGGCTAAGGCTAGACTCATTTGATAGCTTATCTGAAAGTTTTCAATGCGATGGTTGACTCTGGTGCTTACTGGCTAAGGCTAGACTCATTTGATAGCTTATCTGAAAGTTTTCAAGTCGATGGTTGACTCTGGTGCTTACTGGCTAAGGCTAGACTCATTTGATAGCTTATCTGAAAGTTTTCAATGCGATGGTTGACTCTGGTGCTTACTGGCTAAGGCTAGACTCATTTGATAGCTTATGTGAAAGTTTTCAATGCGATGGTTGACTTTGGTGCTTACTGGCTAAGGCTAGACTCATTTGATAGCTCATCTGAAAGTTTTCAATGCGATGGTTGACTCTGGTGCTTACTGGCTATAGACTCATTTGATAGCTCATTTGAAAGTTTTCAATGCGATGGTTGACTCTGGTGCTTACTGGCTAAGGCTAGACTCATTTGATAGCTCAAAGTTTTCAATGCGATGGTTGACTCTGGTGCTTACTGGCTAAAGGCTAGACTCATTTGATAGCTTATCTGAAAGTTTTCAATGCGATGGTTGACTCTGGTGCTTACTGGCTAAGGCTAGACTCATTTGATAGCTTATCTGAAAGTTTTCAATGCGATGGTTGACTCTGGTGCTTACTGGCTAAGGCTAGACTCATTTGATAGCTTATCTGAAAGTTTTCAATGCGATGGTTGACTTTGGTGCTTACTGGCTATAGACTCATTTGATAGCTTATCTGAAAGTTTTCAATGCGATGGTTGACTCTGGTGCTTACTGGTTAAGGCTAGACTCATTTGATAGCTTATCTGAAAGTTTTCAATGCGATGGTTGACTTTGGTGCTTACTGGCTAAGGCTAGACTCATTTGATAGCTTATCTGAAAGTTTTCAATGCGATGGTTGACTCTGGTGCTTACTGGCTAAGGCTAGACTCATTTGATAGCTCATCTGAAAGTTTTCAATGCGATGGTTGACTCTGGTGCTTACTGGCTAAGGCTAGACTCATTTGATAGCTCATCTGAAAGTTTTCAATGCGATGGTTGACTCTGGTGCTTACTGGCTAAGGCTAGACTCATTTGATAGCTTATCTGAAAGTTTTCAATGCGATGGTTGACTCTGGTGCTTACTGGCTAAGGCTAGACTCATTTGATAGCTTATCTGAAAGTTTTCAATGCGATGGTTGACTCTGGTGCTTACTGGCTAAGGCTAGACTCATTTGATAGCTTATCTGAAAGTTTTCAATGCGATGGTTGACTCTGGTGCTTACTGGCTAAGGCCAGACTCATTTGATAGCTTATCTGAAAGTTTTCAATTCGATGGTTGACTCTGGTGCTTACTGGCTATCTCATTTGATAGCTTATCTGAAAGTTTTCAATGCGATGGTTGACTCTGGTGCTTACTGGCTAGGGCCAGACTCATTTGATAGCTTATCTGAAAGTTTTCAATGCGATGGTTGACTCTGGTGCTTACTGGCTAAGGCCAGACTCATTTGATAGCTTATCTGAAAGTTTTCAATGCGATGGTTGACTCTGGTGCTTACTGGCTAAGGCTAGACTCATTTGATAGCTTATCTGAAAGTTTTCAATGCGATGGTTGACTCTGGTGCTTACTGGCTAAGGCTAGACTCATTTGATAGCTTATCTGAAAGTTTTCAATGCGATGGTTGACTCTGGTGCTTACTGGCTAAGGCTAGACTCATTTGATAGCTCATCTGAAAGTTTTCAAGTCGATGGTTGACTCTGGTGCTTACTGGCTAAGGCTAGACTCATTTGATAGCTTATCTGAAAATTTTCAATGCGATGGTTGACTTTGGTGCTTAATGGCTAAGGCTCTTACTCTAGGATCATTTGATAGCTTATCACAATGTTTTCAATGCGATTGTTGACTTCGGTGTTTATTGGCTAAGGTTCTTACACTAGGTTCCATGCTTCTTGGAAGTAATCGCAAACCATTTCAGACGATTTCTTTGTTTAGGAAGAAGCTCTGTAACTGAGTCGAAACCACATTCAGTCATAATGGAAATTGAAAAAGCAATGAAGAAATGTTTGATAGCTTTCCACAGCACTTTCAGAAATTTCCTTTCGTAGCCAAAATTTAATAATTTTTGAAAATCTGAAAAAAATGGATACATGCCAATCGCCACCTGAGTATGTTCAATGCCACCACACCCCAAATGAAATAAAAAGATACCAGTGCCCCCTTTCAACATAACAGAGCCCACAAGACGGGGGCTATCGACCACTTTGGGAAACTCTGCTGTATACTGGACCAAAATCAGTATAAAATGTTAAAGAGATCATGCATGTGCATACACGACGACCGTTCAAGTAAGCAACAGCAGCTATTCCCAGAACTACTATTCTCTGTTGATTGTGTCAGTAAACAGCAGCGGCTATTCCCGGTACTACCATTCTCTGTCTGTTAATTGCGTCAGTAAACAGCAGAGGCTATTCCCGGTACTACCAATCTCTGTCTGTTAATTCGCTCAGTAAACAGCAGCGGCTATTCCCGGAACTATCATTCTCTGTCTGTTAATTGCGTCAGTAAATAACAGTGGCTAATCCTGGAACTACCATTCTCTGTCTGTTGATTGTGCCAGTAAAAAGCAGTGGCTATTCACGGAATTAATATTCTCTGTCTTTGGATTACACAAGTAAACAATAGCAGCTATTCTCGGAACTGTCAGTCTCTGTCTTTTGATTGCGTCAGTAAACAACAACAATTATTCCCGGAATTACCAGACTCTGTCCGTTGATTACGTCAGTAAACAGCAGCGACTATTCAGCGTCTCTCATGTTAAAAATAGAGTCATTGGTAATCAGGCTCGCGGGCTGGTTAAAATGCCTTCGCGGGTCGGATCCGGCCCGCAGGTTGCCGACCCTTGATGTAAACAAACTGGAAAAAATACAATAGTTAGTTCCTGAGTCCAAAATCTTAATGCTTTTCTGATTAGAGTTTGGATGACAAATAGATAAATAAAAAAAAAAAAAAATGACCGCAGTATCTAAACTGCAATCATCAAAATTTTTCAAAATTACTAGTTTGAATCTTTGGTTTCTTCCCCTTAACTAAAGCAATTGATATCTTCAGATTGTTAATATACTTAACTTTCTAAATATTAAAATCGGTTACGTATAGTTTATCGTAAAACTTTTTTCAGTACAGGTTCTTATTTATTAGATGCACTGTGGAGTAATGGATAGTGGCTCGGACTGAGAAATTAAAGTGCCGAGTTCGAATTCCAGTTGAGTTATATTCGCTTATATGCTAATATCCTTGGGAAATGCATGAATCCATTTCTTCTCCCTACATGGAATATTTTCCGTTATCAAACTTGAACTGAAAAATTAAAAGAACAAAGATACTTTTCCTCAGATCAAAATTAAAAATTTAATACTAAAATTTAAAATTAAAAAAGCTTTACAATGACACTTTAAAAATGTCAACATGACTGGTGGTTTGTATCTGACTATGCCTGCCTGCTATCATGTTATCTAATCCCTGTTGCAAATGCCTGCTCAAGCACATTTGCATTTATTCAACACCCTCAGAACTAACCTGTGGATTACATTGCAATTATAATGCATTTCAGGGAGAGAGCATATAATCTGGTATGATCACCAGTTTGAACATATCTAGCCAAAATGAATTTCCACTTATTGCACTGTAATGTTTTCTCAGACTCTGCATTTGCTACATACATAATAAGAGAATTAAACCTCTCTAAAAGGAGGTGCTCAAAGATTATTGGTCCAGCCCACCTCCCAAACTTATTTTGACCAAGAACTCTTCAGTCCCCACCTCTGATTAGTATCACTATCATGGTATCTTTTCAAGAAAATCTTTAAATAAATATTAAATATCAATATCACTCAAGTAAAACATTAAAATAAGATTTCACTTTCCTTTCTTGCAAAAAAAAAAAAATGTACACGCCAAAATAGATTTTATAAATAACAAAAACACAAATTTAAAAATATAGTTTTTATATATCTATAATTTCAAGAAAGCATTTTATATACACTAAAAAATAATTAATTCAGACATGGGTTTTCAAGTGAGATTTTAAGTTACCTTTTAAAGAAAAGGCTTTGCCACATACTTGACAAGAAAAAGGAGTTTCTCCAGTATGGGTTTTTATATGGGTTTTCAAGTTACTATTTTGAGAAAAGGTTTTGCCACAAGCTTCACAAGAAAAAGGTGTCTCTCCAGTATGAGTCCTCATGTGTGTTTTCAAATCACTCTTCTGTGAAAAAGATTTACCACATACTTCACAAGTAAATGGTGTCTCTCCTGTATGAGTTCTTAAATGTCTTTTTAAGTTGCTGTTTTGAGAAAAGTCTTTACCACATATATCACAAGCAAATGGGGTTTCCCCAGTATGAGTTCTTACATGAGTTTTTAAGTCACTCTTTTGACAAAATGCCTTGCTACATAATTCACATTGATATGGTAACTCTCCAGTATGTGTTATCATATGTCTTTTTAAGTTAATTTTTGTTGACAAACACTTTCCACACACCTCACAAGGAAATGGAGTTACTCCTGTATGAATTTTCATGTGAATTTCCATCACAATCTTTTGAGAAAAAGCTTTTCCACAAATTTCACATTGAAATGGCTTCTCTCCAGTATGAGTTCTCACATGAGTTTTTAAGATACTTATAGTAGAAAAAGATTTACCACAGACTTCACACGGATACAGTGTTTTTCCAGTGTATTTCCCTGCATGGATTTTTAGGGCAGGATTTTCAGAAAAAGATTTCCCCCATACTTCACAAAGAAATGGAGTCTCTCCAGTGTGAGTTTTTAGAATACTTTTTGAGGAGAGATTTTTTCCACACACTTCACAAGGGAATGTAATGTCATCAGAATTATATTTTATATGAGTTTTTAGGTTGTCTTTTCTTGAAAATGTTTCGCCACATTCTTCACATTGAAATGAAACTTCACCTGTTTGTATTTTCAGATGAATTTCCATGTCTTTATGAATATAGATAGTTTTAGATATTAGCTTTGTCTCTTCTCATAAAAAAATATTTTGAAGGAATTTCATGTTAAATGAATAATCCTCCTCATTCTCTGTGAAACAAGAAACAATTCATCCATTTTTCAGCCTGCACTTGAAATCTGAAAATATAAAATACATCTTACAATTGTTGATATATTAATATCTGACTGGAAAAAAAAGTTTTGAAATGTTTTTCAATAGTTGATATTTAAACATGTGATTTCAGCTCACAGGTGATTGAAATTCATGACACACACACACACACACACACAAACACACACATATATTACTCAAAAATTATTTTTACTAGATATCCATATTTGATGTGCCATTTATTTATTAAACAACATATTTATTTCCGTCTACCAAACCGAATATTTTAGAAAGCTTATTAAAGAAAAATACGGACTCTAAAGCAAATTTTTTAAAATAAAATTTCTTGAATATTCAGGCCAGTAAACGAAAATAAATATACTGTTTATAAACAGAACATCGATTCAAATATGGATATCCACTAAAAATAAATTTTGAGTAATAAATCTATAGGATTAATAAATCAAAATCCATCATTTCTTTGGAAGTAATATATATATATATATATATATATATATATATATATATATATATATATATATATAGAGTCTGTAGAAACCATTTAAACCATTTCATCAACCAGAAAGATGCCAAGTTCTGGGAGGATGGAATAATGAAGCTGCCTCAAAGATGGTTTGGTCTGGTTTATTTTGTTTTATGGCATATCAACCTCAATGGATTATATAATGCTAACAAGATTTTTAGGATAGGTCTGTATGAATAGAATATGTATTTTTTTGTCAGAAATCAGTTTGTAGATCAAGTTTCATTGATGTTTTTGCAAAGAGGGATTTTTTTAGAGTCAAATGTATTTTTTCCAAAAATGTATTGCTGGTACTTTTACTATAAAAATCCATCTCTACACCTTCGTAGTGTTTTGACACCATTTTGTGAGGGAGGATCACCATTTGCCCATGGATGGAACCCCAACATGTACCACCACCCTGGGTCAGAGAGGCTCCAGGAACAACAGCAATGACCTACCAATCAGAGGCCTTGCTGCCAGATGTATTATGTTGGGGCATAATTATCAAGCGTTTTTAAACAATATTTATTATGAGAAAAGAATCATAACAATTCAACAATAACATTTTAAATGATTATTCTAAAGTGTATGATTATCGACATTTTTATAACCTGAAAATAAAATATTTTCATTAAAATAGGTAAATAAGGCAGCAGTTTTTATTAAACAAATAACATGCTGACAAAAACGCCTGATAATTATGCACCAACCCAATAGTTTATTGTCATACCAAGTTCACCTCAAAGAGGGTGAAAGGTAGTGGAACAAAATGGCACATATGGAGTTGAATAAATCTATGTTCAAATATTTAAATAATGTCTTTGAAATTTAGTTAAAAAATGCTACAAACATTTGTTTCAACCCAATATATAGCCAGTAATCACAGGATTACAGTTTGGTGAATAATATGTCAATTGGGTGTGGCTATTTCTGTCACTTGTCTCCCTCATTGGACCTGCTGTCTAGTGGACTCTTTCTTTATGGTGTATACCATTCATGACGAACTATGCCATATATTTTCTTATTCATTCTGATAGGCTATAGATTTTGGTTCTGTGGTTTAGGTGATGTTTTGATCCTAGCAACTTTCTTAATTCGAACAACCTTTGTCTCACAAAGAGGATCTTTATGCGGGTGCCTAAATTAATCAAAGTCCCAGTTCACACCATCATACTTATGAATGCATACACAACATTTTATTCAGTTTGCCTGCGTTTCAACCATTAGATTCTTCATAATGCCTCAAGTCATGATGGCGAGATTAATACAAGCTTTCAGAAATGTATGAAACAAAAACACAAACAATACTAATTCCAAATACACCATGGCGAGATTAATAAGTTTGCCAAAATTCTGCAAGACCCACATGGAACTGGGAAATTCTAAGTCTCCAGTAATCATATATCTTTTTAAGTTAATTTTTGTGGACATAACACTTTTGACACACATCACAAGTATATATCACAAGCAAATGGGGTTTCCCTGGTATGAATTCTTACATGAGTTTTTAAGTCACTCTTTTGACAAAATGCCTTGCTACATATTTCACACTGATATGGTAACTTGCCAGTATGTGTTATCATATGTCTTTTTAAGTTAATTTTCGTGGACAAACACTTTCCACACACTTCACAAGGAAATGGAGTTACTCCTGTATGAATTTTCATGTGAATTTCCGTCATAATCTTTTGAGAAAAAGCTTTTCCACAAATTTCACAACGAAATGGTTTCTCCCCAGTATGAGAGAAAAAAAAAACTAAAAAAAAAAAAAAAAACTATGCAAAATATGCATAAAAAGATGACTAAAAATGTCTGGTTTTCAGCCTGTTAGAAGCATGGGTCATGAGGAAATTCTTTGTTTAACAAAGAGGATCTTTATGTGGATGCCTAATCAATCAAAGTCCAGTCATGCCATCATACTTATGAAGACATACACAACATTTTACTCAGTTTGCACTTGGTAGCCAAGGGACAAACTGCTGCTCATTTTCATGTAAATTCTACCAACAGCAAAATTGGTAGCACATCTGCATTTCAACCATTAGATACCTCTTAATGTCTCAAGGGAAGAAAGGGATTTACTTGTCAAACTGCATAAATATGTTGATTGCAATGCATTCTCATATTTAATAAATTGTTCATATCTTTATCAACAGAGTTTGTTCATTCTGCTAGATTTTCCTCCATTTTAGGAAGGTTGTTCGAATTAATAAAGTTGTTAGGATCAAAATGTCACCTGAACCACAGAACCAAAATCCATAGCCTATCAGAATGAATAAGAAGACATATGGCATTGTTCGTCCCAAATGGTACACACCATAAAGAAAGAATCCACTAGACAGCAGGTCCAGTGAGAGAGACAAATGACAGAAATAGCCACACCCAATGGACACATTATTCACCAAACTGTAATCCTGTGATTACTGGCTAAAGTTTATGTCAGATATACAATAATGTGACCACCTTACACACTATATTTGGGTGCCGTTCCTGTGTTATCTTTGGTGCTATGAATGGAAGATGAATGCCTACATTATATTTGAAACAGTGACCACAACAGGACACCCCCCAAGTATTATACATGCTTTGTATATATTAGACAAACCAAAAATTCAGAAAAAAATTAAGTTGAAGTAGATTTTAAGTTCTAGACAAATTCTTTGGCATGACATGAAATCCAACCATAAGATAATTATCAATGTATCTTTATATATTCCCTGTCCCATCTGTAGTCTGAAGGGGGGGAGGGGATAAATGAACTTAAGTTAGTAAATTTATGAGTGATTACTTCTCTTAGTTGTTTTTTATAATCTATACAAGTCAAATATTTCTCTGATATTAGTTCCTGAGCAAAATGAACTGTTTAAATAATCGGTTCTTTTTCTTCTATGTTTCTTACATTGCAGTCTTATTTGTTCAAGCCTTTCATGTGAGGCACTCAGAACCTTTTGTCTGTTAAGTGATCATTTTGCTTCAACTTGATCTTGTAACAGGCTTTGTCGTCACCCTCTTTGTTGTTCTGCGGCTAATCTTTTTCTTCAGAGAGATATTTCCATTTCACTATTATATTAAACACAAAATTTTTAACATGAAAAGACATTGAGAAAAAAGCAATGTATATAATACTAAGAGTAATCAATGAATCATAGATATCACTGAATTTCTAAAAAATATAAAGGAAATGGAGTAATTAAATGGATTCATTGGCATGTATTTCATTTGTGAATTCTAATATCTCTGCTTTATTGAACCTCAATATTATTATTTTTATTATTTATTTCTTATATAATTTTTAAGTACTCAGTGATCCTAAAAAATTATGAAAATGTTCTCTGTAATCTACTGTTTTATTGAATTATAGAAATGCTGACTTTAAATTTACTATAATTATTGCTTTTATTCTCTGATGGTCATCCATATTTATAAAAACCAACGCATTCATACACATGCACAAAAATTCAAAATTCTTTTAAAAATATTGGTGTTTGATGATTTCTATCAAGCTTTTTTGTTAAATGATTAATATAGTTTTCAAAAAGATTTAAAACTTAATGAATTTTTCTAATTAAAATTTATAAAAAATGAAAACAATTCTTGAAAAATTCATTATTCATCAAAAATATTTTTCTCTGAAGACAATAGTATCCTTTATTTATAAAAGCAATTAAAGGCTTTTTCAATTAAATAATGTCATAGTTTTATTGCATTTTTTATTTTGCAATTCTGAAGATTTTTGGTAAATGGTGTTTCTTTTTGACAAAAACAAATTGATGATTTAAATTCTCCTTTTAATATAAATATGAAGAGGCTGAAATTTTAATTTCTCAAAATTTTATAAAATTAAAATGTCAAAAAAAAAAAAAAATTTACCAAGATTTTCTAAAATAAAAAAAAATGTTTTTAAAAGATTTCATTCATTTGTTAATAAGTCCTGAAGATTTCATTAAAATCTGACAATTATTTGATTTTTGGAAGAATTTCCAAAACAATGTTTTTAATGTAAAAAAAAAAAAAAAAGACGCTAAAATTCCCTATACTAATTATACTTTCGTCTTTCCTAACAATTTTTTTCACGATAAAACTTTGTTTTTATTAAGTTGGGGCCTTTATTTTATTTATTTATTTTGGCGAATTAACATACAGAGCGTTTTACATAAAAAAAAAATATGCATTATTATTTTAAAAATATTTTTTAAATCACTCGGAAGATAATTTTATTTTTCTATTTCAACAGAAAGCTAAACGAAACAAGGCTATTTTATCTCAGTAAAATAAAAATATGTTGGTATGAATGAATTATTTCGGATTGCCGCTTGATTATGGTTTACGACCGGACACCCAGCACGAGTATCAGTTTGATTTCATTTTTGTTTTTTTTGATGAAATAATTCTACAGTGTAACCCGGATATAAGAGAAACCCGGATATAAGAGAGATTTTCTCTGGTCCAAAATTAGAGCCTGTGTTACTGTTAATGTATATAAAATAGACCAAACCAGGATATTAGAGAAACCCGGATATAAGAGACTTCTTCTCCGGTCCCGACAACTCTCTTATATCCGGGTTACACTGTATAATTTTTACATAATCTTCCATAGCAAAATTGAACCAGTCAAATGATTTTTTTTGTTTTGGAACTATCTGGAATATACCCCCCGCACAAATTGTCGGGGTACAAAGCTTCCCGTTGTTGCCAATATTGTGTGCCTGGTAAACGGTAGTCAAGCCATTTTTTTTTTTCAAAATATGTTTTACTTTTAGGAAGTGAATAATAAAATTCAGACCGTATAAATAAAAAGTAGAAAGATGAAATGATGCCACATAATTATTACGACAATAGTCTTTCTCAGTCGACCATGAAAAGACCGACAAATAAAAATAAAATGTTTTTTTTTGTCACCATTTTTCTTATGAAAACAATACTCTTCTTTGCTTACCTGTCCGCTTTGTTTTGTTACTTTTGTAACGTTTCGATTAAACAACAAAATAACGAAACAAGGTACGTTTATCCTTAAAAAGAACCAGAAGAAAAGAGTAAAAAACATACAATTTTTACCTCGGTTGTAAGAAGCTGTCGATAGTAGAAAAAGAAAAAAAAAAAAAGAAAGAAAATTCAAGAGAAAATAAATAAACGGTGAAGAAGGGCATTAGTCCCGTCTGAATTTCTAGGATGAAGAATTATCATTATTTACATTTGGGTTCTAGATTAAAGTAAGTGAAATCGGAGAGCCGAGTTCAAATTCCGGGTTAGTCTGTTGCGTTCACTTTTTTACAAATGCCTTTGGGAAAAGCATGAATATATTTCTTAGGTACCAGTTATGTTTTTTTTTTTATTATGTCATCCCGGGTAAGGCAATTAAAACTACTCGGACTCAAGAGGGTTACTGAGTGTTAGAGAATCTGAGAAAAATATACTAGAGGAGAAAGGACAATAAAAGAATAAGAATTAAGAAGACAGGATATAACGATTGATATTGAATTTAAATTTTTGATGATCAAAGTTGACTGGGTACAGGGAAAAATGTCCCGGCTTTCCCGCATCAAAGGGTTGAGGTTTGTGGGGTACAGCGTACCCGGATTAAAAGGAGAATTTAATACGGGATACCCTGCCCACAAATACAACGCAAATTTCAAGAAAAGACAACACGACAAGGAATGTTTGTAGAAAATAGAACATTGTATATTTAATGTCATTCATGCAGAATAAACAAATTTGTATATTTTTATATCTTGTTGAATAGAGTAAAAAAGATGAATACTTTAGTTCGTTTAAGCAAATGTGATTTGAACAAAAAATGTCTATGTGTTCGCTTGTCTTTCAACAGAGTAGTAGAGTAATGTCTGTTTCTTTTGTTTTTGTGTATCCGCCGAGTAGGTGAAAAGGAAAAAGGGGCGATCAATTTAAGTTGAAAAAGAGAGTGTGAATGAGAAATAAAAGATAAGAGGAAAATGTACTTATCGGGTTGAATTGTTTTGGAGTCAGTTGTAAATTTGTTGTTGTTGTTGTTTTCCTTTCCTACTCCACTTTCTGCTCAGGTTGAGCCAGTGACGGACCAGACTGTCAGTCTTCTGTCATCTATGATCTCTGCGCCCTTCTGACTGGTGATTGACTTGAGTCTCTTTATTTATAGCTAACTTCTTTTTTTTTTCACACTGGATCGTTATTTTTTTTTTTAGTTTAGCAAATAGCCTCCTTTCATTGGTCAGAAAATTAATTTCACACCTTATTGCGAAATCTGTTTTTAGTCGTTTTGATCCGATTTTGCGGGTGTGCAAATCTACTTTGTGTTTTTCAGTTATTTGTTGGTTAAAAAATTGCGACAAAACGCGAGTAAAAACAGCAAGATTAGAGCGGACAAACTCTTTCTTTTAGGCGCGGACGAATAAAGAAAAACTTATCAGAGTTAACTCCTCCTTAATTTTTTAACTGTTCACTAGGGCACGCGCTCCCTACACAATAAATACTGGGCGATTTCTTGCCTCGTTCTCTTTTTCATTTCTGCATTTTCAGCGAACACATCTACAATGTAAGCTTTCGCAGAAGATTGCGTTTTCCCATTTGTGGGAGACGCCATGAACATTATACACACATACACGTACGTACGAACATTCACCAAAATACAAACTCCTTACGTTCACACACGAACACAAATGTTAATGTCGATGTCCATTGTAAATTTTGTTGTTTAATACATATACTTGTTTATATATATATATATATATATATATATATATATATATATATATATATATATATATATATATCGGTCTTTGTTTTGTTTTCTTGCACTTCTTTCAATCTCTGTGTCCGCCATGTTCTTTTAGTTGGACCTTCTTCTAGCAGGAATAAGAGCACGTGTTCCTAATTTAATAACACGTACACCCCCCTCCCTGTTCGCTAAAATCTCCTGCTCGGTGTGTAACAATAAAAGAAGAAAGTGTTTATTTACATATACAGAAAAAAATGGACAAAGGGATAACGACAATTAAGAGTGAAAGAAAGGGAAAAGAGAAAATGTCCTTTAAGGGAAGAGAAAATGTTCATAACGGAAAAAGACTTGCTAAAATATTTCTCTGGGCGCCTAAAAAGTTCTTTAAGCGAGTAGAATTTTGTTAAAGTTTAGAAACACTCACATATTTCTTGCAGAGTATAAAAATGTTGGTAGATATAGGAACCTTGCAGTTGAGTGAGTTCGTAGGGCGACGACAGAAGACCAGTGTGCACGACAAAAGGATTGGTGAAGAAATGCAGCTTTGAATTGGTCTTGAATTGTGGGCAGACGTTCGTTCTTGACAGCCCTTTAGTAGGTAGTTCTTCTTTGGTTGAAAGTGGTTCTGAAATTGACTGGAGCTTTCTATCGTCCACCTTATAGACAATGGGCCGAATTCTCACCGTCAAATAGGCGAAGATCCTCCAAATGTTTGGAGATTTGGGAGGCTCAGAAGAATCGGGGACTTTTCCCTCCAAAATCGTTGTACAAATTTCCTGGTCCCTCCACTGGTCAGAAAACATATTCTTATCTCTGATAAGAATCGAGGCTTTGGGAGCCGGTTTTGAAAGTAAAAAGAGAGGTTGGAGTGAGGATAGAAAAAATAGCTAGAATGTGAACTTGTAAAATATTCTTAAATTAAATTCCAACATGTGAATCAAGAAGCCGGGAGAGAGTTACACAAGCGAGAAATGAAACTGTTAGCATAGATCTTACGATTACATTTAACCATTCCAACTGTAAAATAGTGAGACCTTGTCGCCAATGTAGCACTGTGCTTAGATTTAAGTACCATATGCTTAAGTTTATGTACCATATAGGAATGTAATATTACTGACCTCTCCACGAGGTAGGATGTGGCACAAGGCCGAGTTTAATGTGGGGTAAATCCGAGCCCGTAGGCTCGGACAAAATTTCCCTGTAGACCTCGCATAAACTGAGATCAGGTCTGTCTACCCACGCGGACGAGACTCTGCCCTTCCATACAGGAAAGTTCATCAAAACAATTACCATGAAAATATTTATAGAAAAAGGCACAGGGAAGATAGGTTACGATGATGGGAAAGCGACTGAAGCCTCGATACCAAGTCAAGACCAATGAGAAGATTCTAGATTCTTCTTTGTATTTAATCAAGAACTTTGAAATATATAACAGGGACTCCAGACCATATGTGGCAGCAATATTCAATGGTAGACTTATAGAATCTAGCAAGAAAAAAAATGTCTAGTTCGACACAGCGGAAAACGTGGGTTCGAGATGATGCTGTAGTGGCCTTTTACCATATTTATTTAATTTTGTTTTGTTGTGGAATGTGTGATGAAGAGGAATAAAAGGTTTGAATTATCAGACGGTTTAAAATTGTGTGTGTTCAATAATCTTCCATCCACAACAATTAATACAAGACAGAGAATAATGATTCATAAATATCTTGTTTCAAAACGTAACAATTGAATTTATTAGTGTTTGGTGTACAAGCGAAGGTGTGATAGAGTTTTGTCTCTTAGATTTGGAAATATTTGTATTCGAGCTCATAAAGTGAAAGTCATTATTAAACTGTAGTTAAGAAGAATAAAGTTTCTTTAGCATGTTTGGAATTGTGCATTGTACAAGTTGGTAAAAGTTCAGAAGAGATTTCAGAGTTCGTAGTTGCGTGAATGTTGGTAATGGTCTTTAAACGTCTGACTGCATTAGTTAAGACGGGAGTTCTTGAAGATTACATCTTGGCAGCAAGGAATGCGACGCGCGCGCGCGAGAGAGAGAGAGAGAGAGTTTACACGTGTTTTGTTTTTATAATTTTGATGTACCACGTGACAGGCTCAGATGAGTTGGCGCCAAAATAGATCTGTCGCGTGGGTGTGATTTGATTGGTCGAAACTGACTGATCAGCAAGCTACATTGAAGGTGATTAACCAATGAATGCTTGTTGTATATTTTGTAAGATTGTGATGGTGAAAATTACAACAGGAATAGTGCATTTCCTAGCAGGGGTTAACTGGCTGCTGTGGAAGATTCCACAGTTTAATTTGTTTAGGAACCCAAATTGATGTAAAAGAAAGGGACATAGGTATCAATATATATAAAATTGTATTCAACGAAACATACAATAAAGAATGTATACGAAAAAGCATGCAAAGAGTAAGACGAGAGTTGCCACTCTTTGGCTATAAAGTCTATGAAAGATCTTTGAAAGAAAATGAAAGAAAATGAAAGAGTTTACTCTGTTATAAATGTTTTAAACAGTTCTGCCACGCAAGAGGAATATTATGTAAGTGTGATAGAATATGCAGTTGAGAGTTGAGTGATAAGATGGACGCATAGCTTCCACTGTCGTGGATTTCTGTGGCAGTTGAATTCTCACTAGTGCGGCTCCTCGTTTCTTATGCTTATATTGGTGGTCATTGAATCAGGAGCTCCGCGCGGGAAGAATCATTTTCCACATGCAGAGAATCTGATTGGTCGATACTGACCAATCAGTGCATGAGTTTCGGGGAGACTTCTGGGAGCCAGTTCTCTCAAAAGTGCACAAAATTTACTATTTACTTTTGAAAATATGTGATTATAAAATTGTCGTTTCAGATAGCAGCGTCGCTTCCTGACCAATGAATGAATGCTGCTGGAGATTTGAATTTGTAAAGGTTGTCGGAGTTTGCTCCTCCTCAGCTCCTTAACCCTTCACCAGGGGTCTCTCTCTCCCCTGGCTATAAATACTGGCTGACCCTTCGCCTCGACCTCTTTTTTCCTCAGGCCTTCAGCCTTATACTACCTCGCAGATGTGAGCTCTCACAGATACAGGGTTTCCCAAATTCTGGGAACACGCTAGAACAATACACGTACGTACGAACACCCACCACAACACACACACACATAATATTCACACATACACTCTGTCCGTGTAACTGTCCATGTAACTTGTAACCTTTAACTTGTTATTAATACATATATTTGTTTACGTATATTTATCGGTCTTGTGTTTGTTTTTGTTTGCCTTCTTTGGACTTAATTCAAGTCCAACTTTCTCATGTAGTTGGACCGGCTAGCAGGAAATTTCTACCCACATGTGTTCTTCACATCTTCACCCTACGGTCCGCTACAGGGTGTATGTGTGTGTGTGATGATGATCGCCATAATGCAATTAGTCGCTCTCTTGGAGGTTAGAATCAATCATGCTGATGGAAGGTAAAAAGGGTTCTCTCAGACGATTAAAATAGTAGAGTTAAAATAAAATAGGGCTAAATATTAGAACAGACTGTGCTCTTTAACCTTGAATAACCTCTGGACTACTTGAAGGGAAAAGGAAAATTGAATTTGTGGAGGTCGGTATGTTGAAGTGACCACTAGGATTTATATTTAATGCAAAATATTTAATGAAAAATATTTAATGAATATATTTAATGAAAATATTTAATGAATATTTAATGGAAAATATTTAATGGAAAATATTTAATGAATATTTAATGGAAATATTTAATGCAAAATACCACAAAATATGAAGCAATAAGAAGCAACACAAAACTGTTTTACAATAACAAACAATATTTATATTATCTCGAAAAATCTTATGATGAAAAATGGGGTCATGAATGAAAAAAACTTACGCTGGTCTAGAGTGTCATTAGCTTATCTCACCTGTTCTCGCGGAACCTTAGTGTTCCAAGGAACTCCGGTTGAGAAACGCTGCTCTAGAGAGTCTCTTCTAAACTATGGGTCACGACCCCAAATGGGGTCACGAAGCGAAATGACAGGGTTTCGAAAATTAAATTCAATCCCTTGAATCTCAGTTTGTTATTTCCCAAATGCACAATAACGTGATGTACCAAGTAAGCGCTGCGGTAAATATAAAAAAAAAAAAAAAAAAAAACGCCCGTACGGAGTCGTTGCGTCTAATGTGGTAACATCGTATTTATTTTCACTTTTTTTCAGTGTATTTGTTAATACCTGGGGTCGCGAAAAATCTCGTGATGAAAAATGGGGTCATGAATGAAAAAACTTGCGCTGGTCTAGAGTGTTTTGCACGAATGTGTCTTGGAGTTGAGATGATCCATCGATATTTTAAAAATACATCTTTTAAGTTTTTTAATTAAATAAAATTTAGCAATCATAATGATTATAAATTTGTGCCTAAAAGTAAGGGTATATAGGGATTATTTTTATATATCAGCAACGAACATTAAGGAAGCTGTATCGATGTCTCTTTCGTTTAAGGATAAGAAGTGAATCCAGATTTCTTTCCTCTGACCATGTCGGTTATTTTTTCAAGTGTAAGCGTTCTGAAAGCAAAGGAAGTATTTGTCGCAGATTACTTCCACAACACAAAGAAAAATCACCGTAAGTACAGACTCGAATATCGGGGGGGGGGGCAGAAAGAAATGCTGAAAACTCGATTCGCCGGTATCTATCTCAAATCACGATGCGTGTAACCAGTCAGAAAAATAACTCACCCTCTAACAAACGCCGAAGATCAAAAATGCCGGAATTTTCCTTCTTCGGCAGAACGCACAAAAACACGAACTTTTTCCGGGGTACCTGATTATCTCGTTCACTACACTCCCCCTGTCACATAAGTGACACTCATCGGCGGGCCTCTTTATTCTTAAGCTTCTCCGGAGCAGGGGCGACTGTTGGAGGAGATTGTGTGTTATGTTCTGAGGTTTCTTCTGATCTGACAACCTCATGCGCAGAGTCTTCATCATCTGAAGAATGTTCTGAAGATTCTTCTTCTGAGGATTCTTCTGGTCTGACAACCTCACGCACAGAGTCTTCGCCATCTGAAGAGGTGCTAGCAGCTGGCCCTACCTCCGATGGTAATTATTTGTTCACTTTCTGAGCGCTACATTTCCTGTGCAACATTATGGCCATATTGAAAAAGGATATGTCCGTGTTAATGCCAAAACCGTTCTAGTCTCTGTTGTTGCTTCTTGTAAAAATTTGACTTATCTACCAACTCCAAGTTCTTGTGCCAGACACAAAAAAACCTTGTTGGTAGAAACAACAATTCAAGTCACGATAATAATAATTTAAGGTGCAAAATAAAATTAAGAAACAAGACGACTACTGCGTAAAATTTTAAAAGGAAAAATTACAATTTACAAATACGAAAAGGTATTTAACGGTATTGACAGCCTAAATCAACCCGTACATTTTTTTTACTTTACAAATGTGCAAGCAAACGAAAAGCAAACAAGAGAAACAACACGAAAAAACTGTTTTTATAATGTTATAAAATAAAATAAGACATATCTCGGCTGATTTACAGGCAAATACTCAAGAGCGAGAACCGGATGTGAATGGGACAAAGCCCCGTCACAAAATGACCATTAACTTTCTTCACAAATGTTCCCGACACACGTGTTCCGGTCGAAAAATAAAATAATATTTAAAGTGCTCTATTTTTCGTCCAATAAAAATGCTTCCCTTCTAATTATACTCGCTTCGTTTTTCGAGCCTGTTAAGCTATAAAAAAAAACACTATAAAAGGTCACACGGAAGTTCAACGGCAGTCCACAGGTGGCCGCAAAACAGACCTGTCACGGTCAGGCCGAGCGATCAGCAGCAGGAGAGCATCAACCACCGTCAACATATGTGAACTACTATGAGAGATCGACCTAGATCCGAAACCGGCTTATGAACTTTACCACAAGGTAGCTGTCCCAAACCCACACGTTCCTGTTGAAATAAACCACGTAAATATATTTCTGCTGTTGTCGTATTTCTTTCTTGCAACCATACACTTGTCTATAACAATAACAAACAAACAATATTTATATTTATGTATATCAATGATATGCAAGCATAAGGGTTACTTCCCTTTTCCTTTACGAAGGAAATATTTTTTATCTGAGCTCACAGAATTTTGTTCATGAAATGTTGAAAAATTGAATTAGCTTGCGGCTATAAATGTTCACCCCTCCATTCAAACTGTTACCCCCCAATTTCGGTATGTGCCTCAGTTGCACTCAACTGTTGTTACTAATATTGATTTTCGGATGGGCTGACTTTAAACTTAAATTGGTCCAATTGAACGGCAAAATTTCCCAGTAATGAAATACCCGGTCGAAAACGAGTTATACTGCTAGTTTATAATAAAAACGTAGTCATGCTCCAGAGAGCATTTCTGATTTTGGCGAAACAAAATGATTCTGAATAGCGCGTAGGCGTTCTACGGGCGTAAGCGAGAACATGGGTTTAATATTAATAACTGACCAATGAGAAGTGAGAAAAATATCGAGGCTTTTTGTGTTTAATTTGCGCAAAAATTGACATTGAAAGAAAAGTGGTAGCAGGAATGCTAAAAGTTCAAAGCCACCTTGAAGAACAATGGTCTCCGTCAGGCCATTTTGTCATAGATACACCCGCTACAAACTACAGCTGCAGTACATGTGGTGCCTTTCCAACCCTAATCTTCGGGGTCATAGACATTATTTACAGTCAGACTAAATGTCTTCCTCTTTGTTAATATTATCACACGCACACCGTTTCAGTCATTGCGACCATTATTGCGAGAATTTCGGACTGGATCCTATGTTTAATTTGAAGTAGTTGTTACATAGATGCTGCATAACATGCATTGTGTGTGTGTGTGTGTGTGTGTGTGTGTGTGTGATGACTCCTTTTCCTACTTATGACCACGATAATAACACAAATTTTGTAGCTACATTTTCAATGAAATTAACGTCAACACCTTTACAAATATCTTCGCACACATAGGTAGAGGAAAATGTGCGTGAAAAGGCGAAGAACAGAAACAATCTTCAAACAGAGCTTTACAAATTTAAATAATTTTATTATTGAGTCTAAAAATAATCTTTGTTTTCTTTTAAGTTGAAAGAAACAAACCATAAAGTTCTTTATAAGTTCGACGAAAATGTTTTATTTTTACAACACGAAAGAAATGAACTGTGTTAGTATAAGGTGTATGTGAATTCTTAATGCGGAAATTCACGATTTACATTATTTCATGCATGTGTAAGTGTGTTGCAAGCAGTAGGGAAGCTGTCAACGGTAACATTTACACTGCTGCTACAATTACGCTTTGTTTATATATCTTGCTCGTATATTTTTCGTATTGTAAACGGTGCGAACTAAGTTATGAAAATACTTTAAAGAAGAGAAATAATTTGCTAGAAAAACTTAGTACTCAAAACTTAGTACTCAAAAACTTAGTACTCAAAAACTTAGTACTCAAATTCACATTCTCCAGTCGAATTTATTCTCCAGACTGAATTTATTAATTTACGTTACGCTATTTATGAAAAAATGTCGGATCACAAGGAGATAAAGTTAGATTTATTAAACTCAGAAGTTTCATTGGCTAATAAATATTCATTTATTTTTTTAATTTCGATTTTTAGGAGAGGAAAGATTGTTAATCATTTCCTGGTGTGAACCTTCAAAATATTTTATTAAATGATAAGAATGGTCGTCTGCCTTTTGAAACTTGAATACCGTTTTTTTTTTTTTTTTTTTTTTTTAAGCGAATAAAAATTAGTTAAGTAAGTAAAGTTTGTAATTTTCCCCCTTCAAATATTAAAAAAAAAATACTGACGGTTATACAATCAAATTGCAGTCTTAGAACTCAGATGAAGGGAGTCATTTCTTAGAAGATATTTAAAATAGAAAAAAAATTCCAATAATAATGATTTTCGGAAAAAATTAAACCAATTACGCTCTAAATAAAAGGCACAGAAAATAAAAGGAAGGGAGCGACGGTGTAGAGCAAGATATAGTCTACTCTTAAAAAAGGTCCAGTAGTATTTTGGGACCTTTTCAAAGTTCTGAATCGTAATATTCTACAACAGATAAAAATATTTTGACTGTAGCATATTATTGAATGTAATGTTGTTAAAGGAATTACAGTGCTGTTCGATAAAAGTGACTCACCTGATTTTTTTTACTAAATGTTCTCTTCTCCGAGGAAACGAAAGTTGAGCTAAATTCAAAGGATAAGCGATCTAAAATCCGAAGAAGCTTTGAAAGTTCTTTGAATTTAGGCAGTAAGTACTGTCAAGCATCCGTTTAGTATAATGTTCTGGGTATGCTTTTCTTTTCGTGGAACTGGTTTCTTAAAACCTATTGAAAAGACCCTCAGGAGCGAGCAGTATAAGAGAATTTTAGAGTCTTGTCTGCTCCCTTCTGCTGATAGGGTGCAAATCGACCCCACCAAGCTCATTTTTATGCAGGATAGTGCTCCCTGTCACAAATCAAAATTGATGAAGGAATACTTTGATGAGAAGCAGGTGAGTGTTATGACATGGCTGCCCCAATCTCCTGACCTCAACCCCATAGAAAACTTATGGAGCATTATAAAGTACAGGCTCTCGAGAAAGCAGTTGAGCAACAAAGAGGATTTGATTGTGAATTTCATATCCGAATGGAATTCAATGCTTGGAGATGAGATTTGCCAGAACCTAATCAAGTCAATGCCAAAAAGGATTGAAAAGGTTATTCAAAATAAAGGAGGACCCATAGATTATTAAATATTTCGAACTATATTACCTATTATAAATAAATTATACTTCTATTAGTCTTTATTTAAAGCTGTTCGGTTATGTTTCTATTGATTACTAGTTGCAGGAAATAAGTGAGTCACTTTTTTTTTGCAGAGAGTTTTCCCCTAAATCTCATTTATATCCAAAATTATAATTATCAATAAAATGCCTTAGGGTGAGTAAACTTTTTTACTAGGTGGTCAGAAATGGGTCTTTAAGATTAAAAATTAGTTTGACCCAAAAAAGCAATTGGCGAAAAAAATTTTAAGTAAAAAAAATCTGGCGAGTCACTTTTATCGAACAGCAATGTACTTAAATTGACTAAAAACCGTTCGAAAATTACCTCCACAAAAATTACCTCCACAAAAATTACCTCCACAAAATTACCTCCACAAAATTACCTCCACAAAATTACCTCCACAAAAATGACATTATTACAGTGTATGCATTTTTGACAACTACAGCAATGTTTATTTACAAGATTATAAAAGAGGAAGAGACGCTCCCAACCTATTATAGTGAATTTATGTGAACCATTACTAGAGCAAATACCGCCAAAATACTTGCGGACGTAGTTGTAGACCTATCACGTGTTATTTTTGGACCATTTAGAAAATAACAATAATAACCCCCTTCACCACTCGCGCAAATTCAAGAAAAAAAAAAGATTTTCGAGAACCAATTGTTAGAAATGGTTAATTATTTTAGAATTTAAATATATTCTTATCACTGATAAGAACCAACGTTTTAGGAGCTGCTTTGGAAGCAAGGGTCCGACAAGCTGTGAGCGTTTCCCCCAGGTTTTATGGCACCACATAACAGAGACTTTTAGTTTTTTTAACCCAATAAAAAAAAAAAAGGAAGAATCCTTTTTATTTTTTGTTTATATATTTTATTTGTTTTTTTAGGGGGACTCACTATAGATTTTTTTATGTAAATGTCTTAATTCCTCTTTAGAACCTTGGAAATTTCGGTTAAAAAATCTTTCTTTTTATTTACGTCAATGCAGGACCTTAATTTGTACGGGAAATTTGAGCATTTTTTTTGCAATGAAAATACATTCATTTTTTTTTTTTAATCAATGTTCTTTCATCGCAAGAAAACATTAAAAACATTGAAATAATTGTCGAATTTCAATGAAGTGCAAATCCAATCAGGACTTTTTCGGTACCGCTCCAGTAAGTACCCGACTGATCGTGCTATCCCCTGCCTTCAGATCACGCCAAAAATGGAATACTGTTGTCATACCTGGGTGGGTGCTGCCCAGATCTCCCTCTCCAACCTTGACAGAGTTCAATAGTGTTTTCGAACCCTTGTGGGTGACGATTTATTCTCCATCCTTCAACCTCTCTTCCACAGGTTGGATGTAGCAAGCCTCTCGCTAGTTCCTTGGAAGATGTTCGGATGAACTATATTCCCTGGCTCCGCCTAGGCAAACCTTGACAGCAAGAACATACCATGCCACTTCCATAGTAGCAAACCATCCACATTTCCTCCCTATTCCATTGGTGAGAAGTAAGTTCCACTCAAACACCTTCTTCCCGCGAACCACTGCCCTGTGGAACCGACTCCCAACAGGATGTTTTCCCGATCACTACAATCTTAACCTGTTCAAGGGTTAACCAGTATCTTCCACTGTTATACACACAAATGGCCCTTAATCGTACCCCTCTACCTCGAGTGGTCCCAGGGTCGTGTAAAGGGCGAACCTCGGTGTAAAAAAATATACATAACAAAGCAGAGTGTAAGAAGAAACATAAGGGAAGGGGCTTACATATAACATGGAGATACTCCTGTACCCGGAGAAGTCAGTTTAGGACTCCAGGTTCAAACGGGCCGGATTCATCTATGTCCCACGCGAGGGCATATTTCACGAACGGGAAACAGCGAGTTTTGCGTTTTCCCAAATGATCGAAACCCGAATTGAGTCATGTCGGTCACTGTATGTTTATCTAAAAATAAACACGCTAAAATTCATCCTTGCCGTGCGCCGACGGCTTAGTGGTAGAATCTCCGACTGACGCCAATTCAGTCGGGTTTCGATCCTAGCTAGAGGCCACCGGACGTCTAGCCACACTGAAGAGCTGTGATACAGCGAAACAGTCTGTCTGTGGATGACAATATATAAAAAGTTTATATATATATATATATATATATATATATATATATATATATATAAAATATAAAAAAATTTAAAGGGTTAATATGCTTTGTAATATTGTATTCCTTCTGGCGGCAAACACTAGCTATGCCACTGGGTTTGTCTGAAGCAGATCGCATAATTATTGCTTCATCCATCTCATTAATAAAGTGGATAATATTAATGTCTTAAACCAGAGCCGGTGCTAGGGTCTCACGCTCCCGGTGGCTAAATCTATGATACCGTCTCCCACTTTAAATTGTCATAAGAGTATTCATATAAAATACAAATTTCATTGAAGCTTAATTATGTACAATAACGCATCACATGCAATATAGATGAAGAATTCAACTAGAAAAATTGAAAATAAATATAATATATTTAAAAATACAAAGAGAGACATGTCATGGATCTGTACATCTTTTAGATGATAAAATCAACAATGTTTTTTGCGGCAATTTTTAACAACAGCTTGAGATTTTTCTTGTTAAAATATTTTTAATTTTATTTTAACACATTCAACATTATGCATAAAAACCGCGCATTTTTAGTGTTTTCTTTTTGTTTTCGACCATGAGCAAAAAAAATTCATGAATTTGGACAAAAAAAAAAAAGATCCCAGGATGACATTAAGATCCGCGAAAAATTTTCACCCTATTCTATTGTATTTATTTTCAATTTTTTTTTTTTTTTTTGATTTATTTAAGATGGACATATCCATTATGACATGTCTCTAATTTGTATTTAGATATCTTGGTATTTATTTTCAATTTTTCTTGTTGAATTGTTCTTAGTTTTTAGGTAGAACAAAAACAAAACAAAACATGTTGAGTTGATAAGATAGCGAATCTTACAAAGCCCCTGCCCGGGTCCCTAATCAGGCTTAAAAGTCAGGGTACAGGTACTCGCCGGCCCTGTCTTAAATAAAAGTACAAATTAATACTACTAGTTTGCTATATCTATCAATTTAATGTCATCAAGGACACGCCAACACAGTTTCTAAGTACGATGAAAAGATACGTGGGAAGAAAACGTTTGTGAAGCCTTCTTTGAAATTAGAGCCTATGTTTAAGAATTTCGATTATCTCCCCTTATCCACATTTAAAAAAATTTTTTTTTTTTTTTTATCAAACTGACATTTCGCTTTGTTTTTCCCCTTTTTTCATACACAACAAAATGTTACACGGAATTTGGTAGGTAAGATAAACATGTATCTTCTAAAGGATCTTTTTTGCTAGTTCTTTCTTTTTATCTCTGATATCTAATCCCGTTTGTGATGGGTAATTTTCTATTGGAAAGGCAGTAAAACAGTAAAAGAAAGAAATGAAATAGATTATATCCACGTGCTTGTTTTTTTTTTTTTTTTTTTTTTTTAAAATAAAAATCCTTATAGGCGATTACAGGTTTCTTTATAAGCTGAGTGCACACCAAAGGTTCGTTATCTTAATTAAAATATACTTTTATTTTAAGTTAAAGAAATTATTTTGTAAAATTTAGAAACTGTTCCCGTTCTTTTATCTAGTCAGGCTTTTTTCTTCTTGTATATCGTCAAGTTTTTACATTTCATTTGGCATTTTTTGCAGTAGTCGCTTAAAAAAGGCAATGTTATTTTTCCAGTGTGTACGTTTTATTTAAAAAGTAAATTAAAAAAAAAGAATTATCCTAGATTTTTTGCTTTGTGCAAAGTGACTACGAAAGGTAATTTGTCAGTGATTGCTTTTTTTCTTCATTGAATAAGTCCGATTTTTTAAATATTTTCTTTTTTTAAATTCTGGGACTTAATAATTACAAAATTGAATTAAATCTCAGTTTTTACTTACAGAAAAAATATATTGCATTTCGACCGCTAATTTTCGTTTTATTTGGAATGCACAGCACTTCATGCGAATGAATGCTTATAATATGAGTCTCGTTCAAAATATTTATGTGCGATATAAGGGAGATAAATCAGTGTTTGGTGTGTATGTGTGTTACTGTTATATGTTTGAAACGCTTAAATGGACAACTACTACTCTAATTTTCTACCTTTCCCATTTTCACCACACTAGTAAATGGCTTTTTTAGTTTATGTTGTTGCGTTGACAAAAAAAAGGTGGTTATTAAAAAGTAAAAACAAAACTGGCTGACAATTTTAAAAAAACTCAAAATTCAAGCTTGAAGCAACAAAGGCAGAGACCGTAAAAAAAAAATTAAAAATTGAATTTTAAAAAATAAAACGAAATATTTAGCAACGATTTTTTTTTTTTTTTTTTTTTTTTACGGACATGAGGAATTTGGATTTTAAAAATCCTGCCTGCGTATGAGAAGGATCTGTCCAGGATGTCATCTTGCCCGATGATACCCCCCCCCACCTCCCGATGGAGTGCCTCTCACCTCCTGCCTATATCAAATAAATATGCAATGAAGGAACAAACACAGAAAACTATTTTAGTAATAAAAAAAAATGAAGAACTTTATAAAAATTCATCTTCACCGATGTAAAGGTCTCGTGCCCCCCACACACACACAATCTATGATACGCCTCCCCTCCCACTATAATATCTCTCAATATTTTATCATACGGTTAGTATTCATATAAAATACACATTTTTATTGTAACCTAATTATGTAAAAAAATATTGCATCATATGCAACTAGAAAAAATTGAAAATAAATACAATGCATCAAATTAAAAATTAGAGACATCATTCCATGTAAAATAGATCAACAATGTTTTGTGGTAATTTTTTAATATCAACTTGAGAAAGTTCTTGGTAAAAAAGATAAATAATTTTAACACATTCAACATTATGAATAAAGAAATACTAAATTTTATATAGTGTCTTTATTTTTTTTAGACTTAGCATGCGCAAAAAAACAAATTCATGAATTTGGATGACGAAAACAACTCCAGAATGACATCAAAATCTGCAAACATTTTTCATCCTTTAATAGTCAGTTGTACTTAGTTTAATTTGTGACATATATAAATGTAGGCAGAAAAAAGCAAATGTTGATAAAATAGTGAGGGTCACAAAGCACTGCCCTGGGCCTACAATCAGTCTTGGGGTGTTTGACTGTAGTATACACCAGTCATGTGCACATTATCTGTTACTCAAATCCAATGTTAACGGTCATTTTCAAAGCTAAAGACAAGGTTAAAAATTAAACCTTGTTTATTTTTAGTAAATGATTATATAAAAAAAGATACATCAGAATTGAAATAGGACCCCTTGAAGGTACTCCATTGATTTTTAAATGACCCACTCCAACTAGAAAGGCCCAAATACTCTAAATTGTTCTAAATTAGTTCAAAGGAGCCCAATTAAATCTGAAAATAAACAAATCTCTGTTCTTATATCTCTTCTTTTTTTTTTTTTAGTTTTTTCAGGGGCTAAAAACTAGAGGCCCCCTCTACTCTTAGGGACCCTTGGCTGCAACCCATAATAGCCCATATATAAACCATATACTTTTTTTTCCAGAAAATTTGTAATTGTATCCCTTTTTTTTACATATATATATATATATATATATATATTTTGAAAATTTTATCTATTCACTATGAAAATTAAATGATACCATTGTAGTTGTGGATGGGCCCCCTTTGTCTCCTAGCAATCAATATTTTTTGACCCAGTCCATCATTGTCAATAAGCTCAATAAAAGTAGAAAAAAATGTCACTATTTTTTATTTTTAGAAGCATTTTCCATCTGCATATATTTCTTTCATATTGAATTGGAATAAATCTTGACAACACTGTTTTGATTTCATGGATTCACACTATTTTTCATTTTATTTTCAAACAATTATTGCATAGCAAGGACTGAATTGAATTTCATTCTTAGGTCTCAGAATATGAGGCCAATTTAAAAAGATAAACCAGTAAAAAGAAATCATATGAAATGCTAAAATTGATTATTCTTATTTTATGGCTTCACACTATTTTTCATTTTATTTTCAAACAATTATTGCATAGCAAGGACTGAATTGAATTTCATTCTTAGGTCTCAGAATATGAGGCCAATTTAAAAAGATAAACCAAAAAAAAGTAAAAAGAAATCATTTGAAATGCTAAAATTAATTATGACTGGATTATTACAATATTTCCCAGCCTACCTTACAGCATATCTCATATATATATATATATATAAAATTTGTGGGTAAGTAATTCAAGTGAATCCTATTAATATAATATATTAAAACTGATCCACAAAAGAGAGCTCAATATTTATTATAATGCATAGAAATGAATTACATAAAAATGAAATCCAATTGTGCCCCATTTTTATAGCCATTTCACTCTTAGGGCTAAATTCCCTGGAGCTTGTCATGACTAAAATGTTTGATTAAAAAAAACGCTGTAGTGTTGACAAGCACCAGAGAATTTATTGCGAGGAGTGAAATGGCCATAAAAAATGGGGTACAATTGAATTTCATATTTATGTAATTCATATATATATATATATATATATATATATATAAAATGAACTTATATATAAATATTACGTATATAAAAATAACCTTACTAGGTTAAAACAATATCAGCTAATTCATAAACAAAACCATAACCTCTATTCAAGGATCAACTGCCCAGCAGGTCCAACTGGGGGGGGGGTGAGTCTGACTGGACAGTGCTTTGTAACTCTTGCTATCTTATCAACATTTGCTTTTTTTCTACCTACATTTTATATACATTACAAATTAAACTAAGCACAACTGACTATTAAAGGATGAAAAATTTTTTTTCAGATTTTGATGTCATTATGGGGTTTTTTCTTTGTCCAAATCCATGAATTTGTTTTGCACATGCTAAGTCTAAAAAAAAAAAAAAATCACTATATAAAATTCACTATTTTTTTTATCCATAATGCTGAATGTGTTAAAATTATTAAACATTTTACCAAGAAAAATTTCAAGGTGACGTTAAAAATTGCCAAAAAACATTGATTTATTTAAGATGGAATGAATCTATTATGACAGGTCTCTAATTTGTATTTAGATACATTGTATTTATTTACAATTTTTCTAGTTGAATTGTTCACCTATATTGCATATGATCTATTAGTGTACATAATTAGTTTACAATAAAATTTGTATTTTATACAAATACTACCTCGTAAAAATTGACACCTAGTAGAGTGGAGGGGCCCCGTATCATAGATTCAGAGGGAGGCATGTGACCCTTGCACCAGCCCTGATTATTACACTGTGTACCCTCTGCTAGATAAGGTCTACAAAACCACCTCTAGTGTTTAACTCTGTACTTGCAAACTTCAGGTAATATACCAAGAACAAGCCAATGAAGTGGCAGCATAAAAATCTTTCTAGTTTGGACAGTGACAATGGTTACATCAGCAATGCCAAGATCTACACTGGCAAGAGGAAGGATTCTGATATCCTACCCAATCTGGGAGTCACAGATAACTTGGTTGTTCACCTAACAAAAGAGTTTTCTCGTCAGAATCAATCATTGTACACTGATTGCTTTTATACAACAGGGAAATTAGCACAATACATGTTCAAAACCCATGTTATCACAATGGCAAAGTGCAAGGACTTTCTAAGAGCAGTAATAAAGAGAAAACAATGAAATGGTGAGAGAAGACTGGGTGGAGGCGTCTTTAGAGTGTGGTTGTCTCACTGCACCACTGAGGTTCTATCAGTGACCATGGCTTATGCAGCAGTTTTGGGCCAAGACCAAAATTCCTCAGATCTGACAACCACCATATTCCCCAGATCTCATGCTTTGAGGCTTTTTCCTTTTCAAAAATCAAGTCCCACTGGACAGGAACACGATTTCAAGACATCGAGGAAATCTACAAGCATGCAACAAGGCAGCCGCTTGCCATCCCAAAAACAGAGTTCTGGGAATGCTTCCATCAATGTAAACAATGCTGGATAAAGTGTGTGACTTCAGAAAGGGACTAAATGCTTTATAACGGCAGCAATGTAGCACTTATTTGGTAAGACGAAAGACTAATTGACTCTGACTAATATGTACATTATACCTCCAGTGGAGGAAGTTTTGAGACACAACGGCTGCAAAGGCAAACAGCTGCCAGTAAATTGTTCCAAAGCATACATGGCAAGCACAGATAAAAATGATCAAATGACTAGACTCCAGAAATATCAGTGACATTACAAGTGGCCAGGATGCTTGATGATGAAGATATTTATATGGGCAGCCTACAATGTCTATGTCGTAATGAATTTCACCAAGCCTCATGCTCAACAGGTAAAGAGAACATTCACCTCTCCTGCATTTTTGGAGGACCTCTTTGGAAACCTTGCGAGACATGAGGAATTCACTAGGTTCATTTGGTAATGATCAGTCTCAACCGTTCCTCAACACCAAATGGCTAAAAAATGAATGGCATGCAGAAGGTGGAGTGGAGAGTGTACAATCACCCCAGGCATCCATATCAAGAGAGCATCAAACTAATGGTTACATCTAGCCAATTCAATTGGGAATTGTTTGGTGGCAAAGTCTCATCAATTCACACTTGAATAGGTTCAAGTTGTATGTTATATGTTTCTTTTCTTGCACTTCTCACTCGTGGAACTCTCTTCTGGTTTCATGCCTTCCAGCTGGCTTTGATCATCAAAAATTCAAATGCAATGTCAGTTATGTGATACTATTTGTTGTTGCTGCAGTAAAACAGAAGAAAGTCTTCTTAAAACATAAGAAAGTGTTACGTGATGAGAGACATTGAAACAAGAAGAGTTAATACCAAAACCCCGTGGGAAGAACTGAAGATTTAATTCACATATAAACAATTTGAATCAAGCAGTCTGAACAATGGAGAAGCGACCCAGACTTAAGGGACAATGTTGATTGACACACAGCTGCAAACGCAAGCTGTAAAGCGAACATTTCATTTTCACTAAACAACAAATTTGGAGTTGATTCTTATGGTTGAAGTTGATTCAAGACAGGAGGGGTGGGGTATAAGCCACCCACGCTCACTGAGGAGGTTTAGTGAGAGATATTGAGATGAGAGATTGGGAGAAGGGAATCCCCAAAATTATGTCAATAAATATGAATGCGTGAAACGAATTCGCCAAGAGAAGAGAGACGAGTCGGAGCAGAAGAGACGAAGACAAAGGCAAAAGCGAGAAGGTAGGCCCACGTGATTATCTGCTGATGAAAGCCTCCGATGAAAGCCTTGTGCCAGACTTTACCAACAACAGCAAACCAGATTTTTTGCCAGGTCAATGATAATATCACTTCTGATTTAGATGCGGTCTGGGCTGATAATTAACTGCTTGCAAAACTCGGATAAGCCAATTATTGTGCGGAGGACTGATATAAAAACAGTATTTACTTTATTTAAATTTATTCAAGTGTTGTTCTTTTTTCTGTACATCTTCACCCTGCTTGGACTAGACCAACATGAAGATACCTGTGACGATTTGGTCTTGGCCTCCTTATGATCAAACTTAAAACACAATGTGGGATAAGGCAGGCCTGAGATTGAAGCGATCTTCATCAATCAGCTGTGGTGTTTGAAGTCTCGGACGACCGGCTAGGGTTTTGCATGATTACAGTTGTCTGTTGTCCTCTCGGTTACTCTTCTAGTGTTCTTGCACCTTAATAATGTCTTTTCTTTTCTTTTTTTTCTATTCTTTTGCACTCAGTAACCCCTTGTGTCTTTTTGACTTAACAGCCTTGCATGGAGTAATATGATTAAAAATATATATATATATATATATATATTTGCTTTTTAAAATGTTTTTTATTTTTATTTCAGTGCTCCATTTGATATCATAAGTTGAAGAGGTTCCATAATGACTTCATCGAAAAATAATTATCCGTAGCTATGACACCCACTTTACTACTTGGGACATTTATTTAGGCCAGCGTTTCTCAACCTTTTCTTTTTACTTCAGGTCACCTTTGTAGAATAATTAAAACTCTAGGTGCATTTTAAATTTTAATTAAGAAAAATTAGTCATGAAATTTAAAAATAAGAAAATAATAATGAAGTGTCCTGAAATAAGCAATTCTTTTTAAGACATTTAATTTTCTAGTTAAGTCTGCTTGTTTGAAACTTGTGCCTTGGCAATTTTTTTAATGTTAGGCCTAATATGTGAAGATTAATGGTACAGTTCCCATTGACAGGGATTTATGAAGAACCTGCTATTTTTTTTAGAGGGGCTGATAATGACTGATTTAAATCCCTTGAGGAAGGCAAAAGGGAAAGGATTATCCCACCCTCTTAAAGATTAAAAAATTTAGCATCCATTTTAAAATATCAAATAACAGACTTACACGTGGAAGCTATGTGCTTGGTATCTGTAACTTTTTTAAAAATAAATATTTTTTAAATAAAAAATAATTCCTAAATTACTCTTCTGCTAACTTGAGATGCATCAGGCTATCTTTCAAAGTGCATTAGCGTGCCTGGATGCACACTGGTTGGGAAACGCTGATCTAGTCTATGACCTTTACACTCATGTCATTTACAGATGTAAATAAGTGAAAGATTTTGCTGTGGAAACTTTACAAAGGACTTCAACTACAACATCTCTCTTTATGTCAGAAACTTGCGGAGAGAGATTCCGTGCAGATAAGTGCACAAAACACCCTGGAAAGAAACTGTTTTGCTGTGAAACCTGTAACAAGGAAATTATCAGCAATGTAAAATTGCAAAAGCACATATTAACACACGCTGGAGAGAAACCTTTCATTTGTGATGTGTGTGGCAAAGACTTCAGTCAGAAAATCAACCTGGTCATGCACATGTGCACACACAATGAGGATATGCCCTTCCAATGCAAGAAGTGTGCAGCTAAATTTAAAAGACGTGACACTCTCCTGCAGCATATGTTGATACACACAGACAAAAAAGAATACCCATGCAGCATATGCAAAAGAAACTTTGTGCGGAAGAAGCACTTTCTTCGACACATGCAAGTTCATGCTATGGAGAAACTCTACACTTGCAGCATCTGCAATAGGAAGTTCTTATCAAATAGCAAACTTCTTCTACACATACGCACGCATACTGGAGAGAAACCATACAAGTGCAGCATCTGCAAAAAGGAATTTAGTGAAAGGGGATCTCTTCGTCGGCACACGCTCACACATACAGGACAGAGGCCATTTCAATGCAGTATCTGTCAAAAAGACTTTGTTCAAAGCTGTACTCTCACCAGACATATGCGAATACACACAGGTGAGAAGCCATACAAGTGCAGTGTCTGTGAAAGGAAATTTACCCAGAATGGTGCCCTCTTGCAACATGTGCGCATACACACTGGTGAGAAACCGTATCAGTGCAGCATTTGCAAGAAAGAATTTGCAAGCAATAGTAGCCTTAAACAGCATGTGCAGATGCATACAAAGGAAAAAATCTTCTAGTGCAGAACTCAGCAAACAAATTGTGAGATGAAGAGTTGTTATTATTTACAGTATTTATATTTGGACTATTGTCCTCATCTTTGTTGTTTTTATCACATCATTTCAGCTATTGTTCTCTTCGACCTTTCTCAGATGTGTATAGATGTGCGTGACCTACAGGAAATTCTGAAATCAATCCTTTATTTAATCTATGGGGGTAGACTGTTCTCGTTCTAGACTGTAAAGGGTTCAGTTTAGAATTCCCTGTGGGTTACTCTGATATGCATCTGAGGAAGGCCAGAGTGTACAATGGCCGACATGTTGGGATAACAACGACAAAAGGACAATAGTCTGAATATAAATACTGTAAATAAATTTCTTGAAATATCAGAATGAAGGAAGTAAATATTTTGGGGCAAAAAAAATACCAAAATGGGACAAATTCCTGTGGATTGCATGAGCAAAGAAATTGGGATTAAAAAAAATGGTCATAACACATTTTATTCTTGTTGATTATTTTTTTTTTTTTTCTCGCATTTTGGTTCTTGTTACTTTGGCTGGCAGCAGGATCAGCAAATTTCTATTCTAAATTGTTTATCCATTTAAAATTCTATATTTATTAAGAGATATATTTATGTTAAATAAAGAGTCATAAAAATGACTTCAAATGGTTACACATTCCAGCTTCTACTCTTTTCCAGTTATCCAAGTGTTGTTGCCAGACAAAAAAGGAAATTAGATCCCATGTCACCAATTCAAACTGCATGTGGGTGTACATTGCATGTATGTTTTATTTAAATAGGATGCCTAACAGCATTTCTACAAAATCTTTAAAAAAAAGTATATAATTCTTTCATAATTATGCTTGTTCCTCATTTTATTAGTTTGCACGACCGTTACGCCCTGCCAGTATCTCATAAATAATGGACTATTCTGTTTTGATTGGGTGGAAAGAGGGGGAAAAAAAAGACACTATTTGGTTTCATTCAGTAAATGAAAGAAAGAAAGAAAGAAAGAGAAGAGAAATAATCAGATTAAGCTGACAAAAACAGATACTACACTTTGATCTTAGCTAAAAGGCCAAGAAGTAATTGTATTTTCTTGCCCCCCGAGAATGAGATGTCACACAAGGTCGGATTAATGTGGGGACCCAAGCACGTGCGCCCGGGCAGGGTCAAAAATTCCCCTCAGCCCCCGCAACTGTCGGTTGCTCTGGCCTGGGTTCGAGCACCGATCCCTCCCTCTTGTGCAATGGGAGGGTGGGCACTTCTTCAGTATAATTTTCCTCAGTTGCCCCTCTGTCCTTTGACAGAGAAGCCCCTGGGCGCACTCTGTCCAAGGACAGAGACGCAAATGAGAGATGATAAATAAAGCGAAATCCCTCCTCTGGCTGGTTTAATGCGTTTAAAAAAAAAAAAAAAAACAGCCCTAGCAGCTGTCGGTTTCTTGGTTTGGTTTAGTTTGGTTTCTGTCTCAATGTGTTATTTAATGCTGGCAATTTTCATTGTTGGTAATTTTTTTTTTTAAATGTATTGCCAGTAATATTTTTCTTTCAAAAATTTATTGCGGGTAATAATTTTTTTGGTAAAAATGTATTGCTGGTAATAAATTTTTTTACAAAGTATTTCTGGTATTAAAACCTATTTTTACACTTTCATAGTGTTTTGACCCCAGTTTAGGGGTTAATTATATGCCCATACCCTAACAGATACTATCACCCTGGGTCAGAGTCGACCTGGGAACATCAGCAATTAAGAGGTGGTTTCACGCTCCTCAAAACCTCCTGATCAGAGGCCTTGCTTTTGGATGTAGTTTATTGTCTTACCCAGGATGCAGATGTAGTTTATCGTCATACCCACAACATACTGTTGGTTTCATCAGCATCAGTATTAATTCTGATCCCTCCTCTTCAGTGCAATGAGGTAGGTACTGCCAGAGGCAACTGTTTCCCAACACCAGACACCTCTCAATAACAAAGAGTGGAGAATAATTCATCACCCACAAGGGCTTGGAGACACTTTTGAACCCTATCAAGGCTGGAGAGTGAGGTCTGGGCAGCTCCCACCCAAATATGACAACAGTACTCCATTTTTGGCCTGATCTGGCTCTTGTAACGGTAGAGGATAGCAAGAGCCAGGTACTTACTGGAGTGGTACAGAGAGCAGTGGCGTAGCTAGAGTAAACGTCACCCGGGGCGGTCCGCTCAAATGTCACCCCAATGACCCCGATTCGCCCAATGCTGAATGCTTAGCTGTAGCTAAATTTTCATACATGCTCTACCTCTACTTTACTCTACTGACCGGTACGTTACTGTTTACATGTATGATCCAAGACAAAATCCAATACCACAAAATAATCAGTTCAAATCAAAAGATTTTTAAAATGCAACTGTTCACTTTCAGAACAACTAAATACAAAACACGGCAATACACAAAAGAATGACATTCGATACTATGGTCTTAGAATGAATGTTTTCTTGTTTCCATTGTGGCAAACTGGTCAATGACATCGTCAAAATCTGTTTGTCTTGTAAGCTCGTTTTCAATGGACAGCACAGCCAGATCCGACAGTCTCGACTGGCTCATGGTTGACGTAATTTTCTGTTGCTAATTTTCCGGTGTCCAATTTTTCGTTGCATCATTTTCTGGGTACCATTTAATGATCAATGATGTTTGAAAGTATTTTTCTTGACAAAAATGTTCTATTTAATTTTTAAGCATTTTTCGGAACATTGTAAATCAACTTTTAAAGGTTACCTAGAGAATTTATGCAAAGTTTATTTTTTTGTTTTTCTTAAAATAAATTTACATCGTATTTTGATGTTATTATGAGTTTAGTTTTAGTGATAATTTAAAAACAATAAATATTTATCATTAGTACCAATAATGGAAAATTAAGTTAAAAATTTAAAAGAATCGTTTTTGGAATCGGAAAATAGGCACAAATTTTTCCGATTCCGATACCCCAAAAAGTTCCGATTTTTCCGATTCTCGATTCCGATTAATCGTCCCGACACTAGTAGATATATTCAAAAGTATATCGCTCACTCAATGGAAAATTGTATCTCAGCGAATTGATACACAGGCGAGACTGAAATTGTTGCACTTTTGGCTTCGTATTTCGCTTTGTTGTTATTAATGATGCAGAGTTAAAACACCATATCATCCGTTAAAATGTTACAACAATGTCTCTTGTTAGTAACCAAGATTGTAGCAACTGAAACACATAAAAGCTGAAAACATTGCTATTTTTCCTACTCACAAATTTCCCGGCAATTTATTAGACAATTTCTGACGGTGGGGGGACAAAACGGGGGTGGGGGGGGGTCATAAATT
This sequence comes from Acanthosepion pharaonis, assembly GCA_903632075.3. Taxonomy (NCBI): domain Eukaryota; kingdom Metazoa; phylum Mollusca; class Cephalopoda; order Sepiida; family Sepiidae; genus Acanthosepion; species Acanthosepion pharaonis. The sequence goes on along the minus strand of CAHIKZ030000130.1, from coordinate 858,747 downwards.
ATTTCTGGGGGGGGTCATACGCCCGCCTGCGAAACCCTGTGTCTCCACCACTGTTTTCAGACTATTTTTGGCACCTTAGCCTGGTTGAAAAATTTTGTTGGGGGTGACATTGTGTCACCCTTCCTGTGCTGGCACCCGTAGCGGCGCGAAACTGTGGTATTTCTCCTACCAGCGTTTTGGGGTTGACTTTTAGTCTGTGTCCAGGCCGATCGGTGGTCGTCTCTACCCGGCAGAATCCTTTGGTCAGATTACCAAGTGGGATGGTCGCTCGATGCTAAACGGCTTCACACCGGCTGCAACCGGTTCGACACCAGCTCCGTCGTTCTCAGCTCACTTCCAGTGTCTGGTTACCGAAGTAACTACTTCGATCGCAAGCCTAACCTACCCACGTTATGATTTTGATCTTAGGTGGGGGAGATCAATCAGACATCGGGCCGTAGTGTAAGATGACTCTAAACTGGAGGTGATATCGCACAAGCCTAAAGAAAAGAAGCAAATAAAAATCCAAGAGGTTCAAGTATGTTGAAAGTAAGAAATTAACTTTTATCCGTCTGTTATATACAAGGAGTGTGTGTTTTTCTTCCAGACCGTTTTCTACAGAGAGTGGCATTTTACGCTTCTTAGGCAAGTTCTCGTCTTCTAAGTCGACTGGTTTAATTTTTAGGTACTGGCTTAGCTTCGTTCGTCCGTATAACTTGCGATAATGACAACAAAAATTACATTCACATCTTCGAAGATCAGGCAAAATAAGGACACATACAGAAAGGAGTTTAGCGACGACGATATCTCTGACTACGTATAAATACAAAAGTATTTCTAGTTTAGAAATATCAAAATAAAACTCCAATAACCAAACCCATCTGCTACAAATCCGTTTTACGGACTATACCCCGAGTCCGACCATTCAATCAAGATTACATTTTTTGACCTAGTCCATAGGGTAAATTGACTCTGCTCTTTAAGGAGTAAATTTATTTGAATTTTGATGTAAAATAATTTATATTAACTTGGTATCTTAACGTGGGTTTGTGTCAATCCAGCTGCCCTATTTGATGTTTTGTTTCAGCGTCATAGAGAAATCTTACTTATTATAAAACGCAGATTGTGTGTGTGTGTGTGTGTCTACGTTTATATATTGGATCGGATTTCCTACATTTTTCAACCGATTTCAACAAAACTTCACAGGACTGCGTAAAATTACCTTGCGGTGGTTCTAACAGCGCCAAAAATGGGAAAAACACAATTGTTTTTGCTCGAAATTTGAAAACACGATAAAACACGATTCTATCGCCAGAATGAAAGGGGGACAACTCATATAGAGTTATACTTATTATAAAACCCAGGTTGTGTGTGTGTGTGTTCGTTTATATATGGGATCGGATTTCCTACATTTTTCAACCGATTTCAACAAAACTTCACTTTTTATTTTTGGCAGGTAGTGTTTCTTATTGTCTTGCACACTTTTTTCTTTATTTTTACATTCAGAATGCTTTAAAAATTCCATTTACAAGACAATTGTTTATAATAAAATTCTATTCAATCGGTAGACTCATAACGATTGTAAACAATGTTTTTGTTTGAGTTTGGGTTTGACCAATTCGTAAAAAAAACAAAAAAACGAAAAAAAAAAAAATAATTAAGACATACGTGTCCGTCAACTTTAAACAATAATCTTTGTCAATTTTATTTTTCAGTCTTTATGATGGTCGACACTTGATCTATCTCTTACTGTTACATCCCCGGGCAACGCCGGGCTCTCCTGCTAGTTATTAATATTATTCAAATAAATTATTTCCTTATTTCAAAGTAGCTTCTTGTTCGCATGGACAGAGTTTGCCGAAAATATAGATTAATTTTTTAGATGATTTTTGTACGCCTTTATTGCCCACAGCATTTTGATTGATTTCGTTGTATTTTTTTATTTTTGCATTTATTTTTTGTACTTCATAGTGTAGGGTACAACGTACCCGGATTAAAAGGAGAATTTAATACGGGATACCCTGCCCACAAAATACAACACAAATTTCAAGAAGAAACAACACAAGGAACGATTGTAGAAAATAGAACATTGTATATTTATTATTTTGTGAATGGGGTAAAAAAGATTAATGCTTTAGTTAGTTTAAGCAAAAATGTGATTTTGACAAAACTGTCTGTGTTCGCTGTCTTTCAACAGAGTAGAAGAGTAATGTCTGTTTCTTTTGTTTTTGTATAGGTGTAAAGGAAAAAGGGGCGATCAATTTAAGTTGAAAAAGAGAGTGTGAATGAGGAATAAAAGATAAAAGGAAAAATGTACTTAGGAGTCAGTTGTAAATTTGTTGTTGTTGTTGTTGTTGTCCTTTCCTAATCCACTTTCGGCTCTTAGTGTCGGGTTGAGTCAGTGATGGAATTTACTGTCAGTCTTCTGTCCGCTATGATTTCTGCGCCTTCTGACTGGTGACGACTTAAACTCTTTTTATTTTGACTTTTTTCACACTGGCTCGTTATCTTTATTTTTTGGTTTAGCAAATCGCCTCCTTTCATTGGTCAGAAAATTAATTTCACACCTTATTGCGAAATCTGTTTTTTAGTCGTTTTTTTGATCCGATTTTGCGGGTGTGCAAATCTACTTTGTGTTTTTTAGTCATTTGTTGGAATGATATAGGATTTGTATCCATTAACCCCCCTGCAGATTGATATATATTGAAAATATTTCTCAATATCTAATATATGTTTTATAATGTGTAGGCCAGTGTACGTGTCTACCCGATTATGTGGTAATGTTTTTAGGTGTGTTTGGAGGTGTAGAAAATGTTTCACTTACGTTGGTATTTGTCTCGGCTGTAGAATGTTCCGACGTACTTTCCTTTGTAGGTAAATCCAAGTACGCTGGTTTTAGTCTGTCTATAGAGACAGTTGCTTGCCTTTTGCTACAATTGTGAAATATTTGGGTTTTCTGTTGACTACTTGGAAAGGTCCCGTATAAGTAGGGCAAAGAGGCCTTTTTACTGTGTCGTTTCGTACGAAAACATATTCACAATTATGGAGGTCTTTTGGAGTGTAAAGGTCTTTTGTTTGTGTTCTAGTGGGTGTGAAAACTAGTTCATTCATCCTTTGCTTAAATCTTTGTACAAAAGATGTAGTTGGTTGGAGTTGACTGGATTTATCACAAAACTGTCCTGGCAACGTGAAGGACGTTCCAAAAACCATTTCAGATGCTGTACCTCCTAAATCTTCTTTGATTACGTTCCGGATGGATAGTAATATTAGCGGTAGATTTTCTAACCACGTCTTGGAATCATTATTTGCTGTTAATGCTGTCTTAAGTTGCCTGTGGAAACGTCCAATTAAGCCATTGGCACATGGGTGATAAGCCGTTGTTGTTATATGCTTAACTCCCAATAGTTTTGTGAACTCTTCAAAGAGCGATGATTGGAACTGAGAACCTCGGTCTGTAGTTATTACTGAAGGACAACCAAAAACGGCAATCCACTCATGTAATATACTTTTAGAGATCGTTTCTGCAGATATATCCCTTAGAGGAACAACGACAGGCCATCTTGTGAATCGGTCGATAATAGTGAGTAGGTAACTATGTCCATTTGCTTCTGGTAAGGGACCCACTATGTCCATGTGAAGATTCGTGAATCTACCATCTGGTTTTAGAAAATGCCCAGGAGAGGACTTAGTATGTCTGTTTACTTTGCTTTTTTGGCACTTTAAACAAGTTTGAGTCCAGATTTTTATGTCAGTATGCATGTTTGGCCAGACAAAACGACTGCTAATCAACTTGTCGGTTGCTCGGTGTCCGGAATGTGAGAGATTGTGAAAATGCAGAAATATCTTTTTTTCTCAATGAAGGTGGAATATATGGTCTTGAATAACCAGTCCCAACGTCGCAGAGTAGTGTTTTTGTTCCAAATCGGACGGGGTGTTCCTTCAATTGTAAAGAAGTGTCCTCTTTTATTTTGTATAATGTGGTATCTTCCTTTTGTTCATCTGCAATGAGGTCGAAGGTAAGGGTTTCAGAATCGATGGATTGTATCGTGGAGCGCGAGAGTGTATCTGCCACAATATTGTCTGAACCTTTAATATAGCGGATATCCGATGTAAATTAGTCCAGTTGTCGGGTATCTCTGGGTGTGTATTTATCTGTGTTCACATGTAAAGCGTAAGTGAGGGGTTTGTGTTCTGTGAAAATACTAAAGTTTCGTCCCTCGAGCAGATGTCGAAAATGCCTTATTGCTAAGTAAATAGCTAGTAACTCTCTCGAGAAGGTACTGTACTTCTGCTGTGCTTTGTTTAATTTGACCGAGAAGAAGGAGAGTGGCTTTTCTGAACCATTTAGCTTCTGATGTAGAACTGCTCCAATTGAATCTCCTGAGGCGTCAGTCGTCAATGTAAGTGTTCAGTTAGCATCGTCACTGATGTAAGAGAGCTTGGTAAAATCTGCTAACGCATTTTTAGCATTTTGAAATGCAGCTAACGCTTCTCCGTCGAGCAGTATTTTTGCATTTTTCTTCTTCTGTTTTTCCAGCAAGTTTGTGAGTCGGGTCAAAATTCTGGAACAACCTGGAATAAATCTACGGTAGTAATTTATTAAACCGAGAAATCGTCTTAATTGACGCAGTGATGTCGGCTGCTGAAAGTTTTGTATTGCTGCTACTTTCTCTGGGACAGGTGTGATTCCGTTTTTCTCGATCACATGGCCCAAGAAATTTAACTTTGAAACAGCAAAATCGCATTTGGGGACATTTATCTTTAAGCCAAAATGTGCCAGTCTCTCGAAGACTTGTTGAATATGGTATAGGTGTTCTTTTCCATCACGACTGGCGATAAGCACGTCATCGATATATGCAAAGGTAAAAGGCAATCCTCTCAAAACTTCATCAATGAGTCTTTGAAAGGTTTGGGCGGCATTACGTAACCCAAATGGCATCCTGGTGAATTCATAGAGTCCAAAAGGAGTGGTGATTGCAGTTTTCTTTATGTCTTCTTCTGCTACTGGAATTTGGTAGTACGCCTTAACCAAATCCAATTTTGTAAAAACTGTGGTTCCGTGCAAATCTAATTTGTGTTTTTTAGTCATTTGTTGGAATGATATAGGATTTGCATCCTATAATAGAGAAAAAAAAAATCAGAGCAGACAAATTTACACTGTTGTTCTAGAACTGACGTTAGACCTTTTGATTTTGTTTTGAAGTTAACCTCTCTTGTGGTCCAACAGCTTGAGAGTTGAAAAGAAGGCAAGAATAGATTAGAACTCCACTACTATGAATGAAAAGTTATTCCGTTTAATTTAGTGAAGTAACATAAAATCTCATTCCTAAGTTGTGTATAGTATACTACACGATAGTAGTGTAGTATGAAAATAAAGACGCTGCTTGAATTTGCCCCCTCCTCCGCAGAAAAAGATCCCCCCCCACACACATATACATTCAGAGTTCCAGAATCACCACTGCTGCCAAATAAATCATTATGTCTTTGTTGCTGTTGTTTTATCTAAGAGCTTATGGCGGATAACAATGGTTATTTTATGACAACGTCCATCCATTCCGAGCATATATCTACAATGTGGGTGGAAAGAAACTCCCTATTGAAAAATACTAACTTTTGTTAATATCACCACATTTGCATGAAGCAAAATATATTGTGATCCGCGAAGTGCTAAACTTTCATTGCTTCTTTTCAGTTTTCATTTCAGAGTGACAAGTGTAGCCTTGATTTGGGGCGCCGCCTGGCACTGCATGCGCATGCGCAGCTAGCATCTCGTTATGAAGTGAGATAATTAATTTATCGATTCTGATTTAGGTTGGCTCTTATTAGAATGGTCGTGGTTCAAATTACTGAGAAATATTCGCTTGATTTCAGTTTTTCTCTCTTCATTTCATATTCGGAAAACCGCAAAAAATATCAACAGAAACTAAAAACTAGATTCCCACTACGGATCGTTTGTGCTTTTTTATGGTGAGTGAAACGATAATTCTTAGTGTCTTTTGAGTATATCCGTTTTTCTTTTACTGGTCCTGAAGTAGTACTTACGTGCTAATAACCCTGGGAAATGTATGAAGCCTCCCCCCCCTGCTATGGGTAAATAGCAGGACAGACCGGGTTCTATAGCCTTAGATAGCAACTGGTCTACCGCAGAAATAAATGGCAACTTACTGCGAGGAAAAAAATCTGCCTCGTCAGTCATGTATCGAAAGATACTTGATCGCGTAAGCGTGTATCACGCATGGCACATAACTGAATTCGGGAGACACGGTGGAGTGTGGATTGTAGTAATAGAGTAGCGGCTCGGATTTGAGGAATTGAGGATCCGAGTTCGAATTCCAGTCGAATCCATTACATTCACTTACGTGCTAATACCCTTGGGAAAGATATGAATCCTCGTCTTCTCCCCCCAGCTATGGGTAAATAGCAGGACAGACCGGGTTTTATAGCCTTGGATGACAACTGGTCTACCGCAGAAAGAAATGGCAACTTACTGCGGGGAAAAAAATCTGCCTTGTCAGTCATGTATCGAAAGATACATGATCGCGTAAGCGTGTATCACGCATGGCACATAACTGACTGAAGGGTGAAATGGCCGAGCTCAAGTCAGCTTTGCGCTTTGTTGGAACGACCAAATTACTTGCATGAGTGGAGTTGTAAAGCACGTCCAAAAGCTTTGTGCCGGAAGGTAGGAAAGAGAGTTCAGTCGTCAGTGGACCGGGGAGACTAATTAATTTAAACATTGTGCTACATCTTGGAGCAATAGGGGGAAAGAGAGTGAGGAAGGAAGATGTTTATCTTTTTATAGACCTCAATGGCGCCAACTAATAGCGTTTGACGAAGCCAAGTGGGGTAATAAAATTTCCGGTTCCCTTATTATCATGGGAAAATATATTTCTTTTTTTTTATTTATTATTCATTATTATCATTATATGTATTGAGTTTATTTCATCTTTCCACAAAGTTTTGTATTTATATTTATTGTAAATTTAGCAAGGCTTCACTGAAGTCTTTTTTTTAATTTTGTTCATACATTTTCCTTACAGATATTAATGGGCATTTGAAAATTTTTTTTAATATTTTAATCAGTTTCCAAAACACTCGATTTATTGACCCCCCCCCCGTTTATTAGCTTGTTTCATTTGTCAGTTTATTAAGCTCTGTTGTGGCCTTGTTAGGGACAGAAATAAAGACACAAGAGTGAAAGTGAGTTAAACATATATATCAACAGAAACAGTAATACAAACATATACAAAAGAGAGTGAAACAGCAAGAATGTTCGGTCCGACTGTCAAAGCTGACTGCTGGAAACTTCCCTCTCCAAAAGGCAGTACCTGCTCCTATTTATAGCTGGGAGCGTCCATGGGTAAATTACCATAACATATACATATAGCGAGAGAGAGAGAGAGAGAGAAAGAGTAGTGTTGGGGCCTTGTTCGGGGCCAGAAATAACGACACAAGAGTGAAAGTGAGTTAAACATATATATATTCACAGAAACAGTAATACAAACATATACAAACGAGAGTGTTATAGCAAGAATGTTCGGTCCGACTGTCAGAGCTGACTGCTGGAAACTTCCTTCTCCAAAAGGCAGTACCTGCTCCTATTTATAGCTGGGAGAGTCTATGCGTGCGTTGGTAAATTACCATAACAGACCCCTAGTGATTAGATTTTATAACCATCCCTTCGTTTACACTTCTGATTTTTCCAGCTCCCCTATTTCCTACAACGCCCCTTTATATTTGGCACCTGAGAATAAATTAAGAGCAGGCTGGGGGGGGGCATTAGTTTACATAGCTTTATACAAAACCACATTTAAAAATTTTCTACCCTCTCCATTTGCTACGACCCCCCGTTTATTACATATTTTGATTTTCCACCCCATTTATTATTGCCCTTCTTTTATTGGGCACAGAGAATAAATTAAGAGCAGATTGACAGAAAACCATTAGTTTGTATAGCTTTATAATAGACACTGTGATGATAGAAAAATAAATAAATAATAACAAAAGGCTAAAATTTCATCATCTCTGAAAATAGACGGATAATAAAAATCTCCAGACAAAGTCATAGTTCGACCAACCAATCAGAAAGCTTTCACGACCAAGATGTAAGAAAATAAATAGACAAATAAAAGTCTCTTTATTACATTTTCCGAATTTTCTACCCCTCCTTTTACAATAATCTGATTTTCCAGTTGTTCTATTTATTATGAATCTCCTTTTTATTTGGCATCCGAGAGTAAATTAAGAGCAGGTTGATGGAGGTCATTAGTTTACATAGCTTTATACAAAAATAAACATTTGACATTTTTCCAGCCTCCATTTGTTACAACTCCCCAGTTTATTACATATTTTGATTTTTACACCCCATTTATTATAACCCCTCTTTTATTAAGCACTCGTAAATTAGGCTGAGCGAAGACCATTAGTTTGCATAGCTTTATAATAGGCAATGTAGTAAGAGATAAAAAAATAAAAATAAATATATATGAAAACCAAAATTTCGCCGTCTATAATAAAAATCACTAGGCAAACAAAGCCATGGTTTGACCAACCACTCAGAAAGGAATTAAAATAATTAAAAAATAAGAGCAATACATTAAACTCAGAAGTATCATTTAACTAAAAAAAAAAAATACCTACTGAATGTAATATAAAAAATAAAATTATACTATTAAGTTTTGTGAAATCATATACAATAAAAAATTATATTCTTAAACTATTGGTTAAGGTTAAAGATAATTTATTTTTTAAACATAAATACCAATGTATTTATTATTGCACTGCTGGTGTTCCGTATTTCTTCAAATTTTCTTTTTCATTTTTCACGCGGAGGGGTGTGATTACAAATTTATTTTTTTTCAATTTTTGTCCTATGACCCAACAGATTATCGTGTGTAAACTTTATTTTCATTAAGTAAAAAGTTAATTTGCAACGTTAATTTCGACGACACAGGCTGGAAGCTGGCGAAGCTCCCTTTGAGTTTCGGAGACCTGGGCCTTCACCCAGCGGCAGACTTGGCCCTTCCAGCATATCTTTCTTCACTTTCTTCCAGTCAGGATTTAATTGATGAGATACTCAGTGGATCGTCTCAATGTTTCTCGGGTGGTTCTTTCGAACAAGCTGGCAGCGTCTGGGTCCAAGACTTACTTTCTATCCCACTAGACACAAAAAAAGGCTGGGATAAAATAAAATAAAATAAAATGCGAGGCCAATTTTCCTAATTTGAGGCTCTCTCTGGATCAGCACCACTCGCCTGTCTACTGGATCAACGCAGTGCCCTCTTCATCTACCTTCTACATGATGAGTGCACTCGGGTCGGAGTTGCGATCCGTCTTGGGCTCAGATGCAAATGTAGAGCTTCCAGATGCAGGTGTAGAGCTTCTATTGATGAGTTTGGTTTGCATTCTTTCTCCTATCATCGTAGTACAGGCCGCCTTCCAAAGCATATGCATCAATAAACGACATCATCAGAAGAGGTCTGGATGCAGCTGGGTTCCCTTCCCAAATCGAACCCGTAGGCCTCAACCGTGGTGATGGAAAGCGGCCGGATGGCATTACCATTTTTGGAGAAGTCGTTAATTTGGGATGCGACTTGTGCTAATACATTTTCGACCGGTAATTTGATCAGGTCCGCGGTTGAGCCGGGATCCGTCGCCCGGAACGCAGAGATAAAAAAAATAGTTAAATACTCTTCTCTTGCTGATAGATTTTTTTTTTTTATTCCTGTGGCAGTGGAGACTCCAGGGGTTATTGGCCCTCGTTCGATGGCATTTCTTCGGAAGGTTGGCACGATGGCGTTTCGATTAAGGGACGAGCCTCGCGAAACGGAATGGTTCTTGCAGAGTGTCTCACTGACGATGGTTCGAGGTAATGCTTTTTACATCTTTGCGGCTGGCAGAGGATAGCAAAACAAAAAAAGACATTTTGTTTATAGTTACTTTGTTCAAACTTTTTTCAATAAATTTTATTTTTCGATAAAAAAAAGGTAAAAAGTAAAGACTACTTTGACAAAATCCACTCAATCGATCCATAAATTTACTAAATTACTTCGAAACATATTTCAAGGACAGATATTGAATTTTTAAATGTGTTTTTACATTTTTCGTCTATAATGGCGAAAACGTGCCAATGTTTTAAAAATGCCTAAAAATATTATATATGGAAATTATGTTTTCTTTTAAATCGGATTAGCTTTAGGCTATTATTATTTTTCCAATACAACCGAAATTTTATGTTCAAAGAAGACATTTAAATGATTAATTTTGTGTTTTCAGGGTAAGAAATCCGTGGCGGTACCTAGTTTCAGGGCCGGCGCGTCTTACTCCCGGAAACCACTACCGGAGTGTGCCCCAGCACTTTTTGGGTCCCGTTATGGCGTCTAACAATTTATTTTTCATCACTGCTTTATGGTTATCCCCCATTTTTAAAAATTTATTTTTAAACTGTCGTTACATTGTCAGTCATCAACTAATAATATACAGCGTGTATCTGCATGACCAGTGCGGTGAGTACTACGCGGGAGACCCCCGCCCCCGACGAGGTTGAAGTCAAAAAAAGAGCTAGTTTCAGCAGCGATTTTTTTGCTTTTTATACTTTTTACTTTTTTCTACATGTTATATTGTCAATTAGCAACTAATTGTAATCATTCAGGGCTGGTGCTTACTACACCGAACCTCTCAACCGCGTGGGGGCCCCCATCCTTACTGGGGAGAGAGGCAGAAGTTCTAATTTCAGTAGCGCTTATGTTTTAAAATTGCAATTTCCTTTCTGTACAGTTCTTTTAAATCAATTAAGACAGTAATATAGCTCGGTAAAAAATTTTTTATTCCGAGATCATCCACTAAGGAGGATCATTATTTTTTTTTACTACTACTACTAATAATAATAATAATAATAATAACCAGAAGTCCATGTCTAGCAATTAAAATAAGATTTCAACATATGAAAAATTTTCACGAAATCTAAAATACTGTTTTTAAAACAAATTTAAGACAATCCCGTTTGTGTTGTGTTGGAATCTTTGTAAAACCTTTCTTTTTTTTTTCAGCGGAAATACGACGGCGATTTTAAAGAGATTTTAAAAGATCAGAAATTTATGGAAATGTAAAAATTTGCGACTTAAACATTTTTCCGAGTAAAATTTTAGTGATGAAAATATTAGTGGTTATTACAAAAAAAATAAAATTTTGTCAGATTTTTTTTTTAAATAAAAAATCTATTCGTTATAAAATTAAACAATTAATGAATATGTACTGAAATTTTCATTTAAATTGGATAATTTCCTGATTTTTGGTCATTTAAAAAAGTGCTGGCCTCCCCATCAAATTTTCTTTCGGGGACGTGTGGCTCTAAGGTTGGGAACTTTTGAAATCGACATGTAGTAGTGGGGGAGGGCGTATCAAAGTTTCGAAGGGGGCTCCGATACCCTAGCGCTGGCCCTGCCTACTTTTTTATAATATAAAAACAATAATTTCCCACTAATTTACATTTTCTGATTTTTCCATTCTCTTAATTTCTTACAAAATCTTTCGTTATATTTTGCATCCCGTCCATTGTCTCTATTAAATACGGCCCCACTTATATTTGTAATAATGGTTTTCAATTCATTTTTCAACATCCTCGCTTTTATTACGAACCCCCGTTTATAACATTTTCTGATCTTTTAAATCGTCAGTCAACTTTTTTTTTTACAGCCCCATTTTTTTTTGACTTAGCATGAGATCGAATTAAGTGATGAAAGATCATTAGCTTTGTTTTTTGCATATTTTTTTTTTTTTTTTACAAAATGATGTGTAAATATTTTCCCCCCCTTAACCCCCGTGTATTACGTCTTCTTTTTTTTTTTTTTTTTACCCAAAGCTGATTTATTATGACCTCTTTTGGAGGGCCTTGAACACAGCAGAGCAAATTTAAGTGAAAGGCTGATAGATCATTAGGTTGGTATGCATAACTTTTTATACAAAATGATGTGTAAAAAAAGTTTTCTCTGCCCCATTTATTATGACTCCCTTATATTTGAAAACCCGGAGTAAATTAATTGCAGGTTGATATATAGAGAGAAAGAGTTCATTTAAAACTTGGATAGTTTTTTAATGCAAAAAAAAAAAAAAGAAAAATCCACCACACCCATTTATTACGACCCCACCCGTTTTTTGATTTTTTTTTTTTTTCTGATTTTTCCCAACCTTTCCATTTTCTGACCTCCCCCACCTCACTGGTTTATTTCGACCCCGTGTCTTTGTGGGGGGGGCACCTGAAAGTTATGTTCAGCTCACGTTTGTTTTTTTTTTTATTGATCAGACAAAGTTACTTCCCTTATTAAATTTTGTGGTAGACATTTTTGGTCTCTATTATGAGTTGAATTTTCGTCTCTATCAATTTTAACAAAGTCGGTTTTTAACGAGTGTTTTGAGTTTATTTTCGCGCCTGCTTTTTTTTTCTTGGGTTCTTAGTCGGGGATTTATCCGTTATTTGAAATCAATTACGGGTAAGTTTTTTTTTTTTTCCATTATTCTTACTCTCTGTCTTTCTCTCTCTCTCTCTCACTCTCATTCCAATCGTCCGAACCATTCTCTCTAAAAAGAAATCTGGAGTTTAAAAAAAATAAATAAAATGATGTAAATAAAGCCGTAGTCGCCTTTTAACTTTGCATTTAAAATTAATTTCTTCGCTTGCTAATTTAATATTATTTTTATTATTATCATTAAAAACTAAAAAGCATTGATTTTTTTTTTTTTATTATTTAAAGAACGATGGGGCAAAATAGGTCGGTTGGATTTTTCCCCCTCCCTTTTTGGTTTATTTTATTTATTTTTTTTACAATTCCGGTGTTGATTATCGTGTTTTTTCTTTCTTTTTAAATGATTTCTTCTATATTTAAATATTTTATTATCAACGTGGTTACTCGATTTATTTCAAACAGAATTTTTTTTTAGAATATAAAAAAAAAAAAAATTACTATTTTCGTAAAAGAATTCGTGTAAGAAACAAAAAAAAAATAAATAAAAATAAGATCGTTTGTTATTTTGACTCGGACGAGTATATTTTAAATTTAACATATCATATTTCTAATTTAAAGATTGAATTAAAAAAAAAAATACAACACATGTTTAGATTTAAATAAAGTTGATCAGGACGTCATGCAAGTCGACTTGTTTTTTAACGCGTGGTTTTCTGATTATGAATGAATCGAAGCTTTTATATACACACATTTCTTTCAGTAATATATATATATATATATATATATATATATATATATATAGTGTGTGTGTGTGTGTATGCAATTCAGTTATAAACTGAAAAACAATAGAAAAAATGTAATAATTTAATTTGTATATTAAAAAACAAAGGAGAGTCTTTTTTTTTCCAAATATTTTTACAGCACTTTTTTAATGTAAAACTAGACTTAGAGAATACTACTTTTTAGCGTACCTTTGATGTGGCACAATGCCGCAAGTAAGAAGCACCCGGTGAGAATCGAACTCATTACTCAGTTGTAATTGATTTAGCAAAAAGAAAAGAAAAGTTTGCTAAATTAGATAAATAAAAATTCATTCTGTTTATATATATATTTCGTTTATTTATTTATTTAATTGGATACGTAGACGTGGTGTATTTGGTTAGAAAATTTGCCTTATCCCCGCTATGACTGAGTAACGAGTTCGATTCTCACTGGGTTCCTCCTATGGGGGTCTTGGGTCGTATTTTTACGCTTCTTAGTAAATCACTATATACCGCTAAAAAGAATTTCTTTAAAAGAAAATAAAAATAAAAATACATTTTATTTAAATGCTTTCTTTTAACTTAAATTTCGGTTCAATTTGAGAGATAAAATTTGATATGAATTAAAAGAAAAATTAATATCCGTATATAAATAATCCTTTTTTTCCCCCCTATTTTTTAGGCATTTTTAAAGCATTAGTTAGTACATTTTTTCATAATTTCCTCAGCTTATCGAGCCACCATACGAAAAAATAATGTAAATAACAAACAGAAACTTAAAATATTCTTTTAAAATCCAGTATTTGCCCTAGAAATGTTTCGAAGTCTCTTACTAAATTTAAACATTAAATGGATTTTCTGAAAGTAATGCTTACCTTTTTATTCAAAATAGAATGAAAATAAACTTTTATTTGCATACGCTAGTAGCCTGTGAGGTCAAAAGACACAGCAGAAAGCAGTCATTCTCCCACTGCCCGAAAAAGCGCGGGAAAAAGTAAAAATAAAACCTAAAGCATTACGGAAGGCCAGAAGTGCGATAATCAAAAAGTTGTTATTTATGTTAAAACTAAAATTTTTTTAACTTTATAATATGACCAATAGTTGAAGAATCTAATTTTTGATTCTGTACACTTTTATTAAACTTAGTATAATGAATAATTTTATTTTTTATACTGAATGAAGGGAGATGAAATTAGATTAATATCATAATACTTCTTTGATATTGAATAGTAGTCAGTCAATGTGAGATATCAAAATTGTTTCCTTTTTGTACATCTATATAAAAAAATTATCTCACAGTTACTAAAGGAAAAAAATAAAATAAAATTATTTTTAAAATGTATCACACTCAAAAATAACATTAAACTTTGCATTTTTCAAATCTTCAAATATGTCTTTAAAGTCCTTGATGCTATGTAAATGCAAGGACATGTATATTTGTGACTATTCAATTAGTGGATGCCCAGTCACTACTACTTTTCAAAGCTCTTGTTCAGGACACTCAGTTGTAAATTATCAAAAACATAAATTGATTACCTATAAAATGGATAGATTTTTAAGCAAGAAACTTATCTGTTAGGAAAAGGTCCCTTGGTCTAGTGACCCGCCTTTAGGGAATCATTTAAAAATGTAACATCTATTTGGAAATAAAAATATTAAACCTAAAATAAAAAAACTTACAGAATCGATGGAAAGTACTTGGGAAATAAAAGTGAATTTTCACTGTTACAGTGCATTTCTTGCATCATTTGATTGTAATACACAGAAAATATCTGTGAATATGAACAGATTCTGCTAAAAATAAGCAGATATAATGTTTATAATTTATTTGATCAGACATTCTTAAAAGAGAATTTGCTGCCTAAATACACAAATATATATATATATATATATATATATATATATATATATATATATATATATTGTATACGAATGCTTGCTCATACATTTACCTATATTTATCCATTTAAATTATATATATATATATATATATATATATATATATATTTTTTTTTAATATTTTCTTAGTAATTTCTTCTTCAGTACTTCAACTGTTCTTTTATTTTTCTCATGCATGGATGCCATGACCTTTGAAAGAGTGTTTAGACCAATTTAATGGCCTTTTAGTCTTCCTCCACATGAATAGGTGTTCACTTTATGAATAATGAAAATTTTGAAGATGCTTAGGTGGGGTGTGGCAAGAAACAGTTTGAGAACCACTGGTCTAGTCTCTTAAATCCAGCACTCTTGGGATCAGGCCACTGCTGGTCCACAAATAATGCCAAATGACAGATATCACCCCTCAAAAAGCCCCTATGTAAACAGAGTCTTGCCAGCTTGTTCTACATATATATTGCTGAACAAAACTTAAAACAGGAAATAAAACAATTGTTAATGTTTCCAAACAAGGGTTTTTTTGTTTGTTTCATGCAACACCAAGTCTAAACAAAAGAAGCCTAAAACCAAAAAATATGGACCGTATTTGACAGCATTTAAGACGCATGGGTGTATAAGACGCACCCCAATTCCAGCAGGGCAAATCAAGAAAAGATTAGTAATTAGTAAAATTATTAGTAAATGGTACAGCCTAGGCTATATTTATAAGGTATTATTTTGCTTAAACAAGCCCTGATTTCAATTAAATGAAAAATAATAGGAAAAAAAGAACACGAGCCTATAAAAACTTTATTATATCCAAAGGTAAGAAAACAAAATAAAAATCAAGCAATTATTACAACTGAGCAAAAAACAGTACAGTTACCATTAAAATTCAGTCAAAAATTTTCTTTTATATGATCTGTACAACCTGCGTCTTGTAAACATTTTATTGGAATAGTGATTTTCCAAGCGTAGCTTAGATGTGGCACAAGGCCAAAATTAGGGGGCACCCAGTGAGGATCGAACTCACTACTCAGTCGTAATTGTTCTAGCGAGCCAAGCTTGCTATCCATTACACCACCTTGAGGTGCCCTCATCTTACTGAAATAATTAAGATATAAAAATTCTGATTGTATTTATACCAATGCAACCGGAAGTTATCGCAAGAAAAAATATTAATGAGACAAATATATTTTACAAATATATAATTTGAATTTATTGCATATAATTTTAGTGAAACAAAGTACTAATATTAAACGTGATGAAATTAATATAGTGAATATTATCAATAATAACACTTTTAATCTGCATAATAGCCTTTTAAATAATGACAATGGCTATAAGAAAATTACTCTAAAGTCTAAGCTAATCGGAGTTGCCAGGTAGCTAATTTCAGCCGACTATCACAAATTTTAAAACTACATATGGCATATAAGACGCAGGGGAATTTTAAAAGATACTTTTAGTAAAAGTAAGTGTGCCTTATATGCTGTCAAATATAGTAAAGCCTTTTGGGGGGCCTGTAGGCTAATGAAATTATGGGGCAACCCCGTTAGATGGAGCCACCCTCTAATTCAACTGTATCCATCTTGAATATTTTTACTTGTGACATATTTTAGTGACATTTACATAGCTTGAAGTAAACTTATTGCAAATTCTTTAAATAAACTAGAATATCTATCTTCTGTTTGTCAATAAACCTGTCCTTTAAGAAATACCACTATTTTACTATTTATTGCGAACCAAATTAGCACATACAACATACATAGTAAAAAAAACACTGCCCTCCCCCCAAGTTAAGCAACATCAAGCTGGGTCAGTATCTTGAATGGTGGCCACTTGGGAATACCAGGTGCTGTAAGCTTGGATGTGCAGGTGGTGTAATGGATAATGGCTTGGAATTGTTAATCAGAGAGCCGATTTCCGATTCCAGTTGGGTTTGTTATATTCACTTATGTGTTAATACCCATGGAAAAGGCATGAATCAACCTCTTTTCTCCCCAGCTATGGGTTAATTAGTAAGACTTGTCACTAAATCATTATTATCTCAGGAAAAAAAAAAAATGTGTGGGAAAAAATTCTTACAACCTAACAATAATTTCTGGCTTGAAGTCACCTGCAAAATGTTGCTAGGCTGTAGAAAACAAATCAAACAAAATCAACTTTTTTTTCTGGCAGGGTTTTTATTATATACCTATCTCTGCATGTGGGCATGGGGCCAAGTGGATAGACCACTGTCTGACCATGAGACCTGGGTTTGAATCCTACCATGGCCGATTTGTCAAGTAGGTGACCTGTTGATGTTATCAATCTGAGGAGGTGATCCCACCATGCAGCATCTTTGAACGTTTTTTTTTTTTTTTTTTTTAAAGCAATTCACCCCAAGCAAGGTGGGAGTAACACTAGCACACAGAGTTTTACAGAGGATTGAGAACAAGAGTAAGGAGGCGTGTTTGGGGAAAAGGATACCGAGAAGGATGGGGAACAAGCTTAGGGTGTCAGATGTCGATTGACATTACACTTGAATATTTGAAGATTATAGTCATCAGGGAAGCAAGCAAGGGGAAGGGAGTTCCACAGACAGGAAGTGCGAGAGAAGATGTTTGAGTAGAAGAGATGGTTACATTTAACTGTTTTAACAGTAAAAGGGTGGGACGAGATGCCAGCCTGGTAGCTTGCTTAAATTCTTGCAATCTGGAAAACAGAAAAAATAGCTCGTCAGAACAGTTGCCATGAAAATACTTTTTCAGTGCCTGAAAAGCACACCATGGGTTGATCCAAGCCTTGTGGGTAAAATTGGGTAGATGTAACTATTTGGGAAGCTGTCAATGGTTGTGCTAGCATGAAGTCACAAGTTATTGTGACTGAGGGTTTCAGTGTACTGGCCTTGTGCAGACGGTTGATCATGCCAGATAATGTGCTCTCTTCCAGAAACTATAACTAAGGTCCGCAGCATAGTTGTGGTATAAACTACAGATAGATTCAGTGGGTGTTGGACAAACACAAATGTGCATGAGCCCCCCCCCCCCCCGTAGACAGGGATACAAGTGGTTAGCCATTATTATTGTGTCGTGAAGCTTGCAAAAACCAGTGTGCAGATTTGATTCCATGTGATTCAACTTTTGGCAACTGGATGCTTATCTCGGGTAAGCCATCATACCTGGGTCTCTTGATTTTTGGTGTGAAATTGAGTGCAAATTCCATTCTGGCATAACACTGAAAATGTTTTTAGAGGGTTTTTTTTAATCATAAATGGTTTCTTTAAACTAGAGATCTCCACAAAAAAAACACAATACCTACAGTAAAATGAAAAAAAAAAATTCTTGAAGCTTTTATTGTAGTTTTAATTTCAAGCTAATAGATTAAATTTAATATTTCCAATAATCAAAATACTTTGCTGTATTTTGAAAACTAATTTTAAATTAACTGGAAGTATATATATATATATATATATATATATATATATATATATTGCTAAAATAGCTGATTAGCACCTTTTTTTAGTCATCTTTCATTTCAATGTAATTCTCTTTATTAAAAAATATTCCAGAAATAAAATATACTTTTCTGAAACTTTATTTGAGGAATATTAGCTGATTTAAAGTATAATTAATCTGACTTGAAACAAATATTATTTACTTTAAGTTTAAAATATTGCAGAAATGCATTTTTTAACCCAACAGTAGCTGTGTTGACAGCCTGATGACAGGTCTAATGCTGTTCTACAGAAAATTTATCTATAAAACATAATCGAAGAAAATGATGTGAGCGCCTTTTTTACATAATTTTTAAGTACTCGGTGATCTTAATAATTTATGAAAATATTCTCCATAATCTAATGTTTTATTGAATTTTAGAAATGTTGGCTTTAAATTTACTATAGTTATTGCTCTTATTTTCTGATAATGTCCTCTATGGTCATCTGTACTTACAAAAAAATTCTTTTAAAAATATTAGGGTTTGATGATTTGTATTAAGCTTTTCCATTTATGATTAGTAAATATAGTTTTCACTTAATAATAGTATCATCTAAAAGGGTGAAATTAATACAAAATTTTAAAAGCTTTAATACTTAAGATTTTCTGATTAAAATTCAAATAGAATGAAAACAATTCTTGTAAAAATTCATTATTCAATTCCAATCACCTGAAAAAGACCGGAGCATACAACAGCCGAAACGTTGTGAATATGACAATAAAGATGAGAACAACAGTCCAAACAATGTAAATAATGCTAGAAAGGATTAAAAAGTTTGATTAAAAAAATCCTTTGGTCTTTCCTCTTAATAATAACAAAGATTTTGATGATAAAACTTTGTTTTTGTCAAGTTTGGGGCCTTTTTTAGCAAATTTTTGAAGGCATCTATTTTGAACCTACAATATATAGTTGTTCTTTATATTATACCATAAAATTTTTTGTTAGTCTTATTGAAAGTTAGGGAGTCAGAGACAAAATAAGCAGGCAAAATATGGTTAAAAAAAAAAAAAATGTGTTAATTTAACTGAACATTGGGCCTCCTCTCCAAATACATAGAATTTGCTCCCTTTGCAGTTGTTGGCACATTCTGTCGCCTTGAGAGAGTTACTATAAGTAAACACTTTGTCAGTTGTTATTTCTGGTATTCTAAGCTGGAAATAGTCTACTACCGCTTTTGAACAGGGCTAAACTACCATTTTTCCAATGCCATTTTGAATTCTTCTACACTTTATATGAGGTGTAACATCGATTAAACCCACATCAATTTTGTTGCGACTTTTTGTAAACAAGAATGGTTGCATCAACATCCAACAAAGCCTTGATTCAGGAGTTTTTCTTTGATTTGGACTCTGATGATGATTTTGAAGGCTTTACTCAAGTGGATATTGATGGTGAAGTGGTCAGATATAGAAATAACGCTAGTGACAGGGAGAAAAGCTATGATGACCACTAGGTGATGAGCGGCTACCTTCCTCTATGGCTGACTAATTTTATGGAAGCTGCTGACCCAATAGATGTACCTGATAGCCTTTCTGAAAATGAATTATTTTGTTTACTTATAAATGATGAAATATTTGTCAACGAGACAAATAAATATGCTAGTCAGATGAAAGAAAGAGTAAGCAAATGTTGGTGTCTACTCATATGTAAACATATAGGACATCACTTTTGACAAAACAAAAGCCTTCTTAGCCATTTTGCTTCTTATTGCATCCTCAGAACTCCACATGGAGTAATAAAAGTTAAAGCTTGTTAAATTGTAAATGTATTAATGTATTTGTTTTTTTTTTATTTTGTATCAATTTTTTTTTGTTTTCAACGTCAAAACATGCATGCAAAATGTAATGCATTACATCAAAATATTACTCATCCATTCTTTTATTAGTACACAAAAGATAAAATATATACACACAATAGAAAGAAAGTTATAACGATTTTGAAACAGAAGATGCTCATGTTTTTTGTGCCCTCAAAAAAAAAATGCAGTGGTAGGGAAACAATTCTAAAAAGAATTTGGTTGGGTAAAGAATATTGACCATCTCTAAAAGGACATGAGAATGCATACACAATATCATCATACTTATTATAAAACTCAGGATATGTGTGTGTGTGTCTGTACGTTTATATATTGGATCGGATTTCCTACATTTTTCAACCGATTTCAACAAAACTTCACAGGACTACGTAAAATTACCTTGCGGTGGATCTGACACTGCCAAAAATGGGAAAAACACAATTGTTTTTGCACAAAATCAATTTGAAAACACGATTAAGAGGCATTAATGAAAGGGGGACAACTCATATCGAGTTATACTTATTAATATCGAGTTATACTTATTATAAAACCCAGGTTGTGTGTGTGTGTGTGTGTATTCATTTATATATGGGATTGGATTTCCTACATTTTTCAACCGATTTCAACAAAACTTCACAGGACTACGTAAAATTACCTTGCGGTGGTTCTGACAGTGCCAAAAATTTGAAAAACAATTGTTTTTGCACAAAATCAATTTGAAAACACGATTAAGAGGCATCGTGAGAATGAAAGTGGGACAACTCATATCGAGTTATACTTATTATAAAACCCAGGTTGTTTGTCTGTGTGTGTTTGTGTGTTTGTTTATATATGGGATCGGATTTCCTACGTTTTTCAACCGATTTCAACAAAACTTCACTTTTTTTTGGCAGGTAGTGTTTCTTATTGTGTTGCACACTTTTTTCTTTATTTTTACATTCAGAATGCTTTAAAAATTCCATTTACAAGACAATTGTTTATAATAAAATCCTATTCAATCGGTAGACTCATAACGATTGAAAACATGCGTGTCCGTCAACCTTAAACAATAATCTTTGTCAATTTTATTTTTCAGTCTTTATGATGGTCGATACTTGATCTATCTCTTACTGTTACATCCCGAGCAACGCTGGGCTCTACTGCTAGTATTTACTAAATTAGCATTTTTGAAATCCCAAGTTATTGGTAATAATTACAGTACTATATATGCTAGTGTCTAAGTCTACTTCATGTATAGTGTAACCTCGTGAATGTTTTTGTGAAAAGCCTGAGTAGTCAAATACTGCAGTACTGGGCAATATCCTGGACATATTTTATAGCAAATTAATGGTTTCCATTCTTTTTTTGTACAAAGTTACCCCAAACCACTCGCCATAACAATTCTGATACAAAGATTTAAATACTGTACTTTTATTTTCTTTCATGCCTGACTATGGTAGCTCCTTTACCCTGGACTTGTCTCTGACATAGGCTGAGTTTCTTCCCTTTTGTATCTGCCTGAAGTGCAAAACCTCATCCACTATGTATTCCACTTAAAATCAATTAATCTTTATTACTATAAAAGTCTGTGAACATTGCTTGTGTGTTTGCCAGAAGTCATATATAGAGAGTGTTGAAAGAAAGATATGAATTTATTATCATGTACAAAGCGGGGGCAGAGAAGGAAATTGAGAAAACAAACTCTCTCTCTCTCTCTTTCTTTCCACCCACCTCCCTCTCTTTCCACTCATCTCCCTCTCTTTCCACCTCTCTCTCTCTTTCCACCCACCTCCCTCTCTCTCCACCTCTCTCTCTCTTTCCACACCTCCCTCTCTTTCCACCTCTCTCTCACTCTCTTTCCACTCATCTCCCTCACTTTCCACCCACCTCTCTGTCTCTCTTTCCACTCACCTCTCTCTCTCTCTCCACCCACCTCCCTCTCTTTCCACCCACCTCTCTCTCTCTCCGCACCTCCCTCTCTTTCTACCCATCTCTCTCTTTCCACTCACCTCCTTCTCTTTCCACCCACCTCTCTCTCTTTCCACCCACCTCCCTCTCTTTCCACCCATCTCTTTCTTTCCACCCACCTCTCTCTCTCTCTCTCTCTCTTTTCACCTTCCCGTGATTGTGTGCATGCTTATTTATATTTCAGCTTCATTTTAAATGTTTTTATTTCAATGTCAAGCAGACAATTTTTTTTAATGTTGAAAGCAACTTCAGTGTTTTATAATCTGAACATTCAGTTGGTAATATATATATATATGATTTAAAAATATGATTTGTCTCTACAGTAAGTATTATTTCAACTTTCTTCAATCAGACAATTTTTTTTTTTTAATGTTGAAAGCAACTTCAATAACTGCGGATAAATGTATTTTTAAAATATCTCTACTTTCACAAACTCTTCATGAAACTAAATATAAACACTAATATAACTAGGTTGACCCAACAGGTCACAGTTGGTCTAGTATCTTATATAAATGAAGAATTAATACATTTTTTCCTATCTCAAATCTCTAATAACAACCTTTTAGGACTATTAAGTACTAGCAGTAGAGCCCGGTGTTGCCCAGGGATGTAACATTAAGAGATAGATCAAGTATCGACCATCATAAAGACTGAAAAATAAAATTGACAAAGATTATTGTTTAAGGTTGACGGACACGCATGTTTTCAATCGTTATGAGTCTACCGATTGAATAGAATTTTATTATAAACAATTGTCTTGTAAATGGAATTTTTAAAGCATTCTGAATGTAAAAATAAAGAAAAAAGTGTGCAAGACAATAAGAAACACTACCTGCCAAAAAAAGTGAAGTTTTGTTGAAATTGGTTGAAAAATGTAGGAAATCTGATCCCATATATAAACGAACACACCCACACAAACAACCTGGGTTTTATAATAAGTATAACTCGATATGAGTTGTCCCCCTTTCATTCTCATGATAGCGATGTCTCTTAATCATGTTTTCAAATTGATTTTGTGCAAAACAATTGTGTTTATCCAATTTTTGGCACTGTCAGAACCACCGCAAGGTAATTTTACGTAGTCCTGTGAAGTTTTGTTGAAATCGGTTGAAAAATGTAGAGAATCCGATCCAATATATAAACGAACACACACACACACACACACACAACCTGGGTATTATAATAAGTATGATGTTACAGTCACTGAAAATGCATGAATTAACATCTTTAAAAAAATTACCTGTGCATAGTGTGATCTCTATGTATAATTTACATATGAATAATGGGATATGCATTTATAATGCTTCTCAATTTTGTTGATTCCTATTGATACTATTACTGTATACCATAAATAACACTACTAGAATTAAGTTTCATTTGGTATTATCACTCTGTTAGATTAGCCAAAGGTACTTTGAGAATGTAGGGCTACCAGATAGGTTACGATCACTGAAAATGCTTGAATTTTAACCCCTAGAGAAAAATTATCTGTGTATATTGTAACCAGTCACCAAAAATGCATGATTTTTAACCTCTTCAAAAAAAATTACCCGTGTATAGTGCAACCTCCCCACTCCTATTTTTTGGCATAAAATACTGATCATAAAATCTCTTACTCTATGTGGTCATGAGCAAAACATCTTTAACATTTTGTTAAACAAGGATTGTTTTACTTTCTTCTATTTTCATTAAACTTTATCCTAAAAAAATGTTTTTTTTTTCTTTGCATTTTCTTTCAGATTTTTTTCTCTGGTATCAGAAACGATCTGTGATTGACCGTGACACATTGAACACTACTTTCCTTTTGAATGATTCAACCTTCAGTTGGATGAACCCCATTTTGATGCACGTACTGAATGCTGCAGTTATAGCGAAATAAAAAGATCTGAGACACTTTGATGAAGGTACCATTGTTAAGACCAGAGGATTCTGAAACAACATGGCTTTTGGGGTTCTCCCATTCCATTGTCATGTGTAGTTAGCTGTAAAAATCCTCAACAGATGACAAGGCATTGATTTCACCATCACTCAGTAAATTTCTTACAGCCCTTACATATATGGATGCATACAAATGAAAGTTTTCTTGTTGTGTAGACTTGACAAAGACTTTCACCTGCAATGGCTTTCTTTATGTCTGAAACATGTGAAAAGAAATTCAGTGCTGATAAATGTGAACACCATACTGGCAAGAAACTATTTTGCTGTGAAACTTGCAACAAGGAGATAATCAGCAATATGAAACTGCAAAAGCACATCCTAACAAACACTACAGAGAAACCCTTTATCTGTGATGTGTGTGGCGAAGACTTCACTCAGAAAATCAATTTAGTGATGCACATGTGTACACACAACATACAGAAACCCTTTCAGTGTGAGAACAGTGATACAAAAGTAACTGAAAGTGACACGCTTCTTGAAGATATGTTGATTCCTGTAAACAATGAACTCCACAAATGTCACACTTGCCAACGGGAATTTACAGATAAGAGTAAATTTCTTCGGCATATGCGCATACACACTGGGGAGAGACCCTATAAGTGCAGTGTCTGTCCAAAAGAATTCTCACAGAGTTACACACTTGTTCGACACATGCGTACACACACAGGAGAAAAACCGTATGTATGTTTTGTTTGTGGAAGAAGGTTCAATCAGAGTGGTGCTCTTCGGCAGCATGTACGCATACACACGGGGGAGAAGCCTTACCAATGCAGCATTTGTGACAAAAAGTTCACCAGCAATGGTAATCTAGTTCACCATGTGCGGATACATACGAAAGACTAAGCATTTTGATTGTGTCATCCTGTGATTCTGGGAAATTGGCTGGCTGTGTGTAAAGCCTGAGATTTTTAACAAACTTTTGGTAAAGTTTAACCAACGTACACAAATGGGCATTGCCAAAAAGACGATTTTTTTCTGTTGATACCGTTGTTACCGTACACTTTCTTGGCAATTTTGATTGTTTTAAAAGGCTATTTTTAGAATTTCAATAAGAAGCCAAACATATAAAACTGGATTTATGCAATCTCTTTTCTTTTTTTCTTTTTTTCTTGGGAATTGACAAACAAAAGTACCGAACACTATTCTTGTAAATAAACAGATGAATAAAGAGTCTGTCTATATTTCTGAAATGAGGTATTATGTACATTATTTACATTATTCAGACTATTCCCCATCTTTGTCGCCATATTTATCACAACGACACATGGTACAGTGGATAAAGGTGTTGCTTAGATCCAGTGACAGGACCCAAAGAGTGTGAGTTCAATACCCGGTTAAGGCAGTGGAGAACTTTCAGAGGGAAATTAACAGGAGATAACTGATAACTGACATCCATGGCACGTGGAACTAGAACAGTCTACCCCAGTGAGCGAAATAAAGAGTTCAGTTCGACATTCCAACCACCTGAAGAAGGCCAGAGCGTACAACGGCTGAAACGTGATAAATATGGCGACAAAGATGGGGACAAAAGTCCGAATAATGTAAATAATATGAATAAAGAGTGTTTAACATTTTTGTTGTCATTTTTGAGAAAGAAAAAATATCAATCCAGATGCTCACCCACCATCTTTAGTGAATTTATGCGGTTTGAAAATAAGAAAGAAATGTCTGTAAAATGTATTTTTTCCAAATGTATAACTGTAGTTATATATTTATTTAAATTCTCTTGTTCACAGAGATGTTTTTTTTATAAATATCTGAATAAAAAAATGTTCATATTTCTAATAAGGTAAATAATAAATATTGCATAGTAGTTGGTCTACATATTTTTATAAACTTGTAAATAACAAAATTTTTATTTACACTATTTATGTTTGGACTATTGTCTCCATCTTTTTGGCTGTACTTCGGGTGTATACTGATCAGGCTATCCTACTTGAAATTCCAAATTGAACCCTTTATTTAATCTATGAGGGTAGACTGATCTTGTTAGGGGTAGCATCTAGTTCTTTTTTCTGTTAATTTTTGTTCAGTTATTGCTTGACCATTTTCACTGAGTGCAAATACACACTGCCATTGTCCTGGAGAAAATTTAGAGCTTTAAACCTAACTTTTACTGCTGATTAGGTTGCCACTTCTGCTGCTGCCCATGTTCTTGAATTACTGCTGCAGTTGAAGATTTGCTGTCATTTGTCTTTCTTTATTACTGGCTTCCAAATTGTATTTATTTCTATGCTAGGCCTACTAAGGAGGTCCTCATATGTGCTGATTTTTTCATATGCATAGATTAAATAAAGGATCAAGTTCAAAATTTCCTGTAGGCTAACCAGATTGATACAGGTCTGAGGAAGGTTGGAAGGCACAATGGCCAAAACATTGTGATAAAAACAACAATGATGAGGTCACTAGTCCAGATATAGTGTAAATAACGATAACACCTCATCCCAGAAATTCAGACAAAAATGAAAAAATTATTCTTGTAAATAAACAATTTAACAGTGTTTAATTCTTTTTTTCTCAATTCTCAAAAAAGAAGAAAATGTCTAAAGCTATTTTCATGTGTTTGGGGTTTTTTTTAAATTCTAAAAATAGATTTTTAAATCAATAAAAATTGCCGAGGGAATATACAGTAATAGTGGTGCCATAAGAAAAAATGTCCTTTTGACACACCCTTTTTTTTTGCTGATAGGTATGTTAAACTTTGCCAATGTTTTTTTTTTTTGTTTTGTTTTTTATGATATAAATATTAGACAAAATGCATATGAAAACACTGTTTATCCAAGATAAAGCATATTTATTTATAGGAATGTTAATGTCTGACATAGCCTCCATATTCTTGAATACAAAATTGCTATGTTTTTGATATTTAAATCATTACACTGTTCACTGACCATATTTGTCCCAACAAAATGATCTTTTACAGAATGGATCTATGTTGAATAAACTTATTCTTTAACCTGTTGTAGTTTTGCATATTTATGCCTTATATAGAATGTTACAGGATGCAGAGACTGGGCCAGGATGGCAAGCAATTGGTCAGAATACTTCATGGACACGGAATTCTAACAATGATGAGTTGAATTTTGGATATAGGTACAAAATGGTATGCAAATATTTTGAAGTCTCAACACACTTTCTGTCCCCAGATTCCTTAGAGAGGCGAGGCCACACATAGCGGAATGCTAAGCCAATGAGTGGCCATGTGTTCCCCTAAAGTCCCTCCCACTGATTCCTATAATCAATACTATGTCTGTCCCTCTCATATAAGAAAACCGTGAAACTATTAAAAATTAATACCAAAATCTTACTTTATATACTGACATGTCAAAGGTCATGATATAGCAGGATATAAACATAATGCTAAATGACATCCCTTCCCCACTAGACCTATATTAATGGTGCTCTTTTTTTTTTTTTCCTCAGGACCAGGCTCAGAGCCACTCATGTTTGAGGCTTAAAAAATTCTGTGGCCAATTCATGACTTTGCACTATTTGGGATTTATATACAAAACTTAGATAAAAATAATCCATCACTGTCAGAATACCACGTACAACAGGTATTTTGACCATCCAGACCTATATTCTGCATTCAATAATAATATTATTTAGTCATAAGCCAATAAGATATTGGATAAAAACCACTGAAGAAAATATCCTTCAATATTAATGTTACCTAATTACAAAAGATGCATGTTGAAAGGACAGAGGCAATGGTAAAGGTTAAATCTTTATTGTTGTCTTTGTATATGTTTGAATGGGAATCTGTTATACATAAGATTCTGATATAATTTATTTAAAGGGACAGGGACAATGATAAAAGATAAAGGTCAACCCTTTCATCTCTGTATGTGCTTCAATGGGAATCTGTTATACATAAGAAATATATATAGGACAGGGACAATGATAAAAGATAAAGGTCAACCCTTTCATCTCTGTATGTGCTTCAATGGGAATCTATTATACATAAGAATATTTAAAGGGACAGGGACAATGATAAAGATAAAAGGTCAACCCTTTCATCTCTGTATGTGCTTCAATGGGAATCTTTATACATAAGAATATTTAAAGGGACAGGGACAATGATAAAAGATAAAGGTCAACCCTTTCTTCTCTGTATGTGCTTCAATGGGAATCTATTATACATAAGAATATTTAAAGGGACAGGGACAATGATAAAAGATAAAGGTCAACCCTTTCTTCTCTGTATGTGCTTCAATGGGAATCTATTATACATAAGAATATTTAAAGGGACAGGGACAATGATAAAAGATAAAGGTCAACCCTTTCTTCTCTGTATGTGCTTCAATGGGAATCTGGGAATATTTAAAGGGACAGGGACAATGATAAAAGATAAAGGTCAACAACCCTTTCATCTCTGTATGTGCTTCAATGGGAATCTGTTATACATAAGAATATTTAAAGGGACAGGGACAATGATAAAAGATAAAGTCAACCCTTTCTTCTCTGTATGTGCTTCAATGGGAATCTGTTATACATAAGAATATTTAAAGGGACAGGGACAATGATAAAAGATAAAGGTCAACCCTTTCTTCTCTGTATGTGCTTCAATGGGAATCTATTATACATAAGAATATTTAAAGGGACAGGGACAATGATAAAAGATAAAGGTCAACCCTTTCTTCTCTGTATGTGCTTCAATGGGAATCTATTATACATAAGAATATTTAAAGGACAGGGACAATGATAAAAGATAAAGGTCAACCCTTTTTAAAGGACTTCTCTGTATGTGCTTCAATGGGAATCTATTATACATAAGAATATTTAAAGGGACAGGGACAATGATAAAAGATAAAGGTCAACCCTTTCTTCTCTGTATGTGCTTCAATGGGAATCTATTATACATAAGAATATTTAAAGGGACAGGGACAATGATAAAAAAGATAACGGTCAACCCTTTCTTCTCTGTATGTGCTTCAATAAGAATATTTTAAGGACAGGGACAATGATAAAAGATAACGGTCAACCC
Source organism: Acanthosepion pharaonis (assembly GCA_903632075.3). NCBI lineage: Eukaryota > Metazoa > Mollusca > Cephalopoda > Sepiida > Sepiidae > Acanthosepion > Acanthosepion pharaonis. Next base: position 829,524 of record CAHIKZ030000130.1, on the reverse strand, counting down.
TTTCTTCTCTGTATGTGCTTCCATGGGAATCTATTATACATAAGAATATTTAAAGGGACAAGATAAAGGGTACAATAAGAATAAAAGGGACAGGGACAATGATAAAAGATAACGGTCAACCCTTTCTTCTCTGTATGTTCAATGGGAATCTTTAATAAGAATATTTAAAGGGACAGGGACAATGATAAAGATATAACCCTTTCTTCTCTGTAAGAATAATTTTAACATAAGAATATTTAAAGGGACAATGATAAAAGATAAAGGTCAACCCTTTCTTCTCTGTATGTGCTTCAATGGGAATCTATTATACATAAGAATATTTAAAGGGACAGGGACAATGATAAAAGATAAAGGTCAACCCTTTCTGTATGTGCTTTCTCTGTTCTCTGTATGTGCTTCAATGGGAATCTATTATACATAAGAATATTTAAAGGGACAGGGACAATGATAAAAAGATAAAGGAACCCTTTCATCTCTGTATTAATAATCTATTATACATAAGAATATTTAAAGGGACAGGGACAATGATAAAAGATAAAGGTCAACCCTTTCTTCTCTGTATGTGCTTCAATGGGAATCTATTATACATAAGAATATTTAAAGGGACAGGGACAATGATAAAAGATAAAGGTCAACCCTTTCATCTCTGTATGTGCTTCAATGGGAATCTATTATACATAAGAATATTTAAAGGGACAGGGACAATGATAAAAGATAAAGGTCAACCCTTTCTTCTCTGTATGTGCTTCAATGGGAATCTATTATTAAGAATATTTAAAGGGACAGGGACAATGATAAAAGATAAAGGTCAACCCTTTCATCTCTGTATGTATGTGCTTCAATGGGAATCTATTATACATAAGAATATTTAAAGGACAGGGACAATGATAAAAGATAAAGGTCAACCCTTTCTTCTCTGTATGTGCTTCAATGGGAATCTATTATACATAAGAATATTTAAAGGACAGGGACAATGATAAAAGATAAAGGTCAATTTCTCTCTGTATGTATTCAATGGGAATCTATATACATAAGAATATTTAAAGGGACAGGGACAATGATAAAAGATAAAGGTCAACCCTTTCTTCTCTGTATGTGCTTCAATGGAATCTAATATACATAGAATATTTAAAGGACAGGGACAATGATAAAGATAAAGGTCAACCCTTTCTTCTCTGTATGTGCTTCAATGGGAATCTATTTAAGAATATTTAAAGGACAGGGACAATGATAAAAGATAAAGTCAACCCTTTCTTCTCTGTATGTGCTTCAATGGAATCTATTATACATAAATCAATGATAAAAGATAAATGGTAACCCAATGATTAAAGGTCATACATAATGGGAATCTATTTACATAAGAATATTTAAAGGGACAGGGACAATGATAAAAGATAAAGGTCAACCCTTTCTTCTCTGTATGTGCTTCAATGGGAATCTATTATACATAAGAATATTTAAAGGGACAGGGACAATGATAAAAGATAAAGGTCAACCCTTTCTCTCTCTGTATGTGCTTCAATGGGAATCTATTATACATAAGAATATTTAAAGGGACAGGGACAATGATAAAAGATAAAGGTCAACCCTTTCTTCTCTGTATGTATGTGCTTCAAATGGAATCTATTATACATAAGAATATTTAAAGGGACAGGGACAATGATAAAAGATAAAGGTCAACCCTTTCATCTCTGTATGTGCTTCAATGGGAATCTATTATACATAAGAATATTTAAAGGGACAGGGACAATGATAAAAGATAAAGGTCAACCCTTTCTTCTCTGTATGTGCTTCAATGGGAATCTATTATACATAAGAATATTTAAAGGGACAGGGACAATGATAAAAGATAAAAGGTCAACCCTTTCTTCTCTGTATGTGGAATCTTCAATGGGACAGGGAATCTAAAAGATACATAAGAATAAGAATATTTAAAGGGACAGGGACAATGATAAAGATAAAGGTCAACCCTTTCTCTGTATGTTAGGTAATCTACATAAGAATATTTAAAGGACAGGGACAATGATAAAAGATAAAGGTCAACCCTTTCTTCTCTGTATGTGCTTCAATGGGAATCTATTATACATAAGAATATTTAAAGGGACAGGGACAATGATAAAAGATAAAGGTCAACCCTTTCTTCTCTGTATGTGCTTCAATGGGAATCTATTATACATAAGAATATTTAAAGGGACAGGGACAATGATAAAAGATAAAGGTCAACCCTTTCATCTCTGTATGTGCTTCAATGGAATCTATTATACATATTTAGAATCAGGGACAACAATGATAAAAGATAAAGGTCAACCCTTTCTTCTCTGTACAATGGGAATCTGTTATACATAAGAATATTTAAAGGGACAGGGACAATGATAAAAGATAAAGGTCAACCCTTTCTTCTCTGTATGTGCTTCAATGGGAATCTGTTATACATAAGAATATTTAAAGGACAGGGACAATGATAAAAGATCAACCCTTTCTTCTCTGTATGTGCTTCAATGGGAATCTATTTAAAGGGACAGGGACAATGATAAAAGATAAAGGTCAACCCTTTCTTCTCTGTATGTGCTTCAATGAATATTTAAAGGGACAGGGACAATGATAAAAGATAAAGGTCAACCCTTTCTTCTCTGTATGTGCTTCAATATCTATTATACATAAGAATATTTAAAGGACAGGGACAATGATAAAAAAGATAAAGGTCAACCCTTTCTTCTCTGTATGTGCTTCAATGGGAATCTATTATACATAAGAATATTTAAAGGGACAGGGACAATGATAAAGATAAAGGTCAACCCTTTCTTCTCTGTATGTGATAAAAGATTCAATGGGAATCTATTATACATAAGAATATTTAAAGGGACAGGGACAATGATAAAAGATAAAAGGTCAACCCTTTCCTTTATGTGCTTCTCATAAGAATATTTAAAGGACAGGGACAATGATTCAATAAAGGTCAACCCTTTCTGTATTATACTATTATACATAAGAATATTTAAAGGGACAGGGACAATGATAAAAGATAAAGGTCAACCCTTTCTTCTCTGTATGTGCTTCAATGGGAATCTATTATACATAAGAATATTTAAAGGGACAGGGACAATGATAAAAGATAAAGGTCAACCCTTTCTTCTCTGTATGTGCTTCAATGGGAATCTATTATACATAAGAATATTTAAAGGGACAGGGACAATGATAAAAGATAAAGGTCAACCCTTTCTTCTCTGTATGTGCTTCAATGGGAATCTGTTATACATAAGAAATTTAAAGGGACAGGGACAATGATAAAAGATAAAGGTCAACCCTTTCTTCTCTGTATGTGCTTCAATGGGAATCTATTATACATAAGAATATTTAAAGGGACAGGGACAATGATAAAAGATAAAGGTCAACCCTTTCTTCTCTGTATGTGCTTCAATGGGAATCTATTATACATAAGAATATTTAAAGGGACAGGGACAATGATAAATATAAAGGTCAACCCTTTCTTCTCTGTATTTGCTTCAATGGGAATCTATTATACATAAGAATATTTAAAGGGACAGGGACAATGATAAAAGATAAAGGTCAACCCTTTCTTCTCTGTATGTGCTTCAATGGGAATCTATTATACATAAGAATATTTAAAGGGACAGGGACAATGATAAAAGATAAAGGTCAACCCTTTCTTCTCTGTATGTGCTTCAATGGGAATCTATTATACATAAGAATATTTAAAGGGACAGGGACAATGATAAAAGATAAAGGTCAACCCTTTCTTCTCTGTATGTGCTTCAATGGGAATCTATTATACATAAGAATATTTAAAGGGACAGGGACAATGATAAAAGATAAAGGTCAACCCTTTCTTCTGTATGTGCTTCAATGTATCTATTATACATAAGAATATTTAAAGGGACAGGGACAATGATAAAAGATAAGAATCTTCTTTAATAAATCTATTATACATAAGAATATTTAAAGGACAGGGACAATGATAAAAGATAAAGGTCAACCCTTTCTTCTCTGTATGTGCTTCAATGGGAATCTATTATACATAAGAATATTTAAAGGGACAGGGACAATGATAAAAGATAAAGGTCAACCCTTTCTTCTCTGTATGTGCTTCAATGGGAATCTATTATACATAAGAATATTTAAAGGGACAGGGACAATGATAAAAGATAAAGGTCAACCCTTTCTTCTCTGTATGTTTCAATGGGAATCTATTATACATAAGAATATTTAAAGGGACAGGGACAATGATAAAAGATAAAGGTCAACCCTTTCTTCTCTGTATGTGCTTCAATGGGAATCTATTATACATAAGAATATTTAAAGGGACAGGGACAATGATAAAAGATAAAGGTCAACCCTTTCTTCTCTGTATGTTCTTCAATGGGAATCTATTATACATAAGAAATATTTAAAGGGACAGGGACAATGATAAAAGATAAAGGTCAACCCTTTCTTCTCTGTATAAGCTTCAATGGGAATCTATTATACATAAGAATATTTAAAGGGACAGGGACAATGATAAAGATAAAGGTCAACCCTTTCTTCTCTGTATCTATTTCAATGGGAATCTATGATACATAAGAATATTTAAAGGGACAGGGACAATGATAAAAGATAAAGGAACCCTTTTCTCTCTGTGGACAATACATAAGAATATTTAAAGGACAGGGAACCTTTTCTTCTGATAAAAATAAGGTCAACCCTTTCTTCTCTGTATGTGCTTCAATGGGAATCTATTATACATAAGAATATTTAACAGGGACAATGACAATGATAAAGATAAAGGTCAACCCTTTCTTCTCTGTATGTGCTTCAATGGGAATCTATTATACATAAGAATATTTAAAGGGACAGGGACAATGATAAAAAGATAAAGGTCAACCCTTTCTTCTCTGTATGTGCTTCAAAGAATATTTAAAGGACAGGGACAATGATAAAAGATAATATTTCTTCTCTAAATGGGAATCTATTATACATAAGAATATTTAACAGGGACAATGATAAATAAATCAACCCTTTCTTCTCTGTATGTGCTTCAATAGGGAATCTATTATACATAAGAATATTTAAAGGGACAGGGACAATGATAAAAGATAAAGGTCAACCCTTTCTTCTCTGTATGTGCTTCAATGGGAATCTATTATACATAAGAATATTTAAAGGGACAGGGACAATGATAAAAGATAAAGGTCAACCCTTTCTTCTGTATGTATGTGCTTCAATGGGAATCTATTATACATAAGAATATTTAAAGGACAGGGACAATGATAAAAGATAACGGTCAACCCTTTCTCTGTATGTGCTTCAATGGGAATCTATTATACATAAGAATATTTAAAGGACAGGGACAATGATAAAAGATAAAGGTCAACCCTTTCTTCTCTGTATGTGCTTCAATGGGAATCTATTATACATAAGAATATTTAAAGGGACAGGGACAATGATAAAAGATAAAGGTCAACCCTTTCTTCTCTGTATGTGCTTCAATGGGAATCTATTATACATAAGAATATTTAAAGGGACAGGGACAATGATAAAAGATAAAGGTCAACCCTTTCTTCTCTGTATGTGCTTCAATGGGAATCTATTATACATAAGAATATTTAAAGGACAGGGACAATGATAAAAGATAAAGGTCAACCCTTTCTTCTCTGTATGTGCTTCAATGGGAATCTATTATACATAAGAATATTTAAAGGACAGGGACAATGATAAAAGATAAAGGTCAACCCTTTCTTCTCTGTATGTGCTTTAAGGACAGGGACAATGATAAAGATAACCAATGGGAATCTATGTGCTTCAATACATATACATAAGAATATTTAAAGGGACAGGGACAATGATAAAAGATAAAGGTCAACCCTTTTCTTCTCTGTATGTGCTTCAATGGGAATCTATTATACATAAGAATATTTAAAGGACAGGGACAATGATAAAAGATAAAGGTCAACCCTTTCTTCTCTGTATATGTGCTTCAATGGGAATCTATTATACATAAGAATATTTAAAGGGACAGGGACAATGATAAAAGATAAAGGTCAACCCTTTTCTCTGTATGTGCTTCAATGGGGAATCTATTATACATAAGAATATTTAAAGGGACAGGGACAATGATAAAAGATAAAGGTCAACCCTTTCTTCTCTGTATGTGCTTCAATGGGAATCTATTATACATAAGAATATTTAAAGGACAGGGACAATGATAAAAGATAAAGGTCAACCCTTTCTTCTCTGTATGTGCTTCAATGGGAATCTATTATACATAAGAATATTTAAAGGGACAGGGACAATGATAAAAGATAAAAGGTCAACCCTTCTTCTCTGTATTAATGGGAATCTATTATACATAAGAATATTTAAAGGACAGGGACAATGATAAAAGATAAAGGTCAACCCTTTCTTCTCTGTATGTGCTTCAATGGGAATCTATTATACATAAGAATATTTAAAGGACAGGGACAATGATAAAAGATAAAGGTCAACCTTTTCATCTCTGTGTATGTGCTTCAATGGGAATCTATTATACATAAGAATATTTAAAGGGACAGGGACAATGATAAAAGATAAAGGTCAACCCTTTCTTCTCTGTATGTGCTTCAATGGGAATCTATTATATAAAGAATATTTAAAGGACAGGGACAATGATAAAAGATAAAGGTCAACCCTTTCTTCTCTGTATGTGCTTCAATGGGAATCTATTATACATAAGAATATTTAAAGGGACAGGGACAATGATAAAAGATAAAGGTCAACCCTTTCTTCTCTGTATGTGCTTCAATGGGAATCTATTATACATAAGAATATTTAAAGGGACAGGGACAATGATAAAATAAAGGACAATTTTTATCTCTGTCAACCCTTTCTTCTCTGTATGATAAAAGCTTCAATGGGAATCTATTATACATAAGAATATTTAAAGGGACAGGGACAATGATAAAAGATAAAGGTCAACCCTTTCTTCTCTGTATGTGCTTCAATGGAATCTATTATACATAAGAATATTTAAAGGGACAGGGACAATGATAAAAGATAAAAGGTCAACCCTTCTTCTCTGTATGTGCTTCAATAGGAATCTATTATACATAAGAATATTTAAAGGACAGGGACAATGATAAAGATAAAAGGTCAACCCTTTCTTCTCTGTATGTGCTTCAATGGGAATCTATTATACATAAGAATATTTAAAGGGACAGGGACAATGATAAAAGATAAAAAATCAACCCTTTCTTCTCTGTATGTGCTTCAATGGGAATCTATTATACATAAGAATATTTAAAGGGACAGGGACAATGATAAAAGATAAAGGTCAACCCTTTTCTCTCTATGTGCTTCAATGGGAATCTATTATACATAATGGGAATATTTAATAAGAATACAGGGACAATGATAAAAGATAAAGGTCAACCCTTTCTTCTCTGTATGTGCTTCAATGGGAATCTATTATACATAAGAATATTTAAAGGGTCCCTTTCACAGGGACAATGATAAAAACAGATAAAGGTCAACCCTTTCTTCTCTGTATGTGCTTCAATGGGAATCTATTATACATAAGAATATTTAAAGGGACAGGGACAATGATAAAGATAAAGGTCAACCCTTTCTTCTCTGTATGTGCTTCAATGGGAATCTATTATACATAAGAATATTTAAAGGGACAGGGACAATGATAAAGATAAAGGTCAACCCTTTCTTCTCTGTATGTGCTTCAATGGGAATCTATTATACATAAGAATATTTAAAGGGACAGGGACAATGATAAAAGATAAAGGTCAACCTTTCTCTCTGTATGTGCTTCAATGGGAATCTATTATACATAAGAAATATTTAAAGGACAGGGACAATGATAAAAGATAAAGGTCAACCCTTTTCTTCTCTGTATGTGCTTCAATGGGAATCTATTATACATAAGAATATTTAAAGGGACAGGGACAATGATAAAAGATAAAGGTCAACCCTTTCTCTCTGTATGTGCTTCAATGGGAATCTATTATACATAAGAATATTTAAAGGGACAGGGACAATGATAAAAGATAACGGTCAACCCTTTCTTCTCTGTATGTGCTTCAATGGGAATCTATTATACATAAGAATATTTAAGGGACAGGGACAATGATAAAGATAAAAAGGTAACCATTTCTTCTCTGTATGTGCTTCAATGAATCTATTATACATAAGAATATTTAAAGGACAGGGACAATGATAAAAGATAAAGGTCAACCCTTTCTTCTCTGTATGTGCTTCAATGGGAATCTATTATACATAAGAATATTTAAAGGACAGGGACAATGATAAAAGATAAAGGTCAACCCTTTCTTCTCTGTATGTGCTTCAATGGGAATCTATTATACATAAGAATATTTAAAGGGACAGGACAATGATAAAAGATAAAGGTCAACCCTTTCTTCTGTATGTGCTTCAATGGGAATCTATTATACATAAGAATATTTAAAGGGACAGGGACAATGATAAAAGATAAAGGTCAACCCTTTATACATCTCTGGGACAGGGACAATGATGATAAAGGTCTTTCAATGGGAATCTATTATACATAAGAATATTTAAAGGGACAGGGACAATGATAAAAGATAAAGGTCAACCCTTCTCTGTATGTGCTTCAATGGGAATCTATTATACATAAGAATATTTAAAGGGACAGGGACAATGATAAAAGATAAAGGTCAACCCTTTCTTCTCTGTATGTGCTTCAATGGGAATCTATTATACATAAGAATATTTAAAGGGACAGGGACAATGATAAAAGATAAAGGTCAACCATTTCTTCTCTGTATGTGCTTCAATGGGAATCTATTATACATAAGAATATTTAAAGGGAATCAATGATAAAGATAAAAGTCAACCATTTCTTCTCTGTATAAGAAATCTATTATAAAAGAATATTTAAAGGACAGGGACAATGATAAAAGATAAAGGTCAACCCTTTCTTCTCTGTATGTTCTTCAATTCTATTATACATGAATATTTAAAGGACAGGGACAATGATAAAAGATAAAGAATTTCTTCTGTATTAATAATCTATAATAAGAATATTTAAAGGACAGGGACAATGATAAAAGATAAAGGTCAACCATTTCTTCTCTGTATAAAAGTGCTATTATACATAAGAATATTTAAAGGGACAGGGACAATGATAAAAGATAAAAGTCCAACCTTTTCTTCTCTGTATTTCTTCAATGGGAATCTATTATACATAAGAATATTTAAAGGGACAGGGACAATGATAAAAGATAAAAGGTCAACCATTTCTTCTCTGTATGTGCTTCAATGGGAATCTATTATACATAGAATATTTAAAGGACAGGGACAATGATAAAAGATAAAGGTCAACCCTTTCTTCTCTGTATGTGCTTCAATGGGAATCTATTATACATAAGAATATTTAAAGGGACAGGACAATGATAAAAGATAAAGGTCAACCCTTTCTTCTCTGTATGTGCTTCAATGGGAATCTATTATACATAAGAATATTTAAAGGGACAGGGACAATGATAAAAGATAAAGGTCAACCTTTCTTCTGTATGTGCTTAATGGGAATCTATTATACATAAGAATATTTAAAGGACAGGGACAATGATAAAAGATAAAGGTCAACCTTTCTTCTCTGTATGTGCTTCAATGGGAATCTATTATACATAAGAATATTTAAAGGGACAGGGACAATGATAAAGATAAAGGTCAACCCTTTCTTCTCTGTATGTTTCAATGGGAATCTATTATACATAAGAATATTTAAAGGACAGGGACAATGATAAAAGATAAAAGTATGTGCTTCAATGGGAATCTATTATACATAAGAATATTTAAAGGGACAGGGACAATGATAAAAATAAAGGTCAACCCCTTTCTTCTCTGTATGTTCTTCAATAAATCTATTATACATAAGAATATTTAAAGGACAGGGACAATGATAAAAGATAAAGGTCAACCCTTTCTTCTCTGTATGTGCTTCAATGGGAATCTATTATACATAAGAATATTTAAAGGGACAGGGACAATGATAAAGATAAAGGTCAACCTTTTCTTCTCTGTATGTCTATTATACATAAGAATATTTCAATGGGAATCTATTATACATAAGAAATATTTAAAGGGACAGGGACAATGATAAAAGATAAAGGTCAACCCTTTCTTCTCTGTATGTGCTTCAATGGGAATCTATTATACATAAGAATATTTAAAGGGACAGGGACAATGATAAAGATAAAGGTCAACCTTTCTTCTCTGTATGTGCTTCAATGGGAATCTATTATACATAAGAATATTTAAAGGACAGGGACAATGATAAAAGATAAAGGTCAACCCTTTCTTCTCTGTATGTGCTTCTATGGGAATCTATTATACAAGAATATTTAAAGGGACAGGGACAATGATAAAAGATAAAGGTCAACCCTTTCTTCTGTGTATGTGCTTCAATGGAATCTATTATACATAAGAATATTTAAAGGGACAGGGACAATGATAAAAGATAAAGGTCAACCCTTTCTTCTCTGTATGTGCTTCAATGGGAATCTATTATACATAAGAATATTTAAAGGGACAGGGACAATGATAAAAGATAAAGGTCAACCCTTTCTTCTCTGTGTGTGCTTCAATGGGAATCTATTATACATAAGAATATTTAAAGGGACAGGGACAATGATAAAAGATAAAGGTCAACCTTTTCTTCTCTGTATGTGCTTCAATGGGAATCTATTTATACATAAGAATATTTAAAGGGACAGGGACAATGATAAAAGATAACGGTCAACCCTTTCTTCTCTGTATGTTCTTCAATGGGAATCTATTATACATAAGAATATTTAAAGGGACAGGGACAATGATAAAAGATAAAGGTCAACCCTTTCTTCTCTGTATGTGCTTCAATGGGAATCTATTATACATAAGAATGTTTAAAGGGACAGGGACAATGATAAAAGATAAAAGTCAACCCTTTCTTCTCTGTATGTGCTTTCAATGGGAATCTATTATACATAAGAATATTTAAAAGGGACAGGGACAATGATAAAAGATAAAGGTCAACCTTTCATCTCTGTATGTGCTTCAATGGGAATCTATTATACATAAGAATATTTAAAGGGACAGGGACAATGATAAAAGATAAAGGTCAACCCTTTCTTCTCTGTATGTGCTTCAATGGGAATCTATTATACATAAGAATATTTAAAGGACAGGGACAATGATAAAAGATAAAGGTCAACCCTTTCTTCTCTGTATGTTCTTCAATGGGAATCTATTATACATAAGAATATTTAAAGGGACAGGGACAATGATAAAGATAAAGGTCAACCCTTTCTTGTATCTGTATGTTACTTCAATGGGAATCTATTATACATAAGAATATTTAAATAAGGGACAGGGACAATGATAAAAGATAAAGGTCAACCCTTTTTCTTCTCTGTATGTGCTTCAATGGGAATCTATTATACATAAGAATATTTAAAGGGACAGGGACAATGATAAAAGATAAAGGTCAACCCTTTCTTCTCTGTATGTGCTTCAATGGGAATCTATTATACATAAGAATATTTAAAGGGACAGGGACAATGATAAAAAGATAAAGGTCAACCCTTTCTTCTCTGTATGTGCTTCAATGAATCTATTATACATAAGAATATTTAAAGGACAGGACAATGATAAAAGATAAAGGTCAACCCTTTCTTCTCTGTATGTGCTATAAAGATAACGGAACCCTTTCTATGAATCTATTATACATAAGAATATTTAAAGGACAGGGACAATGATAAAAGATAAAGGTCAACCCTTTCTTCTCTGTATGTGCTTCAATGGGAATCTATTATACATAAGAATATTTAAAGGGACAGGGACAATGATAAAAGATAAAGGTCAACCCTTTCTTCTCTGTATTTGCTTCAATGGGAATCTATTATACATAAGAATATTTAAAGGGACAGGGACAATGATAAAAGATAAAGGTCAACCCTTTCTTCTCTGTATGTGCTTCAATGGGAATCTATTATACATAAGAATATTTAAAGGGACAGGGACAATGATAAAAGATAAAGGTCAACCCTAAAATTATATAAACAATGATAAAAGATAAACCCCCTCTTCTTCTCTGTATGTGCTTCAATGGGAATCTATTATACATAAGAATATTTAAAGGACAGGGACAATGATAAAAGATAAAGGTCAACCTTTTTCTCTGTATGTGCTTCAATGGGAATCTATTATATAAGAATATTTAAAGGGACAGGGACAATGATAAAAGATAAAGGTCAACCCTTTCTTCTCTGTATGTCTTTCAATGGGAATCTATTATACATAAGAATATTTAAAGGGACAGGGACAATGATAAAAGATAAAGGTCAACCCTTTTCTTCTCTGTATGTGCTTCAATGGGAATCTGTTATACATAAGAATATTTAAAGGGACAGGGACAATGATAAAGATAAAGGTCAACCTTTCATCTCTGTATGTGCTTCAATGGAATCTATTATACATAAGAATATTTAAAGGGACAGGGACAATGATAAAAGATAAAGGTCAACCCTTTCTTCTCTGTATGTGCTTCAATGGGAATCTATTATACATAAGAATATTTAAAGGGACAGGGACAATGATAAAAGATAAAAGGTCAACCCTTTCTTCTCTGTATGTGCTTCAATGGGAATCTATTATACATAAGAATATTTAAAGGACAGGGACAATGATAAAAGATAAAGGTCAACCCTTTCTTCTCTGTATGTGCTTCAATGGGAATCTATTATACATAAGAATATTTAAAGGGACAGGGACAATGATAAAGATAAAGGTCAACCCTCTTCATTCTTCAATGTAATCTATTATACATAAGAATATTTAAAGGACAGGACAATGATAAAAGATAAAAGAACCCTTTCATTCTCTATGTGCTTCAATGGGAATCTATTATACATACAAGAATATTTAAAGGGACAGGACAATGATAAAAGATAAAGGTCAACCCTTTCTTGTATGTGTATCTATTTCATAAGAATATTTAAAGGAATCTATTATACAAGATAAGAATATTTAAAGGGACAGGGACAATGATAAAAGATAAAGGTCAACCCTTTCTTCTCTGTATGTGCTTCAATGTGAATCTATTATACATAAGAATATTTAAAGGGACAGGGACAATGATAAAAGATAACGGTCAACCATTTCTTCTCTGTATGTGCTTCAATGGGAATCTATTATACATAAGAATATTTAAAGGGACAGGGACAATGATAAAAGATAAAGGTCAACCCTTTCTTCTCTGTATGTTCTTCAATGGGAATCTATTATACATAAGAATATTTAAAGGACAGGGACAATGATAAAAGATAAAGGTCAACCTTTCTTCTCTGTATGTGAATGGGAATTTTATAAAGAATATTTAAAGGACAGGGACAATGATAAAAGATAAAGGGTCAACCCTTTCTTCTCTGTATGTGCTTCAATGGGAATCTATCTATTATACATTCTCTGTATGTTCTTCAGAATATTTAAAGGGACAGGGACAATGATAAAAAAGATAAAGGTCAACCCTTTCATCTCTGTATGTGCTTCAATGGGAATCTATTATACATAAGAATATTTAAAGGGACAGGGACAATGATAAAAGATAAAGGTCAACCCTTTCTTCTCTGTATGTGAATCTTTAACATAAGGGAATCTAATATAAAAGATAAGAATATTTAAAGGACAGGGACAATGATAAAAGGGACAAAAAGATAAAGTCAACCCTTTCTTCTCTGTATGTGCTTCAATGGGAATCTATTATACATAAGAATATTTAAAGGGACAGGGACAATGATAAAAGATAAAGGTCAACCCTTTCTTCTCTGTATAATGGGAATCTATTATACATAAGAATATTTAAAGGACAACAATGATAAAAGATAAAGGTCAACCCCCTTTCTTCTCTGTATGTGCTTCAATGGGAATCTATTATACATAAGAATATTTAAAGGGACAGGGACAATGATAAAAGATAAAGGTCAACCCTTTCTTCTCTGTATGTGCTTCAATAAAATCTATTATACATAAGAATATTTAAAGGGACAGGGACAATGATAAAAGATAAAGGTCAACCCTTTCTTCTCTGTATGTGCTTCAATGGGAATCTATTATACATAAGAATATTTAAAGGGACAGGGACAATGATAAAAGATAAAGGTCAACCCTTTCTTCTCTGTATGTGCTTCAATGGGAATCTATTATACATAAGAATATTTAAAGGGACAGGGACAATGATAAAAGATAAAGGTCAACCCTTTCTTCTCTGTATGTGCTTCAATGGGAATCTATTATACATAAGAATATTTAAAGGACAGGGACAATGATAAAAGATAAAAGTCAACCCTTTCTTCTCTGTATGGATATTTAAAGGACAGGGACAATGATAAAAGATAAAAGGTCAACCCTTTTCTCTGTATGTTCTTCAATGGGAATCTATTATACATAAGAATATTTAAAGGACAGGGACAATGATAAAAGATAAAGGTCAACCCTTTCTTCTCTGTATGTGCTTCAATGGGAATCTATTATACATAAGAATATTTAAAGGGACAGGGACAATGATAAAAGATAAAGGTCAACCTTTCTTCTCTGTGTGTTCTTCAATGGGAATCTATTATACATAAGAATATTTAAAATGGACAGGGACAATGATAAAAGATAAAATGGTCAACCCTTTCTTCTCTGTATGTGCTTCAATGTTCTATTATACATAAGAATATTTAAAGGGAATCAATGTAAAAAGATAAAGGTCAACCCTTTCTTCTCTGTATGTGCTTCAATGGGAATCTGTTATTTAGAATATTTAAAAGGACAGGGACAATGATAAAAGATAAAGGTCAACCCTTTCTTCTCTGTATGTGCTTCAATGGGAATCTGTTATACATAAGAATATTTAAAGGGACAGGGACAATGATAAAAGATAAAGGTCAACCCTTTCTTCTCTGTATGTTCTTCAATGGGAATCTGTTATACATAAGAATATTTAAAGGGACAGGGACAATGATAAAAGATAAAGGTCAACCCTTTCTTCTCTGTATGTGCTTCAATGGGAATCTGTTATACATAAGAATATTTAAAGGGACAGGGACAATGATAAAAGATAAAGGTCAACCCTTTCTTCTCTGTATGTGCTTCAATAAAGAATCTATTATACATAAGAATATTTAAAGGACAGGGACAATGATAAAAGATAAAGGTCAACCCTTTCTTCTCTGTATGTGCTTCAATGGGAATCTGTTATACATGAGAATATTTAAAGGGACAGGGACAATGATAAAAGATAAAGGTCAACCCTTTCTTCTCTGTATGTTCTCTGTATGAATATTTAAAGGGACAGGGACAATGATAAAAGATAAAGGTCAACCCTTTCTTCTCTGTATGTGCTTAATATCTGTTATACATAAGAATATTTAAAGGGACAGGACAATGATAAAAGATAAAGGTCAACCCTTTCTTCTCTGTATGTGCTTCAATGGGAATCTATTATACATAAGAATATTTAAAGGGACAGGGACAATGATAAAGATAAAGGTCAACCCTTTCTTCTCTGTATGTTATACTTCAATGGGAATCTATTATACATAAGAATATTTAAAGGGACAGGGACAATGATAAAAGATAAAGATCAACCCTTTCTTCTCTGTATGTTCTTCAATGGGAATCTGTTATACATAAGAATATTTAAAGGGACAGGGACAATGATAAAAGATAAAGGTCAACCCTTTCTTCTCTGTATTTGCTTCAATGGGAATCTATTATACATAAGAATATTTAAAGGGACAGGGACAATGATAAAAGATAAAGGTCAACCCTTTCTTCTCTGTATTTGCTTCAATGGGAATCTGTTATACATGAGAATATTTAAAGGGACAGGGACAATGATAAAAGATAAAGGTCAACCCTTTCTTCTTCAATGGGAATCTATTAATACATAAGAATATTTAAAGGACAGGGACAATGATAAAAGATAAAGGTCAACCCTTTCTTCTCTGTATGTGCTTCAATGGGAATCTGTTATACATGAGAATATTTAAAGGGACAGGGACAATGATAAAAGATAAAGGTCAACCCTTTCTTCTGTATGTGCTTCAATGGGAATCTATTATACATGAGAATATTTAAAGGGACAGGGACAATGATAAAAGATAAAGGTCAACCCTTTCTTCTCTGTAAATGGGAATCTGTTATACATGAGAATATTTAAAGGGACAGGGACAATGATAAAGATAAAGGTCAACCCTTTCTTCTCTGTATGTGCTTCAATGGGAATCTATTATACATAAGAATATTTAAAGGGACAGGGACAATGATAAAAGATAAAGGTCAACCCTTTCTTCTCTGTATGTTCTTCAATGGGAATCTATTATACATAAGAATATTTAAAGGGACAGGGACAATGATAAAAGATAAAGGTCAACCCTTTCTTCTCTGTATGTTCTTCAATGGGAATCTGTTATACATAAGAATATTTAAAGGACAGGGACAATGATAAAGATAAAGGTCAACCCTTTCTTCTCTGTATGTTCTTCAATGGGAATCTATTATACATAAGAATATTTAAAGGACAGGGACAATGATAAAAGATAAAGGTCAACCCTTTCTTCTCTGTATGTGCTTCAATGGGAATCTGTTATACATGAGAATATTTAAAGGACAGGGACAATGATAAAAGATAAAGGTCAACCCTTTCTTCTCTGTATGTGCTTCAATGGGAATCTATTATACATAAGAATATTTAAAGGGACAGGGACAATGATAAAAGATAAAGGTCAACCCTTTCTTCTCTGTATGTGAATATTCAATGGGAATAGAATATTTAAAGGGACAGGACAATGATAAAAAATAACGGTCAACCCTTTCTTTCTCTGTATGTGCTTCAATGGGAATCTATTAATATTTAAAGGGACAGGGACAATGATAAAAGATAAAGGTCAACCCTTTCTTCTCTGTATGTGCTTCAATGGGAATCTATTATACATAAGAATATTTAAAGGGACAGGGACAATGATAAAAGATAAAGGTCAACCCTTTCTTCTCTGTATGTGCTTCAATGGGAATCTGTTATACATGAGAATATTTAAAGGGACAGGGACAATGATAAAAGATAAAGGTCAACCCTTTCTTCTCTGTATGTGCTTCAATGGGAATCTATTATACATAAGAATATTTAAAGGGACAGGGACAATGATAAAAGATAAAGGTCAACCCTTTCTTCTCTGTATGTTCTTCAATGGGAATCTATTATACATAAGAATATTTAAAGGGACAGGGACAATGATAAAAGGGTCAACAATCAATGGGAATCTGATATTTAAAGGACAGGGACAATGATAAAGATAAAGTCAACCCTTTCTTCTCTGTATTTGCTTCAATGGGAATCTATTATACATAAGAATATTTAAAGGGACAGGGACAATGATAAAAGATAAAGGTCAACCCTTTCTTCTCTGTATGTTCTTCAATGGGAATCTGTTATACATAAGAATATTTAAAGGGACAGGGACAATGATAAAAGATAAAGGTCAACCCTTTCTTCTCTATGTGTTCTTCAATGGGAATCTATTATACATAAGAATATTTAAAGGACAGGGACAATGATAAAAGATAAAGGTCAACCCTTCTTCTCTGTATGTTCTTCAATGGGAATCTATTATACATAAGAATATTTAAAGGGACAGGGACAATGATAAAAGATAAAGGTCAACCTTTCTTCTGTATGTGCTTCAATGGGAATCTGTTATACATAAGAATATTTAAAGGGACAGGGACAATGATAAAAAGATAAAGGTCAACCCTTTCTTCTCTGTATTTCTCTGTTATACATGAGAATATTTAAAGGGACAGGGACAATGATAAAAGATAAAGGTCAACCCTTTCTTCTCTGTATGTGCTTCAATGGGAATCTATTATACATAAGAATATTTAAAGGACAGGGACAATGATAAAAGATAAAGGTCAACCCTTTCTTCTCTGTATGTGCTTCAATGGGAATCTGTTATACATAAGAATATTTAAAGGGACAGGGACAATGATAAAAGATAAAGGTCAACCCTTTCTTCTCTGTATGTTCTTCAATGGGAATCTATTATTTAAAGGACATAAAAAGAATATTTAAAGGGACAGGGACAATGATAAAAAGATAAAGGTCAACCCTTTCTTCTCTGTATGTGCTTCAATGGGAATCTATTATACATAAGAATATTTAAAGGGACAGGGACAATGATAAAAGATAAAGGTCAACCCTTTCTTCTCTGTATGTGCTTCAATGGGAATCTGTTATACATAAGAATATTTAAAGGAAGGGACAATGATAAAAGATAAAGGTCAACCCTTTCTTCTCTGTATGTGGAAAATGACAGGACAATGATCTTCAATGGGAATCTATTATACATAAGAATATTTAAAGGGACAGGGACAATGATAAAAGATAAAGGTCAACCCTTTCTTCTCTGTATGTGCTTCAATGGGAATCTATTATACATAAGAATATTTAAAGGACAGGGACAATGATAAAAGATAAAGGTCAACCCTTTCTTCTCTGTATTTTCTGTATGTTCTTCAATGGGAATCTATTATACATAAGAATATTTAAAGGGACAGGGACAATGATAAAAGATAAAGGTCAACCCTTTATGTGCTTCAATGGGAATCTGAATATTTAAAGGACAGGGACAATGATAAAAGATAAAAGGTCAACTTCAATGGGAATCTATTATACATAAGAATATTTAAAGGACAGGGACAATGATAAAATATAAAGGTCAACCCTTTCTTCTCTGTATGTTCTTCAATGGGAATCTATTATACATAAGAATATTTAAAGGGACAGGGACAATGATAAAAGATAAAGGTCAACCCTTTCTTCTCTGTATGTTCTTCAATGGGAATCTATTATACATAAGAATATTTAAAGGGACAGGGACAATGATAAAAGATAAAGGTCAACCCTTTCTTCTCTGTATGTGCTTCAATGGGAATCTGTTATACATAAGAATATTTAAAGGGACAGGGACAATGATAAAAGATAAAGGTCAACCCTTTCTTCTCTGTATGTTCTTCAATGGGAATCTATTATACATAAGAATATTTAAAGGGACAGGGACAATGATAAAAGATAAAGGTCAACCCTTTCTTCTCTGTATGTTCTTCAATGGGAATCTGTTATACATAAGAATATTTAAAGGGACAGGGACAATGATAAAAGATAAATGTCAACCCTTTCTTCTCTGTATGGGAATCTTCAATGGGAATCTGTTATACATAAGAATATTTAAAGGGACAGGGACAATGATAAAAGATAAAGGTCAACCCTTTCTTCTGTATGTGCTTCAATGGGAATCTGTTATACTTCAGGGACAATGATAAAAGATAAAGGTCAATCTGTTAATACATTATACATAAGAATATTTAAAGGGACAGGGACAATGATAAAAGATAAAGGTCAACCCTTTCTTCTCTGTATGTTCTTCAATGGGAATCTATTATACATAAGAATATTTAAAGGGACAGGGACAATGATAAAAGATAAAGGTCAACCCTTTCTTCTCTGTATGTGTTTCTTCAATGGGAATCTGTTATACATAAGAATATTTAAAGGGACAGGGACAATGATAAAAGATAAAGGTCAACCCTTTCTTCTGTATGTGCTTCAATGTATGTTATACTTCAATGATAAAAGAAATCTTCTCTGTTATACATCTATTAGAATATTTAAAGGGACAGGGACAATGATAAAAGATAAAGGTCAACCCTTTCTTCTCTGTATGTTCTTCAATGGGAATCTATTATACATAAGAATATTTAAAGGGACAGGACAATGATAAAGATAAAGGTCAACCCTTTCTTCTCTGTATGTGCTTCAATGGAATCTATTATACATGAGAATATTTAAAGGACAGGGACAATGATAAAAGATAAAGGTCAACCCTTTCTTCTCTGTATGTTCTTCAATGGGAATCTGTTATACATAAGAATATTTAAAGGGACAGGGACAATGATAAAAGATAAAGGTCAACCCTTTCTTCTCTGTATGTTTGCTTCAATGGGAATCTATTATACATAAGAATATTTAAAGGGACAGGGACAATGATAAAAGATAAAGGTCAACCCTTTCTTCTGTATGTGTCAATGGGAATCTCATAAGAATATTTAAAGGACAGGGACAATGATAAAAGATTTCTTCTCTGTAAATGGGAATCTGTTATACTATTATATAAGAATATTTAAAGGGACAGGGACAATGATAAAAGATAAAGGTCAACCCTTTCTTCTCTGTATCTGTTATACTTCAATGGGAAATCTATTATACATAAGAATATTTAAAGGGACAGGGACAATGATAAAAGATAAAGGTCAACCCTTTCTTCTCTGTTATACATAAGAATATTTAAAGGACAACAATGATAAAAGATAAAGGTCAATCTCTGTATAATGGGAATCTATTATACATAAGAATATTTAAAGGGACAGGGACAATGATAAAAGATAAAGGTCAACCCTTTCTTCTCTGTATGTGCTTCAATGGGAATCTAATATACATAAGAATATTTAAAGGGACAGGGACAATGATAAAATATTAAAGGACAACCCTGATTCTTCTCTGTATGTTCTTCAATGGGAATCTATTATACATAAGAATATTTAAAGGGACAGGGACAATGATAAAAGATAAAGGTCAACCCTTTCTTCTCTGTATGTTCTTCAATGGAATCTATTATACATAAGAATATTTAAAGGGACAGGGACAATGATAAAGATAAAGAAACCCTTTCTTCTCTGTATGTTCTTCAATGGGAAATCTATTATACATAAGAATATTTAAAGGACAGGGACAATGATAAAAGATAAAGGTCAACCCTTTCTTCTCTGTATGTTCTTCAATGGGAATCTGTTATACATAAGAATATTTAAAGGGACAGGGACAATGATAAAAGATAAAGGTCAACCCTTTCTTCTCTGTATGTTCTTCAATGGGAATCTGTTATACATAAGAATATTTAAAGGGACAGGGACAATGATAAAAGATAAAGGTCAACCCTTTCTTCTCTGTATGTTCTTCAATGGGAATCTGTTATACATGAGAATATTTAAAGGGACAGGGACAATGATAAAAGATAAAGGTCAACCCTTTCTTCTCTGTATGTGCTTCAATGGGAATCTATTATACATAAGAATATTTAAAGGGACAGGGACAATGATAAAAGATAAAGGTCAACCCTTTCTTCTCTGTATGTTCTTCAATGGGAATCTATTATACATAAGAATATTTAAAGGGACAGGGACAATGATAAAAGATAAAGGTCAACCTTTTCTTCTCTGTATGTGCTTCAATGGGAATCTATTATACATAAGAATATTTAAAGGGACAGGGACAATGATAAAGATAAAGGTCAACCCTTTCTTCTCTGTATGTTCTTCAATGGGAATCTATTATACATAAGAATATTTAAAGGGACAGGGACAATGATAAAAGATAAAGAACCCTAAAATGGTCAACCCTTTCTTCTCTGTATGTTCTTCAATGGGAATCTATTATACATAAGAATATTTAAAGGGACAGGGACAATGATAAAAGATAAAGGTCAACCCTTTCTTCTCTGTATGTGCTTCAATGGGAATCTATTATACATAAGAATATTTAAAGGGACAGGGACAATGATAAAAGATAAAGGTCAACCCTTTCTTCTCTGTATGTGCTTCAATGGGAATCTATTATACATAAGAATATTTAAAGGGACAGGGACAATGATAAAATAAAAGGTCAACCCTTTCTTCTCTGTATGTTCTTCAATGGAATCTATTATACATAAGAATATTTAAAGGACAGGGACAATGATAAAAGATAAAGGTCAACCCTTTCTTCTCTGTATGTTCTTCAATGGGAATCTGTTATACATAAGAATATTTAAAGGGACAGGGACAATGATAAAAGATAAAGGTCAACCTTTTCTTCTCTGTATATTCTTCAATGGGAATCTATTATACATAAGAATATTTAAAGGGACAGGGACAATGATAAAAGATAAAGGTCAACCCTTTCTTCTCTGTATGTTCTTCAATGGGAATCTATTATACATAAGAATATTTAAAGGGACAGGGACAATGATAAAAGATAAAGGTCAACCCTTTCTTCTTCTCTGTATGTGCTTCAATGGGAATCTGTTATACATAAGAATATTTAAAGGGACAGGGACAATGGGACAAAAATAAAAACAACCCTTTCTTCTCTGTATGTGCTTCAATGGGGAAATACATAAGAATATTAAAGGACAGGGACAATGATAAAAGATAAAGGTCAACCCTTTCTTCTCTGTATGTGCTTCAATGGGAATCTATTATACATAAGAATATTTAAAGGGACAATGGACAATGATAAAAGATAAATAAGAATATTTAAAGGGACAGGGACAATTCTAAAGGTCAACCCTTCTTCTGTATGTGCTTCAATGGGAATCTGTTATACATAAGAATATTTAAAGGACAGGGACAATGATAAAAGATAAAGGTCAACCCTTTCTTCTCTGTATGTTCTTCAATGGGAATCTATTATACATAAGAATATTTAAAGGGACAGGGACAATGATAAAGATAAAGGTCAACCCTTTCTTCTCTGTATGTGCTTCAATGGGAATCTATTATACATTAGAATATTTAAAGGGACAGGGACAATGATAAAAGATAAAGGTCAACCCTTTCTTCTCTGTATGTGCTTCAATGGGAATCTGTTATACATTAGAATATTTAAAGGGACAGGGACAATGATAAAAGATAAAGGTCAACCCTTTCTTCTCTGTATGTGCTTCAATGGGAATCTATTATACATTAGAATATTTAAAGGGACAGGGACAATGATAAAAGATAAAGGTCAACCCTTTCTTCTTTCTTCAATGGGAATCTGTTATACATAAGAATATTTAAAGGACAGGGACAATGATAAAGATAAAGAATTTCTCTCTGTATTAATGGGAATCTATTATACATAAGAATATTTAAAGGGACAGGGACAATGATAAAAGATAAAGGTCAACCCTTTCTTCTTCTCTGTATACATTCAATGGGAATCTATTATACATAAGAATATTTAAAGGGACAGGGACAATGATAAAAGATAAAGGTCAACCCTTTCTTCTGTATGTTCTTCAATGGGAATCTATTATACATAAGAATATTTAAAGGGACAGGGACAATGATAAAAGATAAAGGTCAACCCTTTCTTCTCTGTATGTGCTTCAATGGGAATCTATTATACATAAGAATATTTAAAGGACAGGGACAATGATAAAAGATAAAGGTCAACCCTTTCTTCTCTGTGTATGTGCTTCAATGGGAATCTATTATACATAAAGGTCATATTTAAAGGACAGGGACAATGATAAAAGATAAAAGTCAACCCTTTCTTCTCTGTATGTGCTTCAATGGGAATCTATTATACATAAGAATATTTAAAGGGACAGGGACAATGATAAAAGATAAAGGTCAACCCTTTCTTCTCTGTATGTGCTTCAATGAATCTATTATACATAAGAATATTTAAAGGGACAATGGAAAAGATAAAGGTCAACCCTTTCTTCTCTGTATGTGCTTCAATGGGAATCTGTTATACATAAGAATATTTAAAGGGACAGGGACAATGATAAAAGATAAAGGTCAACCCTTTCTCTCTGTATGTGCTTCAATAGGAAATCTATATACATAAGAATATTTAAAGGGACAGGGACAATGATAAAAGATAAAGGTCAACCCTTTTCTTCTCTGTAGAATAATTTTAAATAAGAATATTTAAAGGGACAGGGACAATGATAAAAGATAAAGGTCAACCCTTTCTTCTCTGTATGTGCTTCAATGGGAATCTATTATACATAAGAATATTTAAAGGGACAGGGACAATGATAAAAGATAAAGGTCAACCCTTTCTTCTCTGTATGTGCTTCAATGGGAATCTATTATACATAAGAATATTTAAAGGGACAGGGACAATGATAAAAGATAAAGGTCAACCCTTTCTTCTCTGTATGTGCTTCAATGGGAATCTATTATACATAAGAATATTTAAAGGGACAGGGACAATGATAAAAGATAAAGGTCAACCCTTTCTTCTCTGTATGTGCTTCAATGGGAATCTATTATACATAAGAATATTTAAAGGACAGGGACAATGATAAAAGATAAAGGTCAACCCTTTCTTCTCTGTATGTGCTTCAATGGAATCTGTTATACATGATATTTAAAGGGACAGGGACAATGATAAAAGATAAAGGTCAACCCTTTCTGGGAATATTTTTAAAGGACTGTATGTGCTTCAATGGGAATCTATTATACATAAGAATATTTAAAGGGACAGGGACAATGATAAAAGATAAAGGTCAACCCTTTCTTCTCTGTATGTTTTAAAGGGACTTCAATGGGAATCTATTATACATAAGAATCTTTAAAGGACAGGGACAATGATAAAAGATAAAGGTCAACCCTTTCTTCTCTGTATGTGCTTCAATGGGAATCTATTATACATAAGAATATTTAAAGGGACAGGGACAATGATAAAAGATAAAGGTCAACCCTTTCTTCTCTGTATGTGCTTCAATGGGAATCTATTATACATTAGAATATTTAAAGGGACAGGGACAATGATAAAAGATAAAGGTCAACCCTTTCTTCTCTGTATGTGCTTCAATGGGGAATCTATTATACATAAGAATATTTAAAGGGACAGGGACAATGATAAAAGATAAAGGTCAACCCTTTCTTCTCTGTATGTGCTTCAATGGGAATCTATTATACATAAGAATATTTAAAGGGACAGGGACAATGATAAAAGATAAAGGTCAACCCTTTCTTCTCTGTATGTGCTTCAATGGGAATCTATTATACATAAGAATATTTAAAGGGACAGGGACAATGATAAAAGAGATAAAGGTCAACCCAATTTCTTCTCTGTATGTGCTTCAATGGGAATCTATTATACATTAGAATATTTAAAGGGACAGGGACAATGATAAAAGATAAAGGTCAACCCTTTCTTCTCTGTTATGTTTATTTAAAGGGACAGGGAAATGGGAATCTATTATACATAAGAATATTTAAAGGACAGGGACAATGATAAAAGATAAAGGTCAACCCTTTCTTCTCTGTCTTCAATGGGGAATCTATTATACATAAGAATATTTAAAGGGACAGGGACAATGATAAAAGATAAAGGTCAACCCTTCTTCTCTGTATATCTGGGAATCTATATATAAGAATATTTAAAGGGACAGGGACAATGATAAAAGATAAAGGTCAACCCTTTCTTCTCTGTATGTTCTTCAATGGGAATCTATTATACATAAGAATATTTAAAGGGACAGGGACAATGATAAAAGATAAACCCTCAACCCTTTCTTCTCTGTATGTTCTTCAATGATAAAAGAATCTGTTATACAATCTATTAGAATATTTAAAGGGACAGGGACAATGATAAAAGATAAAGGTCAACCCTTTCTTCTCTGTATTTGCTTCAATGGGAATCTGTTATACATAAGAATATTTAAAGGGACAGGGACAATGATAAAAGATAAAGGTCAACCCTTTCTTCTCTGTATGTTCTTCAATGGGAATCTGTTATACATGAGAATATTTAAAGGGACAGGGACAATGATAAAGATAAAAAGTCAACCCTTTCTTCTCTGTATGTTCTTCAATGGGAATCTATTATACATAAGAATATTTAAAGGACAGGGACAATGATAAAAGATAAAGGTCAACCCTTTCTTCTCTTTATTCTTCAATGGGAATCTATTATACATAAGAATTCACAGGGGAATCTAAAGATAAAGGTCAACCTTTAAGAATATTTAATGGGAATCTATTATACATGAATAAAAGATAAATGATAAAAAAATGTAGGTCAACCCTTTCTTCTCTGTATGTTCTTCAATATGAATCTGTTATACATAAGAATATTTAAAGGACAGGGACAATGATAAAAGATAAAGGTCAACCCTTTCTTCTCTGTATGTTCAATTTATACATAAGAATATTTAAAGGGACAGGGACAATGATAAAAGATAAAGGTCAACCCTTTCTTCTCTGTATTAATGGGAATCTATTATACATAAGAATATTTAAAGGGACAGGGACAATGATAAAAGATAAAGGTCAACCCTTTCTTCTGTATGCTGTATACATGAATGCTTCAATAAAGGAATCTGTTATACATAAGAATATTTAAAGGGACAGGGACAATGATAAAAGATAAAGGTCAACCCTTTCTTCTCTGTATGTTCTTTAATGGGAATCTATTATACATAAGAATATTTAAAGGGACAGGGACAATGATAAAAGATAAAGGTCAACCCTTTCTTCTCTGTATGTGCTTCAATGGGAATCTATTATACATAAGAATATTTAAAGGGACAGGGACAATGATAAAAATAAAGGTCAACCCTTTCTTCTCTGTATGTGCTTCAATGGGAATCTATTATACATAAGAATATTTAAAGGACAGGGACAATGATAAAAGATAAAGGTCAACCCTTTCTTCTGTATGTGTTTCAATGAATCTTTATACAAGAATATTTAAAGGGACAGGGACAATGATAAAAGATAAAGGTACATTTCTTCTCTATGTGCTTCAATATTTAAAATATTTAAAGGACAGGGACAATGATAAAAGATAAAGGTCAACCCTTTCTTCTCTGTATGTCTGGGAATCTATTATACTTAAGAATATTTAAAGGGACAACAATGATAAAGAAAAGGTCTATTATACAATCTATTATACATAAGAATATTTAAAGGACAGGGACAATGATAAAAGATAAAGGTCAACCCTTTCTTCTCTGTATGTGCTTCAATGGGAATCTGTTATACATAAGAATATTTAAAGGGACAGGGACAATGATAAAAGATAAAGGTCAACCCTTTCTTCTCTGTATGTGCTTCAATGGGAATCTATTATACATAAGAATATTTAAAGGACAGGGACAATGATAAAAGATAAAGGTCAACCCTTTCTTCTCTATGTTCTTCAATGGGAATCTGTTATACATAAGAATATTTAAAGGGACAGGGACAATGATAAAAGATAAAGGTCAACCTTTCTTCTGTATTTCTTCAATGGGAATCTGTTATACATAAGAATATTTAAAGGGACAGGGACAATGATAAAAGATAAAGGTCAACCCTTTCTTCTCTGTATGTGCTTCAATGGGAATCTGTTATACATAAGAATATTTAAAGGGACAGGGACAATGATAAAAGATAAAGGTCAACCCTTTCTTCTCTGTATGTGCTTCAATGGGAATCTGTTATACATAAGAATATTTAAAGGGACAGGGACAATGATAAAAGATAAAGGTCAACCCTTTCTTCTCTGTATGTGCTTCAATGGAATCTGTTATACATAAGAATATTTAAAGGGACAGGGACAATGATAAAAGATAAAGGTCAACCCTTTCTTCTGTATGTGCTTTCAATGGGAATCTATTATACATAAGAATATTTAAAGGGACAGGGACAATGATAAAAGATAAAGGTCAACCCTTTCTTCTCTGTATGTTCTTCAATGGGAATCTATTATACATAAGAATATTTAAAGGACAGGACAATGATAAAAGATAAAGGTCAACCCTTTCTTCTCTGTATGTGCTTCAATGGGAATCTATTATACATAAGAATATTTAAAGGACAGGGACAATGATAAAAGATAAAGGGTCAACCCTTTCTTCTCTGTATGTGATTCAATGGGAATCTGTTATACATAAGAATATTTAAAGGGACAGGGACAATGATAAAAGATAAAGGTCAACCCTTTCTTCTCTGTATGTGCTTTATACATAAGAATCTTTTAAAGGACAGGGACAATGATAAAAGATAAAGGTCAACCCTACAATAAATCTATTAATATTTAAAGGGACAGGGACAATGATAAAGATAAAGGTCAACCCTTTCTTCTCTGTATGTTCTTCAATGGGAATCTATTATACATAAGAATATTTAAAGGGACAGGGACAATGATAAAAGATAAAGGTCAACCCTTTCTTCTCTGTATGTGCTTCAATGGGAATCTATTATACATAAAATATTTAAAGGGACAGGGACAATGATAAAAGATAAAGGTCAACCCTTTTCTTCTCTGTATGTGCTTCAATGGGAATCTGTTATACATAAGAATATTTAAAGGGACAGGGACAATGATAAAAGATAAAGGTCAACCCTTTCTTCTCTGTATGTGCTTCAATGGGAATCTGTTATACATAAGAATATTTAAAGGGACAGGGACAATGATAAAAGATAAAGGTCAACCCTTTCTTCTCTGTATGTGCTTCAATGGGAATCTATTATACATAAGAATATTTAAAGGGACAGGGACAATGATAAAAGATAAAGGTCAACCCTTTCTTCTCTGTATGTGCTTCAATGGGAATCTATTATACATAAGAATATTTAAAGGGACAGGGACAATGATAAAAGATAAAGGTCAACCCTTTCTTCTCTGTATGTGCTTCAATGGGAATCTGTTATACATAAGAATATTTAAAGGGACAGGGACAATGATAAAAGATAAAGGTCAACCCTTTCTTCTCTGTATGTGCTTCAATGGGAATCTATTATACATAAGAATATTTAAAGGGACAGGGACAATGATAAAAGATAAAGGTCAACCCTTTCTTCTCTGTATGGGAATCTAATACATAAGAATATTTAAAGGGACAGGGACAATGATAAAAGATAAAGGTCAACCCTTTCTTCTCTGTATGTGCTTCAATGGGAATCTTTATACAAGAATATTTAAAGGGACAGGGACAATGATAAAAGATAAAGGTCAACCCTTTCTTTCTGTATGTGCATAATGGGAATCTTTAAAGAATATTTAAAGGACAGGGACAATGATAAAAGATAAAGGTCAACCCTTTCTTCTCTGTATGTGCTTCAATGGGAATCTATTATACATAAGAATATTTAAAGGGACAGGGACAATGATAAAGATAAAGGTCAACCCTTTCTTCTCTGTATGTGCTTCAATGGGAATCTGTTATACATAAGAATATTTAAAGGGACAGGGACAATGATAAAAGATAAAGGTCAACCCTTTCTTCTCTGTATGTTATACATAAGAATATTTAAAGGGACAGGGACTTCAAAAAGGGAATCTTCTTATACATAAGAATATTTAAGAATATTTAAAGGACAGGGACAATGATAAAAGATAAAGGTCAACCCTTTCTTCTCTGTATGTGCTTCAATGGGAATCTATTATACATAAGAATATTTAAAGGACAGGGACAATGATAAAAGATAAAGGTCAACCCTTTCTTCTCTGTATGTGCTTCAATGGGAATCTATTATACATAAGAATATTTAAAGGGACAGGGACAATGATAAAAGATAAAGGTCAACCCTTTCTTCTCTGTATGTGCTTCAATGGGAATCTATTATACATAAGAATATTTAAAGGGACAGGGACAATGATAAAAGATAAAGGTCAACCCTTTCTCTGTGTATGTGCTTCAATGGGAATCTGTTATACATAAGAATATTTAAAGGGACAGGGACAATGATAAAAGATAAAGGTCAACCCTTTCTTCTCTGTATGTGCTTCAATGGGAATCTATTATACATAAGAATATTTAAAAGATAAAGGAACCCTTTCTTCTCTGGGACAATCTATAACATAAGAATAAAGGGACAGGGACCCTAAAAGATAAAGGTCAACCCTTCTCTGTATGTGCTTCAATGGGAATCTATTATACATAAGAATATTTAAAGGGACAGGGACAATGATAAAAGATAAAGGTCAACCCTTTCTTCTCTGTTTACTGTATGTGCTTCAATGGGAATCTGTTATACATAAGAATATTTAAAGGGACAGGGACAATGATAAAAGATAAAGGTCAACCCTTTCTTCTCTGTATGTGCTTCAATGGGAATCTATTATACATAAGAATATTTAAAGGGACAGGGACAATGATAAAAGATAAAGGTCAACCCTTTCTTCTCTGTATGTGCTTCAATGGGAATCTATTATACATAAGAATATTTAAAGGGACAGGGACAATGATAAAAGATAAAGGTCAACCCTTTCTTCTCTGTATGTGCTTCAATGGAATCTATTATACATAAGAATATTTAAAGGGACAGGGACAATGATAAAAGATAAAGGTCAACCCTTTCTTCTCTGTATGTGCTTCAATGGGAATCTGTTATACATAAGAATATTTAAAAGGACAGGGACAATGATAAAAGATAAAAGGTCAAGACCCTTTCTTCTCTGTATGTGCTTCAATGGGAATCTGTTATACATAAGAATATTTAAAGGGACAGGGACAATGATAAAAGATAAAGGTCAACCCTTTCTTCTCTGTATGTGCTTCAATGGGAATCTGTTATACATTAGAATATTTAAAGGGACAGGGACAATGATAAAAGATAAAGGTCAACCCTTTCTTCTCTGTATTTGGGGAATCTATTATACATAGAATATTTAAAGGGACAGGGACAATGATAAAAGATAAAGGTCAACCCTTTCTTCTCTGTATGTGCTTCAATGGGAATCTGTTATACATAAGAATATTTAAAGGGACAATGGGACAATGATAAAATCTGTTATACATAAGAATATTTAAAGGACAGGGACCCTTTAAAGGTCAACTCTGTATGTATGTGCTTCAATGGAATCTATTATACATAAGAATATTTAAAGGACAGGGACAATGATAAAAGATAAAGGTCAACCCTTTCTTCTCTGTATGTGCTTCAATGGGAATCTGTTATACATAAGAATATTTAAAGGGACAGGGACAATGATAAAAGATAAAGGTCAACCCTTTCTTCTCTGTATGTGCTTCAATGGGAATCTGTTATACATAAGAATATTTAAAGGGACAGGGACAATGATAAAAGATAAAGGTCAACCCTTTCTTCTCTGTATGTGCTTCAATGGGAATCTATTATACATAAGAATATTTAAAGGGACAGGGACAATGATAAAAGATAAAGGTCTTTCTTCTATATTTGCTTCAATGAATCTATTATACAAGAATATTTAAAGGGACAGGGACAATGATAAAAGATAAAGGTCAACCCTTTCTTCTCTGTATGTGCTTCAATGGGAATCTGTTATACATAGAATATTTAAAGGGACAGGGACAATGATAAAAGATAAAGGTCAACCCTTTCTTCTCTGTATGACTTCAATGGGAATCTATTATACATAAGAATATTTAAAGGACAGGGACAATGATAAAAGATAAAGGTCAACCCTTTCATCTCTGTATGTGCTTCAATGGGAATCTATTATACATAAGAATATTTAAAGGACAGGGACAATGATAAAAGATAAAGGTCAACCCTTTCTTCTCTGTATGAATGGGAATCTATTATACATAAGAATATTTAAAGGGACAGGGACAATGATAAAAGATAAAGGTCAACCCTTTCATCTCTGTATGTGCTTCAATGGGAATCTGTTATACATAAGAATATTTAAAGGGACAGGGACAATGATAAAAGATAAAGGTCAACCCTTTCATCTCTGTATGTGCTTCAATGGGAATCTGTTATACATAAGAATATTTAAAGGACAAGATAAAGGTCAACCTTTCATCTCTGTATATGATAAAGGTCAAATGGGGACAATGATAAAAGATAAAGGTCAACCCTTTCTTCTCTGTATGTGCTTCAATGGGAATCTATTATACATAAGAATATTTAAAGGGACAGGGACAATGATAAAAGATAAAGGTCAACCCTTTCATCTCTGTATGTGCTTCAATGGAATCTATTATACATAAGAATATTTAAAGGGACAGGGACAATTAAAAGATAAAGGTCAACCCTTTCTTCTCTGTATAATGTGTCAATGGGAATCTATTATACATAAGAATATTTAAAGGGACAGGGACAATGATAAAAGATAAAGGTCAACCCTTTCATCTCTGTATGTGCTTCAATGGGAATCTATTATACATAAGAATATTTAAAGGGACAGGGACAATGATAAAAGATAAAGGTCAACCCTTTCATCTCTGTATGTGTATGCTTCAATGGGAATCTATTTACATAAGAATATTTAAAGGGACAGGGACAATGATAAAAGATAAAGGTCAACCCTTTCATCTCTGTATGTGCTTCAATGGGAATCTGTTATACATAAGAATATTTAAAGGGACAGGGACAATGATAAAAGATAAAGGTCAACCCTTTCTTCTCTGTATGTGCTTCAATGGGAATCTATTATACATAAGAATATTTAAAGGGACAGGGACAATGATAAAAGATAAAGGTCAACCCTTTCATCTCTGTATGTGCTTCAATGGGAATCTATTATACATAAGAATATTTAAAGGGACAGGGACAATGATAAAAGATAAAGGTCAACCCTTTCTTCTCTGTATGTGCTTCAATGGGAATCTGTTATACATAAGAATATTTAAAGGGACAGGGACAATGATAAAAGATAAAGGTCAACCCTTTCTTCTCTGTATGTGCTTCAATGGGAATCTATTATACATAAGAATATTTAAAGGACAGGGACAATGATAAAAGATAAAGGTCAACCCTTTCTTCTCTGTATGTGCTTCAATGGGAATCTGTTATACATAAGAATATTTAAAGGGACAGGGACAATGATAAAAGATAAAGGTCAACCCTTTCATCTCTGTATGTGCTTCAATGGGAATCTATTATACATAAGAATATTTAAAGGGACAGGGACAATGATAAAAGATAAAGGTCAACCCTTTCTTCTCTGTATGTGCTTCAATGGGAATCTAAGAATTAAAGGACAGGGACAATGATAAAAGATAAAGGAATATTTAAAGGGACAGGGACAATGATAAAACAGGGATAAAAAGATAAAGTCAACCCTTTCATCTCTGTATGTGCTTCAATGGAATCTGTTATACATAAGAATATTTAAAAGGACAGGGACAATGATAAAAGATAATAACCCTTTTCATTCTGTATGTTAAAGGATAACAACCCTTATTCTCTGTATAGAAATGGGAATCTATTATACATAAGAATATTTAAAGGACAATGAATGAAAAAGATAAAGGTCAACCCTTTCTCTCTCTGTATGTGCTTCAATGGGAATCTGTTATACATAAGAATATTTAAAGGGACTGGGACAATGATAAAAGATAATGGTCAACCCTTTCATCTCTGTATGTGCTTCAATGGGAATCTGTTATACATAAGAATGTTTAAAGGGACAGGGACAATGATAAAACATAAAGGTCAACCCTTTCATCTCTGTATGTGCTTCAATGGGAATCTGTTATACATAAGAATATTTAAAGGGACAGGGACAATGATAAAAGAAAAAGGTCAACCCTTTTTAAAGGACTTCTCTGTATGTGCTTCAATGGGAATCTGATAAAAGAATATTTAAAGGACAGGGACAATGATAAAAATGATAAAGGTCAACCCTTTCTTCTCTGTATGCTTCAATGGGAATCTGTTATACATAAGAATATTTAAAGGGACAGGGACAATGATAAAAGATAAAGGTCAACCCTTTCATCTCTGTATGTGCTTCAATGGGAATCTATTATACATAAGAATATTTAAAGGGACAGGGACAATGATAAAAGATAAAGGTCAACCCTTTCATCTCTGTATGTGCTTCAATGGGAATCTATTATACATAAGAATATTTAAAGGGACAGGGACAATGATAAAAGATAAAGGTCAACCCTTTCTTCTCTGTATGTGCTTCAATGGGAATCTATTATACATAAGAATATTTAAAGGGACAGGGACAATGATAAAGATAAAGGTCAACCCTTTCTTCTCTGTATGTGCTTCAATGGGAATCTGTTATACATAAGAATATTTAAAGGGACAGGGACAATGATAAAAGAAAAGGTCACCCTTTATGTGCTTCTCTGTATGTATTTAAAGCTGGGAATCTGTTATGTGCTTCAATAAGAATATTTAAAGGACAGGGACAATGATAAAAGATAAAGGTCAACCCTTATGTGCTTCAATGGGAATCTGTTATACATAAGAATATTTAAAGGGACAGGGACAATGATAAAAGAAAAGGTCTATTTCATCTCTGTATGTGCTTCAATGGGAATCTATTATACATAAGAATGTTTAAAGGGACAGGGACAATGATAAAAGATAATGGTCAACCCTTTCATCTCTGTATGTGCTTCAATGGGAATCTATTATACATAAGAATATTTAAAGGGACAGGGACAATGATAAAAGATAACGGTAAACCCTTTCTTCTCTGTATGTGCTTCAATGGGAATCTGTTATACATAAGAATATTTAAAGGGACAGGGACAATGATAAAAGATAAAGGTCAACCCTTTCTTCTCTGTATGTGCTTCAATGGGAATCTGTTATACATAAGAATATTTAAAGGGACAGGGACAATGATAAAAGATAAAGGTCAACCCTTATGTGCTTCAATGGGAATCTGTTATACATAAGAATATTTAAAGGGACAGGGACAATGATAAAAGATAAAGGTCAACCCTTTCATCTCTGTATGTGCTTCAATGGGAATCTGTTATGCTTAGATTCTTATAACTATTTTCATTTTAACCTTGCAACTCTGCTAGTAAGATTGTGGACTAACTTCGCTATCATCCCAAATCTGTGCTGGCTTAAGACCACATTACGTTGAAACATTGGTTCCTGTACAATTACCAAAGTTAAGCAATGTCAATCCTGGTCAATACCTAGAGAAGTGACCACTTAAGAATCCCAGGTTATGTAAGTTTGGATGGATAATGGCTCAGGATTGTTAATCAGAGAGCTGAATTTCAATTACAGGTGGGTTCATTATATTAACTTACATGCGGATACCCTTTGGAAAGGTATAAATCCTACTCTTCTATTCTTCAGCTTTGAGTTAATTAGTAAGACTTGTGTTACCAAATCATTATTATGTCAAAGCAAAAAAATTCTTACAATCTAAAAATATTTTTTTGGCTTTAAATAACCTAAAAGAGTTTACTCAATCAATCAGAACTGTCCTGAAAAAACAGACTATTCAAAAACTAAAATTCTCTTTTTATAACTTTATTATCATTTATCATTGTTAGTATCTGCTCTAACCTAGGGATGGTTACTGAATAGAATAATCAAATGAAAGTTGGTAATGAATGATAATACTTTGGACAAGAACAACACATATAAGATTTGCCAGCACCACAGAGAAGAAGTAGTCAACTGCTAGAATTGAGTCAAGTGAATTCCACAATGAATCTCCAACTGCTGATCAACATACAGTATTTACTACTGTATTTATGTGAATGGTGACATACCCATTATTGTCCGTAGGTAGGCTACAATAGTATCATAATAAACTACTTGGAGAGGGTGGGGGTGAAGAACTAGAATAATAAAGTAAATAGTAAAGACAATGAAAATAAGAAACACGAAAGGAAGAAAAGACAAAGGCAGCCTGGATATAAAACATGGAATCCATGAAAACATAAATAAGATGAATTAAGAAAAATATTTTTAAAAAATGCAAAAGACGTTGAAAGGAATGGGATGAAGAATGCTTAAAAGAAGTTTTTGAAAAATGATGATAATAAACTTCTTACTACTGCTAGGCTGTCCCCCATAGTATTCACAGACTTCTTGCTAGTGCTAATCAGTCATTGGAGAGTCCCAACACTTTCCAATTAAATGATCATTTTTTTTTAGATAACTGCCACATGCCTGCCCAGTTTAGCAAACTTGGACCTTCATGCCTGCAAAAAAAAAATGGAGTGTCAAAAGGATAGTTTTTCTATTTACTCCACGATTCTTTTAACTACCTTCACTCCTTGCCACTGTTTATCATTTAAAAGAGCAATGATTAGAATTGGAATAAAACCTGAACATGTAATGCAAATGAATTTGTACATGTTTTGTTCTTGAGAATTTACAGCAAAAATAATAAGCACTATTTATTAGATTGTTTATTTACAAGAATAATTTTATATTTTCAACATTCTTACAATTGCAATACAATATTTATCATTTACCAATTTATAAAGAAATAAATATGAAAACAAATTTTTATTCATAAATTTATAAACATTTATTAAATATATGAACCAACAATGAGGAAATTTTTATTATTTACCTTTTTATAAAGTTCAAATCGATCAGCAATAATCCAATGTTTTGCAAGCCATTCCAATAAATAATATATTCTAGCCAACTTTCATCTTTAAAACTTTAAATGAATATTAACCATTATCTGCTGTCTTCTTGATTCCTCTGGTTTTATTCTTCTTGCTCCTTAATGTTTTCTTTTTCTTATTCATTCACACCCAGTAACCCCTTGTGTCTTAGTGGCTTTATTGCCTTGCTTTGGGTTAAATGATTGAAAAAAAATTCCACCCCAAGCAAGGCTATAATGCCACTAAAGACTCTGTAATAGTATAAATTGCAGAGTTTAGCTGGAGATGTTAGACGTAAAGAGACAAAAGCCAATACTTTAAACTGATTCTGTTGAGATACAAGAGATTTTTTTTAATCTTTTCAACCCAAGCAAGGTGAAAAAGCCACTAAGACACAAGGTGTTACCGAGGATGAAAGACAACAGCAAGAAAGAAAGTGAGGAGAAAGGATACAGAGAAACTGGAGATGACGATTGACGTTGCATTTAAAATTTTCTAGTTGACAGAAAAGCAAGAAGCTGGTAGAGATTTTCACAAGTGCAAGGTACAAGAGAAGAAACTATCTAGCTGTCAGTTTAGAACAACGCTTAAATTCCTGAAGTTGAGATAGCAAAGAGGACAGCTCATCAGAACAATTTTCAAGAAAATATTTATAGAAAAGAAACAGGGAAGCTACATTACAATTACAAGAAAATGATTAAATCTGAAATGTCAGGTTGGCTTAAATCATAGCTCAGAGGTGTATTATTGAATTGTTAGTATACGACTTCAGTTGGTCTGGCAGAATAGTTAATCCATGCTTCAGGAAATAATGCTGTGAGAAAATTAGACATTAAAAGATGGTAAAAGGGTAACCAGAAGCATACTTTATTGCTTATTCTGATATTTCTAATTGATTCTACGATTTGAGATATTTGAATGATTTCCAAGCAATAAAAATGTAAATGTCTTTCTCTATGTTCAGAATGGTCCACGCTATCATTTCAATAAAAAAAAAAAAAAAATTTTATTTATTTTTTTCAAATGTGTCTAGCATTGACAAAACAGAAAGGTTGTTAATTTCCACCATCTTACAAAACGAACCGTGCTGGTGATGACACCATGTTGAAACATGATTACCCAAGTTAAGCAATGCCAAGCCTGGTCAGTAACTAGCAGGGCTTTAAGGAGTGCTCCAAAAAAGGATAATGCTCCTTTTTACCGGAGCAAAGGAGAAGAGGTCTCATTTTATATTCAACCGGAGTGGAGCGTGAACATCTCTATTTGGGACTAAAGAGTTGGTGGTGGGGGGTGCTGCGTGCTCCTCGCTCTAAAATTACTTGAATTTTTTTTTAAGCATTTAGTTTGTATTCAACAATAAAAAAGAAAAGAAAAGAAAATCTGTTCTAAATTCTTTGAGTTATTTTTTATTATTATATCTGCGGTAAATGTATGGGGGGAAGAGAGAGAGAGAGAGAGAGAGAGAGTGTGTGTGTGTGTGTGTGTGTGTGTGTGTGTGTGTGTGTGTGTGTGTGTGTGTGTGTGTGTGTATTAGTTACACATGGAAATGGAAACTATTTCAACTTCTACCCAGATTTTGGTAAAGCAGCAAGTGACTTTGACACCTAGGTATTACCATTCTGATGTCCAGGACATTTCTTTTAAGTTACAGGAGACAGTCTGAAAAAAATGTCTTCAAAAGAGTCCGTAGAAAGTTTTTGATGTCATTTTTTTTTTATTTTTTATTAGATATGTATGTGTGTATGAGAGAGAGTCTAAAAAGCTGTCTGTAGATATTGATGTGGAGGAAGAAAGGTTTGAACATTTTTTTTTGTTGTTTTTTTATGAGAAATTTTCATTTCTGAATGAATAAACAAACTAATGCTTTCTTTTTAATTTACTGACAATTTACTTTTGTACACAATTTTGCCATTATCATCATCATCATTATTATTTAAAGAAAGTTATTAAAAAAATAAATGAAATCTTTAGTTTACGACTTTACGGGTAATAACTTCTGTTGGATTTTCCTCGTTTATTTCCCTCAATATTCATCCAAATGCTGAACAAAATTGACTCTTGGTCTGAAATGATACATTTTGTCCTGAAATAAAATTCTGATTTACTTTTTAACATAAATTAGTCCTCAAACCACCGATCCGAACATTACAGCCCTGATATTGTTGCAGTGAAGTTTTTCTTACTTTTTAAAAAAAAATACTGGGGAAGCAGGCTTAGGCATTTCCTTCTTCAAGTACAGCCCTGCTATTATTGTAGTGGGGTTTTATCTGGATCCAACGATTCTCAGTTATATAAAAATATAGAGGAAGTGGGGGGGGGGGTATTATCCCCCAAATTCCAACTCCAGAATGGCTGTAAAATCAAATTTCCAATCGACTTTTATTTAATAGTTACCGAATTTTCCTATCTTGTCAAAATTACCAAATCTTCCGTTACCGAATTTTTCTAAATTCAACTTTTATGTCAGATGGTTGGTGCCCAGAAAACTGTTAGTTACTGAATTTTCCGTTACCTAATCTTCGATTACCGAATTTTCCGGGCACCACTACAATACGAGGGCCGTACTTTCTGGATGGTAGAGTTAGGCCAGGGGCTAAAACCTCCTTTAATATTTTAAAATATTTTTTAAATAAGTATAATCGATTTATCTACGTTAAAGTTAAGTTCTTGTATTGTCTTTTCAAATTATTATTTTAATAATACTTTTTTTAAAAAGATATTGGAAGAAGGAGGCCTAGTCCCCTAAACCCCCCTTTCTGCAAGTACAACTCTGTTATTGTTGTAGGGCTTTTTTTGGACCCCACAATTTTTCAGTTATTAAAAAATGTAGGAGTGGGGATTACCCCCCCACACTCACACACACACCAAATCTCCACTCCAGAACTGCGCTAAAAATCGACTTTTATTTCATTCATAGTTACCGAATTTTCCTACCTTATCAAAATGATAGAATTTTCCGGGCACCGTATTATTTATGAATAGGGTTCTGTCTGGTTATGCCCAGCGTTTATGAAAAAGGTACATTTTAACTGGAGCGCTGAAAAAGAGCCGCTCTTTTTTTTTTTTTTTTTTAATGGAGTCGGAGCGGCTCCTTTTTGAAAATGAGGAACCAGCTCCAGTTTTGGGTATGGAAGCGGGAGTGAGATCAGCTCCACAAAAATATATCAGGTGGTTGACCCGGCTGTACTTAGGATGTGCACACGTAGGATAAACCGGATGACAGGTAGATATACAAGCACCCACCTGAGCGGGAAGAAGGACAGTCTCTGACATAATCACAAGGATGTAGAATCTACATTCAGAGAAAACCCCAAAGCCATACACCCACTTGCTGACAGTAATTGATTGATTCTAGAGTTTTTCTTTTACTATAATGTTCACCTTGTACAAGGCCCAAGCAATCAACATAGGCGTCTCCCAAGGCTCGCTTCTTGGTTAAACCCTCTTTCTGCTTCACATAAATGATCTGCCTAAGAGTATACTCCAATCATTTGTGAATATCTATGCTGATGATACAACAGTATATAGGTGCACCTCCAAAACTCTAGATGACCAGAAATTGGCAGCTGATCTCTCCTTTGATCTGGCTTTAACAGCTCAAGGGTGGGGACTAACTGTTTACATTCAATGTCTCATAAACCAAACTAGTGATGTTCATCATCACTGAGTGAACCCTGAATTTTCACTTATTGTGAAGAATGGATGTTCTCTTGGAGAAGCTTCATTCCTTAAACTCTTATTGGGACTTAAGCCCAACTTATACCCCATGGAACTCATACACGATTGGAGTATACTCTTAGGCAGATCATTTATGTAAAGCAGAAAGCAGGTTTAACCAAGAACGAGCCTTGGGTGATGCCTGTGTTGATTACTTGGGCACCGGAGAACTGGCTGTTGACAACTATCTTCAGGGACCTGCCCATTAGAAAGGACTTGATAAGAAGAAAACTCTTCCAGTGAGTCCATAGCTAAAGAACTTGTACCATAACCCTCTATGCCACACCTTGTCAAAGGCCTTTGAGATATCTAACACGATTGTCTTTGCAATGTATTTATTATCTAGTGTCTCACTGATTCTGTAAGCAATGATGGAAATCAGCAGTGGACTGAGCTGATCAAAATCCATACTGCTTGTCACTGAATAGGTTGTCTCTATTGAGATGATCAGCAACTTTCTTGTTGATTATAGCTTCAAGAAGATTGCTAATGGCACTGAGAAGGCCAATGAGTCTATACTGAACAGTAGTTAAATATTTTCACCAAAATTGGGGATATGTCAGGGTTAATATATTTTAGGACAACCACTGGGATTTTATCTAGATTACTAGCCTTCTTAGGGTCAAGACTTTTTGATAAGTCTTGAGACTTCCTTTGGACTGTGATAAAAAGACAGTGCTCTGTGAGATGGGGGAGTTAGGAAGGGTTTGGCTTTTGAGTTGAGTTAGAACTAAATAAATGATAATGTTGTCATTTCGTCCCACATTATCATTAGTCTGCACACAATAACATTACATAGTGTTTTAAATATTCTGTTCTTACTGTTAAGCATACTTTTGATATATTCAAACAGTAATAGAAAAAAAAAGATTCTGATCTTTCTCACATTAAAATAATGATTAGAGGTCCTCGCATTTGAACACTGACCTTTTCAGTGCGATACACATCAAATCAACCACCATATAGAACTATACAACTCTACGAGAACGTTTTTGAAATCTGATGCT
Organism: Acanthosepion pharaonis; assembly: GCA_903632075.3. NCBI lineage: Eukaryota > Metazoa > Mollusca > Cephalopoda > Sepiida > Sepiidae > Acanthosepion > Acanthosepion pharaonis. The sequence continues at coordinate 788,684 of CAHIKZ030000130.1, read as the reverse complement.
TTTCAATAATACATCATTGATGGTCAGTTGTTCTATATAGTTACTTACATTACTATGTCCACATATTCCATTGGCAAGAAGAAAGTTCTACTTCTTTCCAAAAACTGCTACTCTGGAACAGCTTTTTACCCCAAGAACAGTCTCTTGAGTGGGTGCTTCCCAGAACACTGCAATCTTGACCTCTTCATATCTAGGGCCAATCATTACCTACCCTCTACAAGTGATTTTCAACCAGCGTGCCATGAGAGGATTTTAAGCGTGCCGTGAAAATTTTTTAACCAGCGTGCCATGAGAGGATTGTAATCGTACAAGGAAAATTTTCAACCCGCGTGCCGTGAGAGGATTGTAAGTGTGCTGCGAAAATTTTCAACCAGCGTGCCGTGGAAATTTTCAACCAGAGTGTCGTGAGAGAATTTTAAGCGTGCCATGGAAATTTTCAACCAGAGTGCCATGAGAGGATTGTAAGCGTGCCGTGAATTTTTTTCAACCAGAGTGCCGTGAGAGGATTGTAAGCGTGCCATGAAAATTTTTAACCAGCATGCCGTGAGAAGATTGTTAGAGTGCCATGAAAATTTTCAAAGGTCATTGAGTTATTTTTGAAAGAATAAGTGTACATATCAAAATTAAACCTCTTTAAATCGATTTTACAAGTTTCTCGTTGTTATAATAAATAAATGGATGCATAATATATGAAAAGAAATTTTTAAAAAATGACAAAGGATTACAATTAAAAAATTCAAGAACAAATATTGCATCATTTTGGTTATTCCATATGTATGAATTTCCAAATATTACAAAAAAAAAAGCAACAGAAATTCTTCCGATTTTGTAGCAAAAATAAAGCAAACTGTTGCAAATCCACTCTTCCAAAAGTCAACTTGCTTCCGTTCCCTGCCACTGACTTTATATGCGTTCAAAGGCAAGTACACTGATCCGTAGCCAGCCCATCTGGGTTATTCCAACAAACTATTTTCTGCTATAAAAGACGGAATGAGTCTTCCCAGGTTTTTCTTTGTATCAAGTTGCCAACAACATTAGCAGGCGTATGCCTACAGCCATTTTTTTTTCTTTTTAAGGTAAGTGTATTTCTTCTGCACAGTTCTCAATGTCATATTTGTGTAAAGGCAAGCTTTTCTTCAATAAACAATATCAAAAACAAAAATCGACCATGGCTAGAATCCTTGGAAGAAAATTTAAAAGTATGCCTGTCCAAAATTCAGCTTTGCAAAGAAGATATTCTAAAAAAAAAAAAAAAAAAAAAAAAAAAAAAAACAACAATGTCAAGCTCAGATATCTCATTGTTAAATTATAATAAACAGAACAATAATTTTGTTTTAGGAATTTTAATTATCTTTTTTTATTACAAATTATAATAAATTTCTTTGTGTTAAATAAATCATAAAAGAAAACGTATACAGTGTAACCCGGATGTAAGAGAGTTGGCGGGACCGGAGAAGAAGTCTCTTATATCCGGGTTTCTCTTATATCCGGGTTTGGTCTATTTTATATACATTTAACACAGGCTCTAATTTGGGACCAGAGAAAATCTCTCTTATATCCGGGTTTCTCTTATAATCGGGTTTCTCTTATATCCGGGTTACACTGTACTCATTTTGTAATCCTCGGAATTTAAATGTGCCACTAAAGTTTAACTGCAGGTTCATGTGTGCTGCAGAAGTTTAAACTGCGTCTAGAGATTATATGCAAGTTATGAATTGGTATAAAGAGTTGCGTCTTTAATGTTAAAAGTCCTGATGTTTAGATTCTACTCAATATTATGAACTTAGTGATAGAGAAAACTATTGTTTTTGGTTGGAAAAAAATTCTACTAAGTCAACAAAACAGACTAATTTGACTGTCAGTAGTTTATTTGCAACTATTTATTTTGCTACTTTTACATTATTATACCTTGGAAAACTAAATGTAAAAAAAATATGAAAAGATTTTAGAACAAATTCGTCAATTTCTTAAAGGAAAAACATAAAAAAAAAATTTTATTTTAAAAATAAAAGAAAGATATATTAACAAAAAATAAATTTCCTTTGCTAATTTCTTTGATTATATAGTTTCTATAGTTAGTTCTTTTTTACGAGCCATAATACTAAATTCTAGTTCTTGCAAATAATCTCTTGACACTGCAAATTGCTATAATTACTGAAAAAATACTAAAATATCAATCTGAAATTGAAAATTGGGACTTAATTGCTTTCATGCTTACTCACTAGGGGAAAGTCTGAATGATGAATATGCAGTTCCAACAGTTAAGCATGATCGTAGCTCTGCTATGGTGTGGGGTTATTTGGGGGGAGATTTCATTCAGGTCAAGAGAATCCTGAAAAAACAATATCATTTGATTTTCCAAAGATATGCTTTGCAATCTGGTTTATGCATAATTGAAAAAAAAAATTCACTTTTCAACAAGACAATGATCCAAAACACTCTTCTAAATTATGTCAAAATCACAAGTCAACAAAGGAACAAAATTTTGGAAATTATGACTTAGCTGCCTCAATCTTCTGACCTCTGTCTCATTAAATTAGTATGGGGTGAATTGGATAGGAGAGTTTGAGGACAAATACCCAAAGAGTGAGAGTGAGATTTTTCAGTGCTACAAGCACCATGATATACTTAAAAAAAAAAAAAAAAGAAAAGAAAAAAGCCTCACGTTGCATACATTCTTAAATACCAAAATGTCTTGAATAGCATGTAAATTCAAAGGTGTTCAATGTGTTACAACTACCTTGTGCACAATCTAACCAGAAATTGAGAATAGGTACCAGTCCTGCTAAGCTTCTTTTCTAAAGCAAGATTGCTGAGATGGTATTAGTCTTACCAAGGAGGGTCGGATTATGACTTTTAGCTTTAGGGACCCCTAGGCTAATGAAATTATGCCCTTGTAGGGGTGATGCTACATATATTTAACTTTTGGCTAGGAAAGACGTGATTAAGGAAAGCAAAGACGCTGGAGGTTACTATCCAATGTGGCGTGCACAATGCAATTTATATTTGACATAAAATAGCACATAGTATAAAATACAAGACAGAACGTAATGATTCAAAACAACAATTGAATTTATTACTGTTTGGTGTACAATGTACATGCATATAAGCTGAAGGTTTGATTGAGTTATGTCTTAGAGCAAACCACATCCAAAAATAAAGAATCCGCGACGTGCTGTACATTTACAAGAATGTACAGACATGTATTCGTCAATTTAGATTACTTTTTTCTTTCTGTACTAAAAACTAAATTTTTTTTTTTTTTGTAAGAAGCTTAAAATAAAATAGATTCTTTTTGACCATATTAAAATTGCATCTATAATTAAAATACAGAACTGGGAATGGTTATTTGCTGTTTAGCCTAGTGACAAGTAAATTAGAAGAAAATTAAATTCGCTTTTCGAGTTAAGTCGCCTCTAGTGGAAAATTACCGACGTATTGTAAAAAATACAATAATTGTGGCACAAGGCCAATGGATGAAAGGCTGGTCTTCGCTAATTATGCAATCATAATCACGGCCGATTCATGCAATCCAATTTATTCAAACTTCTTTTCTCAGCAAGATTATATCAAAACCTGCCCTGTGTTTTGTTTTCCCTTCCAAAATATGGCGGCTACCACGTGACCGGTGTACATTGAATTATGGGATTCCTCACAATACTTAACTCCCTTGCATCAGCTATATAGAGGACAAACTAAAAAAATTCCTAACGCATAATTGTGTGAAGAGGCTACTCATTAGTTTAGTTAATGAATAACCTTTAATAAGGATAAATGAAATGTATGTACAGTGTATAAGAGAGTTGTCGGGACCGGAGAAGAAGTCTCTTATATCCGGGTTTCTCTTATATCCGGGTTTGGTCTATTTTATATACATTTTAAAACTGTAACACAGGCTCTAATTTGGGACCAGAGAAAAATCTCTCTTATATCCGGGTTTCTCTTATATCCGGGTTACATTGTATAACATTAAAAATATGAAGTTATTTTCGTCTCTTCAGCTTTTGCTAAAAATTGTGCAAACTTTTGAAAATCTTTTGAGAATACCTTCTAATTCGCTGAAAAGACAACATAAAGCATGATAAAAAAGAAGGCCCCAAACTTAATTATTTAAAAAAAATAAAAAAAACAAATTTATCATCAAAAAATGCTTGTTATTATTAAAAAAAAGGAAAGACCAAAATATTTTTTGATTATTTTAAAAAATTTTCATCCTTTCGGAATTTTGGTTAAAAATCTTGATATTTTTTTTTTTTTTTTTATGCGTCAATCAATACAAAATCGTGTAACAGTTAAAAAACAGCTATGGAAGTTTTGGCGCCTTTTTTCCGGTAAAATAACATTAATTTTGAAATTCTTGCAAAAATCAAATAATTCTCGTCTTTCAGGACTTATTCACAAGCGAATGAATTTATTTTTGAAATTATCTTGGTATCTTTTGAAAATCTTGGTAATTTTTTTTTTTTTTTTTTTACATAAGTTCTGTTACCAATTTCATGAGTTTCTACTTTCTAGAAATTAAATTTTGACCTCAAACTTTGTTTTTTAGTTAATCGCAGGACTCATTGGAGAATGTTGTCATGTTTTTTTTTTTTATTTGTTTTTATTTTTAAATGGTTACACTGTTACTGCTTTTCCAAAAATCTGCTCCAAATAGTAAAATTTAAAACTATAAAAACTGACATTATTTAAATTAGATACGCTTTTAATTGCTTTTATAAATAAGGTCATTCTGAAGAAGAAGAAAAAAACATACCAGACACCCACTGTGAATAATTTACAAATGATGTCTTGTCATTAAATTTTAAATAAATAAAAAATACTGATTAAAATGTTCAGTTCAGTAATCATTACAGTGACATTCTAGTTTTATTCATCTCTAAATTCTATGATAGCGATTTACTTTTTTGGAAATAAGTGAACATTTTTTTTTTTCAATCGATAGAATTGAATTTAAATTTAAAAAATCTGTCTAAAACTTAACTTTTTAAAGGCATTTTATTTTTAATACCTTTTTTTTTCCAACAAATTTTCTTTTCTTGTAACGAAGTTTTAAAAAAATAAAACTGCAAAGAAAATACTTAAATTAAGATTTTTTTTAGAACTGGTTTGTATTGCGATAGAAAGCAGAGAAAATCAAGATGAAAAATAAGAATGATAACTCAAACTGACTATAACTTCGACTATTAATTTAAACTCAACTGGATTTACTTCATTTGAAATTTAAATATTGCCTTTATTTTTGTGTCTTTTAATTATATCCCTTGTTACATTTTCTGCGTCTTATAAAGAAACTTTTGAAACATTTAAAGACTATCTTTTGCTCAACAGAAATAAGAAGATTAAGGAAGGTTCATCAGAGTAAAATTTTGGATTGTAAATATAATTTATTGTACAAAAAGAGTTTTTTTGGTTTTTTTAAAGAAATATAATGATTTGCACCATTTTTTGTTTGTTTTAATTCTCAATTATTTAAAACAAAAAGAAAAAAATATAGAGCTATATTCCTCTGTTTGAACTTCAAAAAAAGTGACATTTTTTTAGTAAAACGATTTAAAAAAAAAAAGCCATCATAAAATAATTATCCAAGAAGACAGACAGAAAAGTGATAAAAAAAATTCAATATTCATCATCTAAAATCGCAAATATCAGTAAAAAAAAAATTGCTAAAACAGTTTTCCCGAGGCTTAGTAAATCCAGTTAAGTTTAATCTCTTCTTTGACATCAGTAATTTACTAAATAACTGAGAGAAGAGGTTTGGAGTAATAAATTTTTATTTTTTAGACAACTTTTTAACAAAATGTTTTCTAAAATTTTATCACCATTATTAACTTCACAAGGCAAATGAAAAGGGTAAGTAAGCTTCACACTTCACTTAAAAATAAAATTTATTTCGTATGTGATGCAATATAAAAATGTCTTTCCTTACACGCAGGGACTTAAAAGATTGTTGATTTCCCATTTTTTTTAATTTATTAGTGTTCAAATAGTATAAAAAAAACTGCATTCAGTGTAACCCGGATATAAGAGAGTTGTTGGGACCGGAGAAGAAGTCTCTTCTATCCGGGTTTCTCTTATATCCGGGTTTGGTCTATTTTATATACATTAACACAGGCTCTAATTTGGGACCAAAGAAAATCTCTTTTATATCCGGGTTACACTGTATTTGAGTTTGAGTACTATCACCGTATTTGAGTTTGAGTACTATTACCGTTGTTTTTTGTTTTTTTTTAAACAACTGTAATAGTTGATGCCTAATGAGTTGGTAGAACCATGAAACTATGTTGCACTTTGTGTATATATATATATATATATATATATATATATAAGGAAACAATTTATACAAAGAATTAAATATCAATGTTAATGTGATTAATGGTGAAATCACTTCACTAACAGTACTCAATGAAACATTAACTTACTATCAATTCCTTGAATAATAAGACCCTTATATGTGAGTTGTCAGATGGAAGACACATGCCAACAACTCAAATGTAAGGATCTTATTAAAAAATTGATAGTAAGTTAATGTTTCATTAAACCCTGTTAGTGAAGTGATTTCACCATTAATCACATTAACATTGCTATTTAATTCTTTGTATAAATTGTTTTTTATTATATAAAATATATGCTACACACACACACACACACACATATACATACACACATATATATATATATATATATATATATATATATATATAAATAGCTGGCCACTTGTATTTGAGGATACCTGTCAACTAGGTTGGCTAGTCAATCCCTATTGCAGACGCTCACGCAGGCACATTTGTGTTTGCTCAACACCCACAGGGCCCACCTGTAGTTTATACTGCAACTATACTGAGCAGACCTTAGTTACTGTTTCTGGGAGAGAGCGTGTTATCTAGCAAGATCAACAATTTGAACAAGGCTAGCACGCTCAAGCCCTCGGCCATGATGACTCGTGGCTTTGTGCTAGCACAGCTATCTATATATATAATTTTCAATGTAGAAACAATTAGGCTTAAACATTCATCCAAGTATTTAAAAAAATGCAATGCCTATCCATATACACACACACACACACACACACACACATATATATATATATATATATATATATATGTGTGTGTGTGTGTGAAAATATATAGAAAATAGGAAAGAACTGGTTAGGTAAATAATCCAAAGTTCCTTAGTATTTTAGTTATTATTTTAAAAAATAGTGCTCGATACAAAAGTAGAGCATAAATATAATTATTTATTTAAAAATATGATTCCAACTCGCGACATAATAGGTCTCATGTTTCAAAACAAGAGCCGAAAACTTAGAAATACGTTATTCAAAAAAAAAAATTCGCTTGAAGATGGAATAGAGCTTACTTTAACTCAATTTAATTCAAATAATTATATTGAAGTTTTTGCTCTTGTTTTGAAACATGAGATCTCTTATGTAGCGTTTTGGAATCATATTTTTAAATAAATAATATATATATATATATATATATACACATATATATATATATATATATATATATATATATATATATATATGCTGAAAACACCAGCTCCTGTACAATCACTGGAGTTAAGCAATATTGAACCTGGTTAGGAATACCAAGTGCTATTTAAAGGTATGAATCTACCTTTTCTCCTGCCCCCAGCTATGAGTTAATTAGTAACATTTGTATCACAGAACCATTATACCCCATCCTGCAAAAAATCCTTTCAATCTGAAAATATTTTCTGGCTTTAAATATGAATGGATGAGTTGATCAATAATTGTTTCTGTGTTTCTTTTGAAAGTTAAATCATTATTAAAACATTTTATTGGAAGAAACTTCTTGTACAGAAAGCTCAAAAGTTTTATTCTGGAAAATTAAAAATTGCCGGCAATTCACCTGAACTTATGATTGCTAAAAATAAATGTTACTGAATGAGATATGTAAGAGTAGGTGAAAGAAAGTGAAGATTATGAGGACAACAATTGATTTTTGTTTTAGAGAGGTTAAGATTGTAATCTTCAGGTAAACATCCACATAGGAGTCTGTTCCACAAAGTAGCAGTTCTTGGAGGAAAAGCTGTCTGTGAAACTTTCTCCTTTTATTTGGTATATGGAGGAAATTTGGGTGATTCAACTCTGTGGAACTATCATAGTGTGTTCTCGTGTTAATGGTCTGAACTGGTATAACTAAAAATTGTTCATCTGTTGCTATTTAAACAAACATAAAACAGTTTATAGAACATGAACAGTGTATATCGGGTTCTCAAACTTGCTTGCCCCTTTCAACATTTGTCAGAATGCCATTCCCTCCTCCTTTTCAAAGTGACAGGCCAAATTCTATAATTGCTCCCCGCACCCCTAGAGTTTTATCACATTCAACCCTGTTAAGAATTCCTGGTGTATATCTTACTTATTATAAAACGTAGATTGTGTGTGTGTGTCTGTAACGTTTATATATTGGATCGGATTTCCTACATTTTTCAACCGATTTCAACAAAACTTCACAGGACTACATAAAATTACCTTGTGGTCGTTCTAACATCGCCAAAAATGGGAAAAATATAATTGTTTTTGCACAAAATCAATTTGAAAACACGATTAAGAGACATCTTGAAAATGAAAGGGGGACAACTCACATCGGTTTGTTTGTGTGTGTGGGTTACTTTAAATATGGGAGCGGATTTCCTATATTTTTCAGCCGATAAAACAAAACTTCACTTTTTTTTTTTTTTTTTGGCAGGTAGTGTTTCTTATTCTCTTGCACACTTTTTTTCTTTATTTTTAACATTCAGAATGCTTTAAAAATTACATTTACAAGACAATTGTTTATAATAAAATTCTATTCAATCAGTAAACACATAACAATTGAAAACAATGTTTTTGTTTGAGTTTGGGTTTGACCAATTCGTAAAAAAAAAAAAAATAATAATTAAGACATGCGTGTCCGTCAACCTTAAACAATAATCTTTGTCAATTTTATTTTTCAGTCACATTTCAACCTTGTTGAGAACCCCTGGTATATATCTTTTATAAATATATTTATATAATATAAATATATAATATAGATATAAATATATGATATAAATATATATATATATATATATATATATATATATATGATAATAATATATATTAATAATAATATATAATAAATATATATGTAATATAAATATATAATATAAATTCACACTCATATTTAGATTTTATTATAACTCTAATCATTTTTTAAGCCAAATATTGCTGAGGAGTTGTTAAGTTAAAAGCAGTGTCATGGGAAAAAACTGTCCTTTTGACATTGTTTTTTTTTTTTTTCTGTGCACAAAAAAGTCCATATTTGCTATTAATTCATTGTCTTTATAATTCTTCTCAAATTACCGGAAAATGTATAAAATAAGAGCAGATGAAAATTTGAAGAATAATGTGAAATTTTAAATGTGAGGTTTTGAGTAGATTTTTGAAGCTGAAAAATACTACTCATAATATTAGGTTGGTGCAAAAATAATGACATAATAATGTCGTTTTTTTTGACGTCAAAAAACGACATTATTACGTCACTATTTTTGCACCAACCTAATACTATAGAAGAGGAACTTGCATGAGTGCAGTCAAGCATGACAAATAGCAACAGTAGTCATCGGTAGGCAGGTTAGGTTTAAGGCTCCAATCTCTTCACTCAGAATTGTCCCACATAACAATAGCATAGCAGATTAAAATGTTGGCTTGTGAATTTGGTGACAGTAATTGCAGATTCAATCCCTGAACCAGACTCAGTGGAAATGGGGGAGAGCAATAACGGATCACTTAGTTCCTCTTGTTCCCTATGTAACATTATGTGAATTGGTGTTTCAGTGGGAATTTGCATTCCAGCCGCATGTATACACACTTTTAGGATGGTGTAATCCAGTTTGAATTCAGTTTCCTTCTCCTATACTGGTTGCCACCCAAGGTTATAAAATCCACTCTGTCCTGCTGTTTTACCCATAGCTGGGAGGGAGAATAGATGGATTCATACTTTCCCCAAAGTTATTAGCATGCAAGTGAATGTAATGAACACAAATGTAATTTGGACTCTGCTCCCCGATTCCTTAATCCAAGCCGCTAACCATTACTCTAACTCCAACTGATCAGAACTAGACCAAATATGCTTGGACATGGATAGTAGAATAAGAACAATTCAGCCTCTAGATTAAATAAAGGAAATCAGTTTGAAATTTCCCTGAAAACCCGATTAACAATATGTAAAGAGAAGTGTCAGCAAAGCTTCAAAAGTAGCAACTGCAGTAAAAAGGATGGTACAAGTTGAAACTTTGTGAAAACAAGAACTATGGGGACAATAGTCCACATGTAAATAAAAGTTAAACATTAAAAAATCTCATTAAGGAGAGGTATAGATTTTAGTAGATTTTATGTTAAAACATTCCATTGACATATTGATTATATTTATAATAATAATATAATTGCTAATTCTGCTGCTGAGAAGGTTGGTTCACTGTTTTACCAGAAAATATTTTTCTATCAGAATCCATCTTACACATTTATAAATCTACCATTTGCCCATGCATTGAATATTTCTGCCTTACCAGGTCTGGTGCTCCAGTTATATGCTTAGAGATTCTCAACAAAATCCAATGAAGGGTTTGTAATGTTATCAATCCTAACCTGTTATTTCAGCTACAGTCACTGCCCCACCACTGTGAAGTGGCCACCCTCTATCTTTTCTATAAATATTTTTATGGCAGTTGTTCTAATGAGTTCTCATTGATACCTCAACCTCATGAATTTAAACATTGTACTAGATTGGCAACTAGGTCTCATCATTTTAGCTAGATGTGACCATAACCAATAATTTCTTTGCTTGTACTTCTCACCTGTGGAACTCCCTTCTTATTTCTTTCTTCCCTGCCAACTACAACCTTCAAAAACTTAAATGCAACATCAGAGGTCTAAATGATACAAATAATGATGCCAGAATCTTGTATTAAATTTTGTATTAAAAAAAAAATTGTAAGAAAGTAATGTAAAATAATTAAAAGGTGAATATAGAAATTTTGGAAGATACAAAAGCAAAAAAAGAAAAAAAGGTATAAAAATTTTGACCAGAAGACAAGAAAACAAAAGGTATAAAAATTTCAAAAACACGATGGCATAAAAAAAACATGAGGGTCTGTAATCTATTTACATTATTTGGACTATTGTCTTCATCTTTGTCGCCATATTTATTACAATGTTTCGGCCGTTGTACACTCCGGCCTTCTACAGGTGGTTGGAATGTCGAACTGAACCCTTTATTTCGCCCACTGGGGTAGACTGTTCTAGTTCCACATGCCATGTTTTAATAGATGTCAGTTGTCAGTTATCTCCTGTTAATTCCCCTCTCCAAGTTCTCCACTGCCTTAACCAGGTATTGAACTCACACACTTTGGGTCCTGTCACTGGATCTAACTAAGGCCTTTATCCACTGTGCCATGTGTCCTTGAGGACAAAGATGAAGACAATAGTCCGAATAATGTAAATAGTGTACATAATACCTCATCTCAGAAATATAGACAGACTAGCAGTAGAGCCCGGCATTGCCCGGGAATGTAACAGTAAGAGATAGATCAAGTATCGACCATCATAAAGACTGAAAAATAAAATTGACAAAGATTATTGTTTAAGGTTGCCGGCACGCATGTCTTAATTAGTTTTTTTTTTTTTTTTTTTTTTTAATTGGTTAAACCCAAACTCAAAAAACAACATTGTTTTCAATCGTTATGAGTCTACCGATTGGATAGAATTTTATTATAAACTATTGTCTTGTAAATGGAATTTTTAAAGCATAATAAACATAAAGAAAAAAGTGTGCAAGAGAATAAGAAATACTACCTGCCAAAAAAAAAAAAATGAAGTTTTGTTGAAATCGGTTGAAAAATGTAGGAAATCCGATCCCATATATAAACAAAAACACACACACACACAACCTGGGTTTTATAATAAGTATAACTCGATATGAGTTGTCTCCCTTTCATTCACGCGATGCCTCTTAATCATGTCTTCAAATTGATTTCGTGCAAAAACAATTGTGTTTTTCCAATTTTTGGCGCTGTCAGAACCACCGCAAGCTAATTTTACGTAGTCCTGTGAAGTTTTGTTGAAATCGGTTGAAAAATGTAGGAAATCCGATCCATTATATAAACGAACACACACACACACACACACAACCTGGGTTTTATAATAAGTATGATACTGAAGGGTCTGTAATGTTACAATTAAAGGTTACAAGAAGTTCTAAGGTGATCAGAAGGAAAAACTATTTTAGCTGTCACCAGCGGATGAACTCTTTTGTTTCCTACAGAAGAATTAAGAAGCAAACAGAAACAGAGAGAGAGAGAGAGAGAGAGGGTCAAAGTGAAAGTGGTGAAATGATTCAGTGTCCAACAAAAAAAAAAAAAAAAAGTCCCAGCCACCCGTATGAACTCTATCAATGCCTTCTCAGTTTCCACTTTCAGTTTAGTAATTGCATCTTTTTTGAAAGAATGTGTATTTTGAACCATTTTTTTTTTTCTTCTCAAAAGATTTTTCAGTTTGTATATTTGAACCTTTTTTTTAAAAAGAATTTTTATTGTTACTTCAAGATTTTTCAGTTGTATCGAAAGTTTGTTGAATAATTTATATATATTTTTGTAAGGTATATTTCTATTTTTTTTAATTTGTCATCTTGCCTTTTTAGTTTTATAAAACACACAAAAAAATTTTATACAAGCTTATTTGTAAAACTTGTTTTTTTGTTACATTGTTATTTAACTCATTGTGCTCCCTTCTTATTTCTTTCTTCCCTGCCAACTACAACCTTCAAAAACTTAAATGCAACATCAAAGGTCTAAATGATACAAATAATGATGCCAGAATCTTGTATTAAATTTTTTTTAAAAAGAATTTTTATTGTATCTTCAAGATTATTGTTTCCTTCAAATTGGAGTTTCGAGTCATTTTCATATGTGCCTTATTCGATACTAGCTGAATTACCCACACTTTGTTAATTTACATCTTTGATAATGGCTTAAGTAAGCCGAAAGCTTAGATTATATTAAAAAAATATGGATCAATATTGTGAATTTCTTTCTTCGTTTAATGATAATGTTATCAAACTTATCAGATGTTACGAACAAAATTTACATAAAATAAATAGACAACACTTGTCTATATTATTTAATGAAACGTGTATAAATATATATATATATATATATATATATATATATATATATATATATATATATATATATATATATATTCATGACATTCTCATTTCTCCCACTCTCTCGTCAAAAAAATCCTTTCAGTATTCAAGAAAATGTTGAAAAAAAAATGAAAAATATGTGTTGTTTCATTTTACCATGAACACTATCATAAAAAAAACTTGCACACACAAACACGAATCAGTAAAGTGAGATAACAGTATGGAAATGAACTTGTTGTAGCAACCTTAACAAGTGATGATGAATAATATACAGACTTATATGAATAAAAGTCAAATCATTGCTGGGTATTCTTGTATCAAATTAAGATGGTGCTATGAGAATAGAATAAAGAAACTGATGTGGCTGCTGATGGCAATCCCAAAAGAGTGCTTTGCATAATATTTTGAAAAGTAGGACGGGTGCTGAGTTAAGTTTGTGAGGTCCGAATATGAGTACTTTGAAAGCAACATTTTCTTAAGTAGAATCTTCATTCATCATATACTTATTATAAAACTCAGGTTGTGTGTGTGTGTGTGTGTCTGTATGTTTATATATTGGATCGGATTTCCTATATTTTTCAACCAATCTCAACAAAACTTCACAGGACTACATAAAATTACCTCGCGGTGGTTCTGACAGTGCCAAAAATTGGAAAAACACAATTGTTTTTGCACAAAATCAGTTTGAAAACACGAAGCATCACGAGAATGAAAGGGGGACAACTCATATTGAGTTATACTTATTATAAAAGCCAGGTTGTTTGTGTGTGTGTGTCTGTGTTCATTTATATATGGGATCAGATTTCCTACATTTTTCAACCGATTTCCACAAAACTTCACTTTTTTTTTTTTGGCAGGTAGTATTTCTTATTCTCTTGCACACTTTTTTCTTTGTTTATTATGCTTTAAAAATTCCATTTACAAGACAATAGTTTATAATAAAATTCTATCCAATCGGTAGACTCATAACGATTGAAAACAATGTTTGTTTGGGTTTAACCAATTCGTAAAAAAAAAAAAAAAACTAATTAAGACATGCGTGTCCGTCAACCTTAAACAATAATCTTCGTCAATTTTATTTTTCAGTCTTTATGATGGTTGATACTTGATCTATCTCTTACTGTTACATCCCCGGGCAACACCGGGCTCTACTGCTAGTTAATGATAAATAGTGGGATTGTGATGCTATGGACACTTGTGTAGAAAAAGATACGTTTTTGTCTAGATCTGTTTAGTGGCCAGCAGGGAGTCCTTTTTTACGGTCTACTTTTCTAAACAGCGTCCACTATGATCGATGGGAAGTAAATGAGTGGATGAGTAGTTTTTGAAGATAAAGTGGAAAGAAAACAGGAAATAGGGTATATCCAGATGCTGGTCTTTATAATATTTAGCTCCCCAATAATCTTAAAATTTGAAAATTCTTGAAATATTTTAATATTTTATTGAAATTTATATGTAAAAAAATATATTTTTATTTTATGATGATTTTATAAAAAAAAAAGAAAGATTAAAAAAATAATTTCTGAGTAAGTCCTGAAAGTTTCATTAAAATCCAACAATTTTTGCAAGAATTTCCAAATTAATGTGTTTTAAGCTGAAAAAAAAAAAGACACTAAAATATCCATACAAATTTTATTGTGATCCACTGATGCCAGAAAAACAATTTTTAATCAAAATTTCAAAGGTTCTAAATGGATTTAAAAAGATAATTTTTACATCAAAAAATCATTTTTTTTTTTCATTTAATAATAAAAATTTTGATGAGAAAATTTGGTTTTTAAATTTTGGCCATTTTCCTTTTTATTCATGTTAGCTCATTTTTTTTTTTTTTTTTAACAGTTTTGGAGTTATCTACTTATAACTACATGTATTGCTTTTCTTTGGTGATACAAAGTTCAAAATGTATTTTTAAAAGATCTTTCTTCAAACTATTATTATTTTTTTAATAACATGCTAATAGATCACATTAAATATTTTCAAGAAGTAAAATACTTTTTTCTATTTCACTGAATTTAAATTGGTTGGAATGAGTTTTTTATTATCAGTAAAAAAAAAACCCACTGAAATCATCCCTATTAACAAATGTGACAACACAACATAATTCTCTTTATTAAAAATTCTTTCAAAAATAAAATATACTTTTCTGAAATTTTATTTGAGGAAGATTAGCTGATGTAAAGTTTTAATTAATTTGATTTAAAACAAATATTTCTTTTAGTTTAATTTATCGCAGAAAAGTATTTTTTTTTTTTTTAGCATAGTGGTGGGTATTGTTATGATGTTTTGACAACTCTCTTGATAAAATTTTTTCTAAGGGGACATAACTGTGACAATTACTTGACAAATATAACATGAATGCCTTTTTTATTTTTTTATATAATTTTTTTAAAACCTAAACAGTAATCTGAAAAATTTAAGAAAATATTCTAAGTAATCTAATATTTTATTGAATTTTAGGTACTTTGGCTTTAGAATCTTACTATCGAAGAAGCATGTTGAGGAAATTACCAATAAATTTTAACTTTACTATAATGGTTGCAAACAGTTCCTCGAAGAGGCTAAGTTTTTGTTTTCTGATATAGGTTATATGGTACTGGCAGCTATGTAATAGTGTCTTAAATAAAAGTAATCTCCTATCTCTCTTCTCTTCACTCATTCTGCCATATTAGTCTGCTTTTTGAGCAGAAAATGCTATCTGGCTAATAAATTCTTTTCAGATTCTACTCTTGACTCATCTGGAGTATCTTTATCTGACTTTCCACTCAGAACTGAGTTCTTATTGAGTGATATGCATATAAATCTGTCCTAGATTTCTCCTATCATGTCTAAACTGGATCACCTCAAAGCACATAGACTTGATGGCATCCCTGCAATAGTCCTTAAGAAATGTGCTCCTGAACTGTCTCCTGTGCTCTCTAGACTATATAATAAAATCCTGACCACTTCTTGCTTTCCTGTTTGTTGGAAATCATCTTCCATAGTACCAGT